>ML685802.1:14691792-14801718 GCA_007922175.1 Pelusios castaneus
GAAAGAAAGAAAGAAAGAAAGAAAGAAAGAAAGAAAGAAAGAAAGAAAGAAAGAATATGTTTAACCCAAGAGGGAGAAAACACTACTCAGTAATAAAGGTTGGTTTTTTGTTGTTTTTTTTTAAAGAAGAATTCTGTTCAAAGAACCAGTGCTTGTATGGATGCTAAGGTATATGAGGGTAGACCATGTGTTTAACAGAACACTGAAAATATAATGAAGTATTATTTGGAACTGGTTAATTGAAACAGAGAAAGAAAAGTACAAAAACAAATGTAACATGAACCAAATGTTTTTTTGATTTTGTTTTGCAAAAGATTTCTTTGAATATCTTATAACTTGAAGTCTCTAGCCCAAATTTGGCCCTTTGTCAGAGTGTGAAACTCCCCTGGAGGTCAGTGGGAGTTACACCCACTTATTCTGGGGCTAAATTTGGTCCTTTGTATTGAAGAAATCAAGCACTGAATGTTGTTCATCAAGAGTGGTAGTTCAGTCATATTTAGAATCGGTATAGCTCCAAAGGTGCTTTTGGAGGCTGGAGGGGAGCAGTAAGATGTCCTTGACATTTAGGATGATAATATTACAAAAGTCTCAACTGAGAAGTGAATGTGATTAATCATTTTTAACAATGGTAAAGCTCCTAATTTACCATTACTGTAAGTATAAAATGTGTTACTAAAAGTTATTTGCTAACTGTCTTACATGTAGATTTGGCATCTGGAACCACTTATATATTGCATTGTATCAAATCTAAGGCGACAATATGTTTCTGCAATATATATTATGAACAGCAGATCCATTCTGAGTAGGGAATGAGTTGCTTAAGATATGTTGTTAACATACAAAGGCCTACTCCGTGGGCCCTATTGAACTACACTTGATCTAGATCCAGGAGAGAGGGAGATCTCACACTCATTCTTTGCACTCACCCTATCTCCAGATCTCTCTTGATTAAGTTAGCGGAACCTTAGTACTGCTCTAATATACCATGACTAGTGAATTCAGCCCAGGATCATCAGAGCACAACATGCTCTGCCCCTAACTCTTCTTCTGGGAAGCCCTTTTCCCCAACATGCTGTCTACACAGAGCTTTGGGGTATATAGCATAAGGCCAGCTCTGTCATCTCTATCCCCCCAGAGATTCCCTCTTGAATCCAGTTGAAATTGGCAAAGGATTTTATTGTCAGAATATAATTACCCAAATTGGACTTCGGCTGGGACTTAGGTGTAACCAACCATACACTTGAGAAAAATGGTATGAGAGTGTTAATAACCACAAGTACTTTTAGCTGTCCTCTGAAAGATTGCATCTCCATTGCATTGCCCTTGACCGCTATTTTGGGGCATTCGTTCATTACAGCCTCAGAGAGTCACATTCGGAATCACCAACACCTAGGCGTTCTTTGGAGCTTTTCTGTCCCAGATATTGACCCTGCTCATTTCTGTTTAGCTTGAGGTATCTAATGGATTCACAGTACACTGTGGCATGGTTATAGGCTTTTGTAATTTAGCTTACTTCAGTATAACATAAATCATATAAAATAAGATATTCAAGAGCAAACAGTAACATTGAACAGCTTCTGTTCACTTTGGCTCATAAGCAGAAGCAGAATGGCTCAGGATGTTTGGAATGTTTAAGGAGCATGTATTAGACCTCTCAAGCCAGGCAAAAGATATAAGTGCTTTGCCAGAAGTAGAGAGGTTATTTGCAGCTCTGACCTAAGAAGAAGCATATTGGTGAGAATCTGGTTGAAAGGGGTAGTGACTGTTTTGGAGGAAGGCGTTTCTGCTGTCATCTGTGCTTCTGTTAGTATGCCATCCTAGCATCTAACTCGTGTTGTGTTTAGTTGATTTAAAGATTTAAAGTTTCTTGAAATTGGACAATATGAGAGAATAATGGAAGGAAAAAGGAACTAATTTAAGTTGATTCTAATTTCCACAATGAACTATTCAAATGAAACAGATTTCCTTAGAATCAAAAACTTAGTGGCAACATAAAGAATGGATACTCTGTACTGAATAAGATGAGAGAATCAGGGACTAAAACCTTTACTGATGCCATCTGATGAACAAACTGTGTTTGTAACAGCAATTACAGAGAAACATAATTTGTGGCTTATGACTAAGGGTGGCATCTTTTAGTTTCTGCTTTACCCTTTAGGAAATTTCTAATGTAACCAAGCCATTGGGTATATGTCAGTATACCACACTAATTTGTTACAGCTTAGTATTAAACTTTCACAATAATTACAATGTTTACTTTGACACCAGCTACAAAGTATGCCAGATTCATGATTTGTTTTGTTTTGTTTGGCAAACCTGGGCATTGCTAAGACTGAGAATAGTGTTAGCCACATTGGGGAAGGAAAAAAAAATGTTGTTTTGTCAGGTTAAAAATAATCTATAAAAGATACTATTTGATAGGAAGTTTTATCTAGATAGAGAAATAATACATCAGAAAAGAATTTGGGGCCTGACTTCTCTGCTACTCAAAGGAACACACAGTTGAAGTTAAACGTTGCACTTTGAGGATCTCAGTAATGATTATCCTGGACAGAATTTTTTAATCCTTTTATCTGCATGTTTTCTGACAAACAAGATGGTTAAGAATTTCTGTTGCTCTAAGAAATGTGCCTTGACATCCTATTATTTGTGAGTGCTTTTTTATTGTTGGTTTTGTATGAGTCAGCCATCCGTTGTTCTCTGTTACACATACAAAAATCAAATTCACTATTAGAAATCCATTTGCTTTTCTTTCTTACTCTCTTTTTACCACCATATGTGCCCTGATGCAATTTGCCCTTCTGAGATTACCTTTTTATCCTCACCCTGTAGGTATGTTTGCCATATTTCCACTTCTGAATGGGCTGTTTCCACAACCTTCCTGGTTCTGGAAGGATATTAAGAAGAGTCAGTAGAGCACCCTGAAAACTCATCTAACAGAAAGACTTACCCTAGAGAATGTTTATTTTTAAAATTATGTGATGGGATTAGATTGCCACAAGAGGATAGACATTTCTTAATTTAGTCCCAAGTAGAGCACAGAATCTGGTCCAACTGGTGTATATATAGGTGAACCACTTGATAATAGTGACCATACCATAATTAAATGTAATATCCGTGTTGGGGGTGAAACACCTAAGAAGTCCACCATGGTGGCATTTAATTCCAGAAAGGAGAACTACACAAATGTTAGGAAGTTAATTAAACAGAAATTAAAAGGTGTAGTGCCAAAAGTGAGATACTTGCAAGCTGCATGGAAACTCATTAAAAATACCATAATAGACTCTCAATTTAAATGTATAGCCCCAAATTCAAAAACGTAGGAAGAGGACCAAAAAAGTGCCATCGTCACTAACCAACAAAATAAAAGAAGCAGTTAGAGGCGTCCTTTTAAAAATGGATGTTAAATCCTATTGAGGAAACTAGAAAGAAGCATAAACTCTGGCAAGTGAATATCAAAAATATGATTAGGAAGTCCAAAAACAGACTCAACGAGACTCAAAAAAGCTGCTAGCCAAAGACTCAAAAACAGCTAAACAGCTAACCAAACAACTAAAATAGCTAACCAAAGACTCAAAAAGTAACAGCAAATTGTTTTTAAATTACATCGGAAGCAGGAAGCCTGCTAAACAACTAGTGGGGCCTCTGATTAATTGAGATGCTAAATGAGCACTCAAGGAAGATAAGGTTATTGCAGAGAAACTAAATTAATTCTTTGTATCAGTCTTTACAGCTGAGGATGTGAGGGAGATTCCCAGACTTGACCCATTCGTTTTATAGGTGACAAATCTGAGAAACTGTCCCAGATTGAAATGTGATTAGAGGAGGTTTTGGAACAAATTTATAAATTAAATAGCAATAAGTCACAAGGACCACATGGTATTCACCCAAGAGTTTTGAAGGAACTTAAATTTGAAAATTGCAGAACTACTACTGTGGAATGTAACTCATCATTTAAATCAGCTTCTGTACCAGATGACTGTAAGACAGGCAATGTCACACCATTTTTTAAAATAAGGCTCCAAAGGCAATAACAAGCCAGTAAGCCTAACTTCAGTACCAGGCAAATTGGTTAATTCTATAGTAAAAAACAATTGTCAGAAACATAGATGAACAATTTCTTGGAAGAGTCATGTTTTTTAAAAGGGAAATCATACCTCACCAATCCACTAGAATTCTTTGAGGGGTTCAACAAACATGTGGACAAGGGTGATCAAGTAGGTAGTTTCCTTAGATTTTTAGAAAGCCTTTGACAAGGTCCCTCACCAAAGGCTCATAAGCAAATTAAGTGGTCTTGAGATAAGAAGGAAAATCCTCTCCTAGATCAGTAACTGATTAAAAGATAGGAAACAAGGGATAGGAATAAATGGCCTGTTTTTAGAATGGAGAGATGTAAACAGTGGTGTTCTCCAAGGGTCTGTACTGGGGACCAGTAGAGTTCAATATATTTATAAATGATCAGGAAGAAGGGGCAAACAGTGAGGTGTATTTACTAATGATTCTTAAATAAGTCTGTTATGTTTATGGCCAAGGCTTTCAGAAGTTAATTTGGGTATCAGCTTTTGGGTGGCAATTTGTGTGTGTATATATATATATATATATATATATATATATATATATATATATATATTTCTCAGAAGGATTGTGGGGAGATGGAGTGTGTTTCTCAGGATACGTCTACACTGGAGCCTTAGGTTGACTTAAGGAAGGTTAAGTCGACCTACAGACTGCTGTGTCCACATTGGGCTTTTATTAAGTCCACTTAAGCGCTTCCTTAAGTTGACTTAATAACACCACCTCTTACGGTCAACTTAACGCTTAAGTCGACCTTATTAAGTCGACTTAAGCTAGTATAGATGGGGAAAGCCCTTAAGTCGACCTAACTGGCCTCCAGGCCCCCTCCCTCTGTTGACCTAGCACCTGCCAGTGTGGATGCAGGTAGTCAACGGGAGGTTCAATGTGGACCCTCTAAGTCAACTTAAAAAGGTCAACTTTAGACATACCCTCCTAAATCAGCTATTCTCAAACTGTGGTATGTGTACCAATGATTATATAGAACCTGGATTGATTTACAATAAAATAGTGGAATCCACTGTAATTGGGTACTGAAGAAAGTTATGACTAGGTATCCTAGTCATTTGATTTTTAGATTATCACTTTAACTTTTAGATGAGGTATGCTAGATCTTACATTCAGAGCCATTATCTTAAATATTAAGTAAGTAGTAAACTCTAAAGAAACCTCTTGAACCTAATAAACTTAATTATATCTACCTGGTAACCTGATGACAAATAACAAGTTTAAACAAAAAATAACTCCAAGCTGAAGGAGCAAAGTTCAACTAGTTTTTGGAAAGGAGCTGAACATGGACTCGAACTGTCTGTACTTGCAGGCCCTAACCTGTTTTCTGCACCAGTTCATCAGCATTTGTTGCATATTTTCTAAGGTCTATCAGGCTTTTGAGTGGCACCACAATGGAAAATATATATTTAATTTAAGTTGCAATGATGTAAACCTTGGGTAATTTCATTCTTGAGTCACTAAAACCAGGATTTGGCACCATAGTATCATTTATATGATTATAAAACTTTCGTGGAGTTCATAGGAGTTACACACAGAGTTGACTGAGTATCATGTAGGACGGGGGTGGGCAACATTTTTGGTCTGAGAGCCACATGCGATGTATGGCCACTCATAGCAGAGGGAGGGGAGTGGAGGGTGGGGCTTGGAGGGGGAGTGGCCAGCCCCCCTCCCTGAAAAAAGGGTTGGAGCTGGGCTCCACTCCTCCTCCCTCCCAGCTTCAGCAGCGGCTCACACTGCATCCAGAGCGCTGCTTCCACTCTTCCTTTCCCACCCCCTCCCAGGTCCAGCAGTGACTTGCAGTAGGCCAGAGCACTTACCACTGCTCTGCCTCCCTTCCAGCTTCAGCTGGAGCTGGGAGGGAGACAGATCGGTGACAGTGCTCTGGCCTCGATGCGAGCTGCTGCTAGACTGGGGAGGAGGAGGAAGAGTGGCGGCAGCAATGGGACTCTGGCCACCGCGTAAGCCACTGCTGGAGCTGCGGGGTGGGAGGAGTGGCTCTGAGTTGGTGGGCCAGTGGACAGGTACTTGCAGGCTGTAGCTTGCCTGCCTCTGATGTAGGCTCTCTCTCTCCCGCATATCAATCATTCTATGTTTTATTTCATAGTTACAAAAGAAGATCATGATCCTGTGATCTGGTTCTGAAACTGAACATTTGCTTTTCTTGGGAAGCATTGTTGGCACCATTCAAAAGACTGAGATTACATAACGCCCCCTCCTCCTGCCCCTCTCAATTTCTGCATATATTCTTAGGAATATAACAGTTATTAGAAACAGAAAAGACCTATTCAGCTACTGGCACCTGTCCCAAAAGAAGATACAGCATATGTTAAACTATTGGGATGCTTGGATAAACTATTTTACTTTAAAGCCTTTTATTATTTTCTACAAAAATAAAGATCAAATCAAATTTCTTCAATTTCCATGTGGGTATAGCATCAAGTTACAGTACATGAGGAATCCAGCTGTAGTTAAGCATTAATCAATAATCTCTTATAGCTGTATTAACATAAATCCATAGCAATTCTTTTAAAGATTTATTGGAGGCTTTAACTGGTGAATATATCAAGGCAGAACTTTATTGACCGAACAATGCACTGGCAATCTGTGTAAATCCTCCTATACTGCAAACAGATGTTTTGGCCTTTGATGTGCTGAGTTTAAAATAAAAAGAGCAAGAGCTATACAATAGACATCACAAAATTCAAAAGGCCTGTCTACTGATGCTTAATTTATTAATTTTGTGCTGAACTGTTGCTGACTAACATTGATAGGGCTGTATTTATTTTAAAATGATAGCTTTGTATAATAGCATATTATTCTAGTCATTAGCAGAGATTTGCATAGCTGAACAATTGGAAGTAATTTCACCTCCATGCTACAAGGTAACTTGGTTCAGAGAATATAAGATTTGTTCATATGTTGGATTGAAAAGATGACAAGAAAGGAAAAGAGAATAAACATATGTCCCCTTCCTTGCAAGAAAAAGGCCAGAAGCTGTTCATTATCATGTTCTGCAACTGTGGTCGGCATCATTGATGTCAACTGTTTTGTTTTGTCCTTATCTCCTTTCTGTTTACATAGCAAACAGTACTAAGTGCATGGCAGCTTCCCCACAAAACAGAGTACATTGTCCCGTTCTGTTCACATGATAGATATTAAAAAAAAAAAAAAAAAAAAGTGTTTGTAATCTGTTATTCTGTGATATCATGAACACGGCATGGATTGGTGGGTTTTTAAAAATATAATATTATACACTTAGATGGTACCTTTTATCACAGCACATTTGAAAAGACTTGACAAAATATGTGAAACCATGAAGTTATTTGTCCTTACGCAGAGAAAACTGCCATCGAATTCAGTGGTCATTTTCTTCTCTGAAGATCTTTAGGATTTAGTAAAATATATATGGGAATAACTTCACTCACAGCTAAGCTGTGGCTAGTTTTAGAGAGAGATTTAGCAACAGCCTAATGGCATTCAGCAATATTAGCAAGCTGTTTAGGGCAGAAGGGTAAGAATATTGTATCTGCCTGAAATTGCTTGCCTTCCTTTTAGCATACTGTTTGTATAGTGATCACCAGTAAAAATTGTGTAATTTGCCAAAAGTTGCCACATAATGACAAAGATATTCCAATTTTTCCTTTACTTAGAATAGAAATTAAAGGTGGAATAATACAGAATATGGAATAATATTTATTATTTTATTGGTAACTGCTGTATTTAATAGGAAAACAGGTCAAATAAGATCCACGACATATATATTTTGTGCCCAGAGAGGGAGTCTGCTTATTTAATAATACTTTACACTGACCTAGTATAAGCTTTTTGTGAAGATTTCAAAGCAACTTACGAACATTAATGAATGGAGACTAGCAACACCTCTATAAGGTAGGTAATCAAAGTATTGTTCTTATTTTTAATGGATGAAGAATCTGAGATTAGATAATTTGTTCAAGATCACATAGCAAATTTATAGCAGTTTTAGGAATAGAACAAAGTCTTCTTACTCCTTGTGCTCCATTTTAACTGCAAGATATGCCTTCTCTCATAGTACTGAATCAAAGGTAATCTTAGTGTCTGGAAACCTTAGCATCTCCTGTTATATATATTATGTAGGTGAACAAAAACTATATACTGTGCACAGGCATGTGATACTTTCCATTTTACCAGCATAGGTGCTAAACATTCTCAACCCAAAGCACCTGCTTTAGGTTTTTTGATTGCCCTTTGAAATCCATGTAACTTAAGCATGGGCTTCAAGCTAAGACCATGCTTAAATGTTTTGCTGATTCAGGGCTTGATTCACATGTGGAATGAATATACAGTCCCTCACAATATATAACCATGTCATGAAAAATAATCTTTACTTAACTTTCCTTTCACTTTTTCCTTTCCTGTGAAATCACTGTGTATTTTGTTATGTCATTTTACACAGACTGTATTTGGGTTTTTATTTGCAACTAGCCTCAATATTTCATGGAAACTAGCAATAGGTAGGGTAATCTTATGTGCTTGTTACTGACCCCTTTTTAATTAAGATCAAATTGTAATAAAAACCTTTTCAAGTTCACATGTGGATGAAGGGATTTATTTAGGCTAATCTGAACCAACTCAGTCAAAGAGATGTACTCTTCTCTAGGATAAAACAAGATGTTTTTGTTTTGTGAACTGCAGGTGCACTTTTGTACCATTGGCCTAAAAAGTTGAGAGACTCAAACCAGGTCATGCAAAAACAAGCAATGAACCCAATTTCTTTATTTACTATCTGTCAGCAGAATTTCTAAGAATTTGAGTACCTCTTTGTGTTGGGACAGATTCTCAGGAAATCTTATCGAGGTCAATGAAGATCTTATGAAAAAACAACAAAACATTACTTCATCCTGTGTTGTGAATTGCTTTGAGAGAGCAGTGTAAAATGACTTTGGAGAATTATTGTGTGACAGAGATTTGCATGTGGTTACATCATGATGTGCCAAAAAAAAAAAAGTGAAATTGTTCTACCTTGTGTAAATAAATGAGAAAAAGAATGATCCCAGCTTTACAACTATTTTGATTTATTTTAAAAATGTTTACTTTTATTTGTCACATTTAATTTTCTTTGTACACAAGATTTTACAAATTTACAGTCAAGTCTTGAGGGGGTTTTTAGAAAGACTTCAGCTTTGGAAAATATCATTTTAATAACTCTGTTTTTCGTTACATGATTAAGAGACCAAATCAAAATCTTTATTTACTTTCAACTGTTTGTACCTTAGCTGTCTGCAGATAAAATTCCTTTGCCTACAAGTTATGACCTTCTGGTAACAAAAATAGGACTTTACCTCAATATTAGACCAAAAGTCAATATTGTCCCATTTCTGCAGGGAGCTCTGGCAATCCAATGGATTTCCACACATGCTGAAAGGAGGCAGATGAATCAGAAAACAGAATCAGGACCTCACTACACAGAGCTATTACTCCTCACAGGAACCAATATATATTTTGCCTTAGTGAAGAGAAGATGCCGTCACTCAACTGTCCTTGGAGATATTTTTTTTCTTCAGGAAATGACAGAAAAAATAGAGGAAAATTACACTGTCTTTACCAATTCTTCTGATGTTATGACCCAATACAAACCACCTGCCTTTGACCTATATGCCACAGGGTCTCTTAATGAAGTTACCTCTATCCCTTATCACAAATGGCCAGGATTCTTGATAACCTGTAGAACTCTCAGAGAAGTGGTTAAACAAAATAAAATCTGTGTTGGTTGCTTTGTCTGCTATTGCAGGTGTGTTACAGGGTGCTTCTCAGACACCTGACTGTATCATTGCTTTCCCCTTAGTCTTCTTGAATTTGGAGGTTTCAGGCTATTAACTCAGGAATGACTGAAAGCAAAGCATCCATTGTTTGGGCTCCTTCTCCCATGTGTTTCCTAACAATGGATATCTAAACAATAACATCTCCCATTTTGGAATTAGATTGAGGAATTTAATGCAGGGAACATGTCACTTAATCAGACAATTAGGGAAGGCCATAGGTTGTGCAGGATGATGTTCCATCTGCTCTCTTAAAAGCTTTTACCTTGATTCCCATAAAATTAAAAGTGTTTTTCCCATTGTTTCTTCTCAAAGGAAATAATCAAATGTGGTTGGAAAGTCTCTGATGATAAACCTTCCCTGACAGTGGTTTAATACGTTGTCTAAGCTTCCTAAAGAGACAATTTGGAGCCCTTTACAAAAAGTTTACTTCCCAAACAGAAGTGAAAAGTCTGTTTTTTCCCATGAGAATTGGGTCATATAAATGGTCCGTGACGTAATACAAGAATTGCCTCTAACTTTTCTATCCTATCACTTTGTAGCTTCTCACCCCTTCTACTTCAGCCTGTTCTGTTTCATTCCATACACAGGGCAGCTGCTTAATATGGTTTGGCATAATATCATTTGCTGTTTCTTTTATTGAGGGAACCTCAGGGCTCCAGCTGGTGTGCAGCTCTGACAGCTTCTCCACAGGGTAAGGATCAGACTCTGGTCCGAGCCCCCAAGGAGAGCCTCCCTCAGCCACTCCCTCCTAACTGAGTTGGGAGGCCTTCCCTTTATACTTCCCCAGTCAGGTGGGGGCAGACTTCCAGGTTCCACCCCCAGAGGGGGTTTGGCCCTCCCTCATTGTCAATCTCCATGGGGGACCACACCTCTCAGCTGCTACAATTACCATTATACAGTTATGTGTCCCCTACTCTTCTGGAGTATTTGTTGCAAGTTTTCAAATGCATGCAGTGGATGTATCACAAAATCCATATTTGCACAGATAAACTGGCACTTGTCTGTGTTTCTTCTCTGAAAAGCACCTAGCACATCTTGGGCTCTACTGCAGTATAAATATAAATAATAACTAAATTATCACCTTATGCATATAGTTCAATGCATATATAAATGCAAGCTTTAAAGACCCATCAGACGCTTGCATATATTTATGGTGTTTCTTGTTGCACCTATATGTGAAAAGTTGAACCCAGAAATCCAGTTCCCTCAAATCAAATGTGGAAAACTATAATATGATAAATGTATAGCTAAAAGAAGCAGTGTGGAATATTTCTGAAATAATTTTTGTAGTTTATGCTACTTGTTTCAACCTATTTTGTGGGGAGTGTAGAAATATGTTTGAAATTCTTAAGGTGTAGACCTGTAATATTAAAAGACAGATTAGAAAGACAAAGCTACACATATTCTTTTCAGTTTTCAAACAACTATTTTCAGGCTAAAGCACCATCATGTTTTACTCAGTGTCCGTTCTGTCGTACAAGTATTGATCAAATTCCAAATTTTGTGGATCAGTTAATTCCTTCTTTTTGAAATAAACAATCTATCACATGTTCTTAAATTAAAACTTTTCCTCTGCTGATAATCTCTCTGGTTACACTAGTACAGGGCACATGTTGATACGATACCATTTAAACAGATCATCAGATACTCAAATGAAAGCAGTTAATTATTAGAACTGCACAGATTGGTTCATCAGAGATGTGAACATCACTCATCTGAGCAACCACCTTTGGCCAGAAGGTTCAGTTTAGAAATTTCTAAATCTACCAAAGTGTGTTAGGCTAGTGTAGGATCCATTCTGCTAAGCACACATAGATATGCAATATAAGGCCCAATGAAACTATGTTAAGTAATTCCACATATGCAATACTTTAGAAATTTCCTAAATGTAGTCTGCATAAATCAAACATTACATGGAAACGCCAGTGTCTGGGCTGCATCTGAGCATTATTCTCTGTGTCTCTCTCTAAAGCTTTCAAATATTTTCAGTAACAAAAATGAGAGGAAATTTCTCAGCTAATAGGTCAGGAGTCACAAGAATAATATTGGGTTTATAATTACGTAGGTATTCATGAGGGCTCCATCTCCACATTTCCTGAGAGACATTCTGTGTAGGAATCTGAATCTGAACTAAAAAATGGCGCTTTACCACCAAATTTTGAAAAGTCAGCCTGGTGCTAAATATGAAGTTCCAACATGAAATGGAGACAGTATTGCTGTCCAGGGCAACTGCAACTTTATTTCCTCCCTGCACTTTCTCTTGACATACCAAGGGTGCCTAATCTAGGCTCCCCACTCCTCAGCTGTCATCTATCTTGGGCAGGGACACATGCCTCTTTTCTTCTTGACTGGCATTTTTCTAGGTGACATAGGTCTCTACCTACACTGTTATTTCAGCAAGCCTCAATGCCTAAACAGGCCAGCATCTGCGCTTTGCTTTTTCTTCGAAGACTTATGAATAGTTGTAATTCTCTTCAGTTCCAAGTTATCACAGTGCTCTTTCTACGTACTCACGCTAATTTGTAAGGCGAAAACATTAATTAAAAAGAACCTTAAAAATAACAAATGAATCTATGCAGATACTAATAAGCTAATCAGAGATTGCCCTCCAATTCCAATATGGGCTCTGATAGGAGTCAGTCTCAAACCAAACAACAGGATTATTTTGTGGTTACCGATTCAGAACAGCCTTCCCTCCGAAGTATGTCACCTCTTTACCCTTCCCACCAATTAATAATTTACTCTAGCCTTGTCCACCCTATGGCCCGCGAGCCAGAATCCGGCCCAGCAGGGGCTGGAATCCGTCGCGTGGGAACAGTGGCCAGGCGGCCCCGATGGGGCCACAGCAGGCCCAGCGCGGGACCCAGTTGGAGCTGTGGGGAGTCCCAGCGGGGACTGCAGCAAGGCGGCGGGGGTTCCGGTGGGGCCGTGTCGGCCCCGGGCAGGCCCATCAGTGGCCATGGCAGGCCTGACTGGAGCCCCGGCAGTGAGGCAGAGGTGGTCACAGTGCGTGGTTCTGGCCCGAGGAGGGAGGTGTGGAGTCACAATAGGCTGGGTGTGGCACAAGGCTGGAGAAAGGGTCCGGGAGGCTGGAGGAGGGAGAGCAGCGTGAGGCCAGGATCAGGCTCGAGGGGGTTGTGCGGGACCAGTATCGGGCTACGGGGTGGTGCAGGGCGAGGGGTGAGGGTGCTGCAGGGATGGGATCAGGGTGGCATGAGGTTGGCATGGGGCGGGGTTAGAGTTCTGGGGGGGTGCAGGGCCAGGATAGGGGTTGAGGAAGGGGGGCGCGTGGGGATGGGATGGGAGGTGGCCCGTGGTTGGGAAAGGGTCTGAGGGGTGGTGCAGGGCCAAGGAAGGGGAGGCAGCATAGATGACATGGAGGTGGCAGAAGGGTTGAAAGGGTCTGGGGGGACGGTGTGGGGCTGGGACCAGGACTGCGGAGGGAGGGCAGTGATGGGATGGGGGTGGCACAGGGCTGGGAAAGAGTTCAGGGGAGATGATGCGGGGCCAGGATTGGGGTTGGGGGGGTGAAGCGTGAGGCCAGGAGCAGGATGCAGCCCAGGGCTGGGGAGCCAGTGTAGGGGGAAGGGTTCAGGGAGCTGATCCAGTGCAGGGCTTGGGGGATTGTGAACAAGTGTGGTTGAAGGGAGAGGAAGCAATGGGTCCTACCACCCAGCGACACTGCTCCTCTACCCTTCTGCTCCACCCTTGGCATCCCACCCCTTCCTGCTACCCTTCTCCTGCCTTGCCAGGCTCACCTACTACCCCATCCCTGTCCTTTCTACCATCCCTACCATGCCCTGTGCGTTTCCCACACTCTGCCTTGCTACCCCTGCCCTGCTTATGTTCCCCATGCTCTTCCCTCATCTATCCAAAATTTACTCACCAGCTCCCTGAGTGAGAAATGAATTGAAATGTGACCTCTCATCCAAAAAGGTTGGACACCCCTGATTTAGTCTTTCATTTATACAACTTGGTCTTTTGATCTTGAGACTCTGGTAAAAACTGGTGAAATAGAATTAATGTGTAAATTTGACTCCGTTGCCTCAGGGTTAAACAGGGACTACATATTTTTTTCTCATCACAACAAGGGATTTGACCTCACTTTCCTCTCTCTATATGCTGTTCCCCAGAGTTTGAATCCCAACACCTATTTCGATTTGCTGTTACAGCCTGACCTGATCCTGTGTCATACATTTCCCTGCATTTAATTTCCTCCCATTCTGTTAAGTTCCCCATCTTCAAAGTGTCTGACGAAGTGGGATTTTCTCCCACGAAAGCTCATGCAATAAATAAATTTGTTAGTCCTTAAAAGTGCCAGTGGACTCCTTGTTTGTTTTGGTAACTAGCAGACAGTGGTCCTCACTTCAGAGAAAGAGGCTAGGTTTTTTGAATAATCAGAAGTGGGGAATTTGGATTCATCTCTCCATGGAGATTCTCCAGGCAAATCCCTTGACACTTTGTCCGAAAAATCCAGTCTTGTCTGGCACACAGTTCAGTACAGTCTTTTAAAGTTTATAACACTTCTCAGGGTTCGTATCTCTCACCCCCCACCCCTGCATACAATCCTGGCTCATGATAATACATGACTTTTGTAATTAATGCTGGGTATTCCAAAGACACTTAAACTTAATTAAAAAAGGATTTTCAAGGATACTGCAGGAAATTGCCACTTCTGTCACATGCAGTTTCTCCATTTTAATATACATAGCTGGCTAAAAAATATGCTTGGACAAATTCCAGTCAGCCTCAAAGGCCTGGATTCCCATAAAAGATCAATTTTAAAAAGAACTATCCCTGAGAGTGTCCGTCCCTTACTCTCACCAGACAGGCCTTGCTATGACATCAAGCAAGAGCTAATTAGGATCTGGTGAAGGGTATTAACTGTGATTCCTCAGCAAGTCACACAGTAAGCTTTGGCAACAATCAAATGTGTTGATTATAACAAAACTGGAGGTGTGTCAAACGTATAGGGACCCAAAAAGAATGGAACACTGGGGATCTTGTAATAAGATGACATTCAGTGCTATTAAATGTGAAGTCATGGGCACATAATTATCTACTTTGTATTGAAGCCAGGAATTACCCTTTTTCTTCTCAAGGCAGGGGATATATTTTATTGAAGAATGGAGCCTAAGTCTATAAATCATTATTCCCATTGGAAGCACTCCATGCTTGCAGTCAGATATTTACAGGCGAAAGTATGTAGATTTCTAACTGCAGTGAACTATGAGCACAAATTTTGCAAGCTGAAATTGTATTCACAAAAGGGAGGCCACCACTTTGAAAAACATAAACTACAAACAATAGCAATAAAGGAGGAATTGTTGTCCCGTGGTTGTAGCACAGGGCAATGATTCAGTTCCGTGTCCCGCATGATTGCTGACTCACTGTGTGATCTTGGACAAATCAATTCACCTCTCTGGGCCTCGTGTTCCTCAAGTTTAAAATGCCGATTATACTTATCTCTAGTGAGTTATGGGGCTTTCATGTTTGTAAAGCCCTTGAAGATCTTTAGATGAAAGGTAACTATAAATAGAAAAAAAGTGTTTTATTCTTAGTGCTAGAAATTATGGGTGAGATCCTCAGCTGGCGTAAATTGATATATTCCCCTTGACTTCAAAGAACCTATGCCAGTATACCAGCTGAGGGTCTGGCCCATTATTTACTTACTGAAAAATAAATACTTATATCCTATGATTAATATGACCTGTGATGTTAAAATGAAACTGTTGGTGGAATGCTGAAACACTCTAATATAAGTGAGGGATTTAATCAACGTATGCTGGCTATAACAGTGTAGTTCATAGTAACAGAAAGGTAAGTAAGGCTAAATGCTCGATGGCAGCCTGCAGTGGAAATTTTAAGCTATTTATAACTGCAAAAAAGTCCTCCTTATCAGCAGCAATGTAATTCCATCCAAGGTCATTTCTCTATAAATGAGAGTAATCTTAATTATTGAAAAAGTTGATATTTTATGAAATAATTATGTACATGTAGTGTGAGCTATGACATTAACACTAAGGCCTTGATTCAGCTCCTCTTTACTCCAGTTTTACACCAGTATAATTGCATTGTTTTCACTGGAGAATCACCAGCTTAAAATTGGAGTAACACAGAGATGAACTCGGTTTTAAGATTAGTTGTGTGATAGATGTGATTTGCCAAGTGTCTCAAGACATTTGCATCTTCAGTGCCATCTTTAGCCAGAGCGGGGTTGTAGGAGGAAGGGAGAGTATTTTTACAACCAGAAGTATATCTTTTCCAACTGTCACTTTTCTCATCTTGGACAGGTTGAGTAACCCAAAATGGCATTTGTCACTGTGTTGGCAAGTAACTATAGCTGGTTCATTTGTGGGAGCGAAATTTAAGTGTAAACACTTCCGGAGTCAGGTCATCATAAGCTGCCTTGTGTCAACCTATCACTAGTGTAAACCAGGCCTTGGTAGTAGGCTAATGATTGGATGGGGAGTCAGTGATGAGACTTTGCCATCCCAGCTGGAATTGGAATGTGATCAGGAATTGTCAGAGCTCAACCTACACCCCAGTCTGTGTGTTAAGGATATGGGGCATCAAAATGTGAAAATTCAAGCACACATTCTCTCTCTCTCTCTTTCATTTTCCAGTGAGATGTAATTAAAACTATGTCTATGTTGGCAAAACTTATGCCACTTAGGGGTGTGATTATTCCATGCCGAGTGACATAGATGAAACCAACATACGCACTCGTGTGCACAGCGCTATGTTGGCAGGAGAGGTTCTCCCACTGACATCCCTCATGCCACTCACAGGAGTGTTTTATTATGCTGTTGGGTGAGCTCAGCTTAGTGAGTCTTCACCAGAAGTGCTGCAGCAGCACTGTACATGTAGACATGGCCGAGATGTATTTCTGTTAATGTTGCAAGAACAGAGGTGAATTAAGGGGACTCGGGGCCGTGGGCCCAGCCTCCTCACTGCTGACCCCAGCTCTGGCAGGGCACCCCCATAGGCCCATGCAGTAATCCCCCTCTGTGCAGAAAGGTCTCTGTGTTACTGCTAAGAACATTTCTTAGCTTAGCTTTGTGATAATAAACTGTACTATATTTCAGGTTGCCATGTGGTATAGCTGTCTTGTACTATGTGCTGGCTCTTTCTGTTTTCCACTGCCTACTTTTACACCAGATGGTGCTTTTTTTGTCTGCCTAGCACACATTGCAGGGATATTTGTAATTCACTTCCTTTCAGTGCATATTCTATATTACAGTGGAGCTTATGCCTCAGTACATTTAACATATTTACTATTATTTGTGTGTTTTCAGCATCTCTCAGGATCAGATACTACCCTGAGGTGAAAAACACCAGGCCACAAGAAAATTAAGCAATCTTACTGCATCTCCCATTAAATTCAAGTGCTCATTCCCCAGGCATTCAGTGAACTTGGGATCAGACTGATAACAGTTGAATTCTCCAGGCCTCCAAACTGCACAAAGTGGACTTAAAGCAGTCCAAGAGTTATAGTAGAGAATTACCTCTTTATAGTGGATGTCTGGCAGCAAAAAGCTGGCAGAGGAAGGAATTCCATCAGCTGGCAAAAGGAGAGACAGGGACATACTAAGTACGCCGGAGTGAGTCTAGGGATGGTGACGGCAAAGTCTGTTTTCTGTTGGCAGAAGATCTCAGTGGCATAAGTTAAAGGCGTGTACTGTAGCTTTTGTTTGCATTAACAAACAAGGAGTCCTGTGGCACTTTTAAAGACTAACAAATTTATTTGCCGCATGAGCTTTCATGGGAGAAAATCCCACTTCCATTGGAACTGTGGATTTCTGACCATGGGGAATGGAAATCAGCTCCTTGTCAAACACTCCCACCTCCACCCCCCTTTCTTAGTGTGCCTGAACTCTGCTTGGCCACAGATAAAAATCAACCCTATTGAGTATTTGGAAGCCAACAAATAGGGGGAAATCCATCAAGCCACATGAGACTTACGCAATCTTACTTGACTCCTCTGGAATGGCAGAAATGCACCTTGCCGGTTCTATCCAAATACATACAAATGTCACAAGGAAAGCTTGTGGGCTAAGGGCTGCATTCAATAATGGGTCGTTTATGCAGGAGCCTTAGGGAAATGTAAAACGTTAAGCACATTCTGTCACAAATGCCTTTCCCTCAGAGAATGATTCACTGAGTCTCCTGTAAACACTTAAGGACATTATGTACAGGTGTTTGTGTATGACTTCCATTAGGTTGGAATGCAAAAGACATCTTTTAATCACACAAGCTTAATAGCGTGCCAATCTCATAAAGCCTCTATGCTGTTTTTTTTTCTTGTGCAGGTATCTGAACCAGACTGTACTGGAAGAGACATCAGTAACAGCGAACGCTCTCAACAGAGAGAAATTAGCTGTCCTAAAACAAGCCTTAAGTGCTTTGGGATTCAATAACCTGGTAAGTAATGCAAGCCTGTATAGTCCATGCCTAGAATGACTCTTTCACCTAGTTAAAAGGAGGTCATAAGAAACTTGTATTGACAGACCTTGGGAAAAAAAATAGGCCTGGCTCCTTTTTTGTGCTAATGAAATAAAGTGCTAGTTCATTTCAGGGAAATGACTGTAATCACTTTTAATTAGATACAGCACAAGCAATGTAAACTTTTTTAATCCTTAAAGATTCACAAAACAGCTGCAAGTTATAATCCTATGAACAATTAAATTACATAATGTCCAGAGAACAAGAAATAATCAGATCCCATATGACAAAAACTTTATAAAAACCCATAGGGATCTTTTCTCTTCCTAATTATATCCCTATCCCTTTCAATTTTAGGAAGTATACATTCCAAATGCTGTCTGACTGCTAGTGTCTGAAAAAAGCACATACATAATTTGACACACAAAATTACAGTCATAGGATGTGAAAGATTTGACTTAAACTAAAAAAGCAACAAGGAACAGCTAGTCCTGGAACCCTCAGAGGGAGAGACAATTCTTAATTAATCCTAAGTGAAGCAAAGCATATGTGTTAAGTCTTTGCAGGCTTGGGTTCTAAGAATTCAATAATTACTTCAGGTAAAGCTTATCATACTACTTCATGATCAGTACATTTCTATGTTCCAAAGGGGTAGCCGTGTTAGTCTAGTCCAGCAAAACAAACAAGGAGTCCTGGGGCACTTTTAAAAAGTAACAAATTTATTTATTGCATGAGCTTTCATGGGAGAAAATCCCACTTTGTCAGATGCTTTGAAGATGGGGAACTTACAGAATGGGAGGAAAATAAATACAGGAAAGTGGTTTACTGTTACAGTCTGACCTGATCCTATGACTTACACTTCCCTGCATTTATTTTCCTCCCATTCTGTAAGTTCTCCATCTTCAAAGCATCTGACAAAGTGGGATTTTCTCCTATGAAAGCTCATGCAATAAATAAATTTGTTACTTTTTAAAAGTGCCCCAGGACTCCTGGTTTGCTTAACATTTGTAAGTAATTCAGTGTAGCCCTTTTCAGTAAGTATGACTTCTTTGCTACATTCTTTGAATCCAATGTGCAGAATAATACAAAGGGTCTTGACTATAGAGCTGATTTTGTTGGTTGATTTTTAAATATTCACAAGAAAATGTTTATAATGGGAAAATTGTTTTTCCCCCAGTCCAGCTTCCTGGACCATCATTTGCTTAAATTTAAAAACATTTAAAAAAAAAAATCATACAAACTATATTGGACTAGATGACCTTGTGAAGTCCCTTTCATCCCTATGATTCTATATCTGGAAAGCTGCAACCAAAATCTGATTGTTTTCCAAAGTTATGAGCATCTGAAAATGGGATGTCAAAATGGATTTGAAAAGCAAAAAACTGACGAAAAAAATGAATTCTAGCTCTCATTCTTTAGAACAAGGTATAATTTAAAGTTAGACTAAGAATGTGACTGGCTAAAAGAAAAAAACAGTGCTATTCACAGATGTAGACTTCATCACTCTTAAAATTCTCAGTAGGCAAGAAATGATTATTTCATGCACAAATAATACTTCCATTGATGATATTTTTTTATTTCGTCATGATATTCTAAATAATTTTCTTATCTGATTAGATAATGTGATTTATATAAATGCAAAAGTAATGGCATTAGACAATTTTTATTTTTCAATATACTTTATTGTCCAAAGTATTATTTCTCAATCCTAAATCCTCAAATATTAAATGAATAGTTTTTAGTTTAACAAATGTCATTGCTGTATATTTATAGCACATGCATGTTGTATAAAGCATCTTCTTTCATTTGTATGCTGAGCCAAACTGTTCTTTATATTTGTATATAAAATGTGCAGGAGGTGGAGAACCTGTTTGTAATTCTCTCAGCAATTCTGCATCTTGGAGACATTCGGTTTACCGCTTTGACAGACGCTGAGACAGCATTTGTGTCAGACCTTCAGCTACTAGAACAAGGTCAGTAGAACAGGACCTTCTAGTATTGCCTCCTTTGTCTTTTATAATAAGGTGATTTCACTGATTCACCAATAGATGGAAACACTGTTCCAGGCAGACAGAGATCTGCATTCTGAAGACTCATAAATGACTGGGGAAGCACAATATTATATTGACTCTGATGCTTTGTAAACTACAGGGTTTTAGAGAAATAGGTAAAATGCTATTGCAGCAAATTATCAAATTCAGTGTCATATTTAATGGTGCTATTTGCCTAAAGAAATGGTATAGTGTACTTTGTGTGGTTTATACACACACACACTTTTGTTGCAACACCTAAGCAATTTGCATTAAATAGAATTCCTTATATTCAGAAATCCTTGCCTTAAAAGCTTCTCTTGCTTTGAAGTTGCCCTGTTGGTCACTTACAAATCTCCTCAAAGTGGTTTATGAATACAGATTGCTAATAAGTAGCATACCTTAACTCTAATATTAAAGAGATCCTGCCAAGCCCTAGGAAAAGTTCTGTATAATCTCTAAGAAAGAAAGAAAAAAAAAACCCTTGTAATTTAATATACAGATGCATTGAAACTTTACAAAGTCCTGATTATAGTAAGCCGATTCTACATGTTCATTAATTTTGATTACTATGACAGCTCACTCTGTGTTAATGTGTGGATTTTTTCACTGTTGAGAAAAGTAACATTAAAATAAAAAATCTGTTTTTATATTGAAATACAGTATCTGAACACATGTACATCTCTGTTCAAAACAACTTTCCTTTTATAGTGGCAGGAATGTTGCAGGTATCGCCAGATGAACTTGCTGCAGCCTTAACAACTGATGTCCAGTATTTCAAAGGTACTTCCTTCAAAGTCCACATTCTACTAAATCAGACTTGGTAGCTTTTAGATCCTTCTGATGCCTGTCAGAGTTAATACAGGTAATGGTTTGTTCTTCGTTTTTTTATGAACCAGCAGACACTCTCTCATGGGTATCTTGGAAGAAGTAAAACTGGGCCATGGAATTACAGCAACCTTTTGTAACATGTTTCAAAGGGATAGCCATGTTAGTGGAGTTCAGCAAAACAAGCAAGGAGTCCTGTGGCACTTTTAAAGACTAACAAATTTATTTACCACATAATCCTTTGTGGGAGAAAATCCCACTTCTACAGATGCTTTGAAGATGGGGAACTTACAGAATGGGAGGAAATTATTTTATTTTATTTTATTTTCCTCCCACTCTAAGTTCCCCATCTTCAAAGCTTCTGACAAAGTGGGATTTTTCCCCACAAAAGCTCATGAGATAAATACATTTGTTAGTCTTTAAAAGTGTCACAGAACTTCTTGTTTGTTCTTTTGTAACATGGAGCTCAGTAACAGATCAGAGTCTCATTCTCATACAACTGGACAGTGGCGAGCGTTTCAAAAGTGTAGTAAGGTCAGAGACCTAATGCTAAGAAGTAATGTCAGTAAAAGTGGCTCTATGGCTATGTCTACACTTTGGAATTTAGGTCGACTTTACTAAGTTGACTTCACTAAGTCGACTTAAAGCTGGCCTTACTAAGTCGACTTAGAGAGTCTACACTAGAGAGAGAGAGAGAAATTGCAAGGAGGAAGATGCGACAGGAGGGAGAATCGACAGGGCAAAGTAGGGCAATGGGCCTGGTATCTTAGGTGCCTGTACACAAATGCGAGGAGTCTGGGAAACAAGCAGGAAGAATTGATAGTACTGGCACAGACAAGGAACTATGATGTAATTGGAATAACAGAAACGTGGTGGGATAACTTGCATGACCAGAGCACTGCCATGGATGGATAGAAATTGTTCAGGAAGGGGTAGAGGAGTAGCGCTATATGTAAAAGAGCTGTATGACTGCTCGGAGCTCCACTATGAAAGTGGAAACAAGATGGTTGAAAGTCTGTGGGTTAAGTTTAGGGGAGAATGCAACAAGGGGGATGTTGTGGTGGGTGTCTGCTACAGACCGCCAGACCAGAAAGAGGAGGTGGATGAGGCGTTCTATGGACAGAAGTTTCCAGATCATCGCAGGCCCTGGTTCTTATAGGGGACTTCAATTATCCTGACATCTGCTGGGAAGATAATACAGCAGTGCACAGGCAATCCAGGAAGTGTTTGGAGAATATTGAGGACAACTTCCTAATACAAATGCTGGAGGAACCAACTAGGGGCCTTACACCTCTAGACCTATTGCTCACAAACAGAGAAGAATTGATCGGGGAAGTAGAAGTAAATGGCAACCTGGGCAGCAGTGATCATGAGATAGTAGAGTTCAGGATCCTGATCGATGGAAGGAAGGAAAGAAGCAGAACACACACCCTGGACTTCAAAAAAGCAGATTTTTGGCTCCCTTAGGGAGCTGATGGGCAGGATCCTTTGGGAGGCTGATCTGAAGGGGAAAGGTGTCCAAGACAACTGGCTGTATTTTAAAGAAACCCTGTTAAAGGCACAGGAAGATAACATTCTGATGTGCAGAAAGAACAGCAAATGTGGATGGTGACCAGCGTGGCTTAGCAGGGAACCCTGCGGGGAGCTGAAACGTAAAAGGGAAGCTTACAAGAAGTGGAAGCTTGGACAGATGACAAGGGAGGCATATAAAGATATTGCTCGGGACTGCAGGGATAAAATCAGAAAGGCCAAAGGACAATTGGAGTTGCAGCTAGCAAGAGATGTGAAGGATAACAGAAAGGGGTTCTATAAGTATATCAGCAACAAGAAAAGGATCAGGGGTGATGTAGGTCCCTTACTGAATGGGGCAGGCATCCTCGTGGTAGATGATGCGGAAAAGGCTGAAGTACTCAATGCTTTTGTTACTTCAGTCTTCACAGGGAGGGCCAGCTCCCAGGCTACTATATGGGGTAACGTGGAATGGAGAGAAGAGCGGCCCTCAGTGATGGAAAGTCAGGTTAGGAAAAACTTAAAGAAATTGGATGTGCATAAGTCCATGGGGCCGGATGAACTGCATCCGAGGGTGCTGAGGGAGTTGGCGGAAGTGATTGCAGAGCCGCTGGCCATTATCTTTGAGAACTCACGGCAAACGGGGGTGGTCCCGGAGGATTGGAAAAAGGCAAATATAGTACTTACCTTTAAGAAAGGGAAAAAGGAGGATCCGGGGAACTACAGACCGGTCAGCCTCACCTCAATCCCTGAGAAAATCATGGAGCAGGTCCTCAAAGAATCCATCCTGAAACACTTGGAGGAAAATAGAGTGATCAGGAACAGTCAACATGGATTCACCAACGGCAAATCGTGCCTGACCAATCTGATTTCCTTCTATGATGAGATGACTGGATTTGTGGATGTGGGAAGAGCCGTTGACATTGTGACCGGGGCCTCCTGGGATGCCTTCCTGGACGTGCAAAAATCAGGGCAAGCTGCAAAACCGGGAGCCAAACTCCCCAAACACTGATGGGTGGTACTTAAACCAGTCTCCCTATCAGTCACAAACAAGCTTATGGTTCCCCACACCGGGTACCAAGAAGTCTGTCCAAAATAGAAACAGCTCCCTTTATTGCACTCCAGCTCCTCTGGCTCCCACCTAGCCGCACGGTCCCTTAAAGATATAGGTTCTCCTGACCCCAAAGGGCCAGCCACAGCACACAGAACAATATAGGTTTGGATCTTACCCAAAATACCACACTGGTAGCCAATCCTTTAGCAACTACAACTAAAGGTTTAATATAAGAAGAAAAGAAGCAAAATATGAGAGATGTTAAAGGGTCAAAGCGAATCATATACATACAAATGATTTAAAGTTCATGAAAAGCAGTTTGCCGGCTTGTTCCTCTGGAGTTTGCAGGCTTCTTCCTCTGGTAAACACCCAACATCAGGGTGGGCCTCAATCCTTTGTTCAGTCTCAGAGGAATAGTTCCAGAGATTGGTGTTGGCTGTAGACTGAGGACTTGAGAGCAAGATGGCGTTGGGGCTGCTGCCTTATATATCACCTCTGGCCTTCTCCCTGCTGGGTGCAGTTCTCCTTAATCAAACTGGAGTTGAGTCACAGGTTTAAGTCCTAGTGGCTTAACATGTTTTCTTCTTTATCCTGTTATCTGAGGAGCTTCCTTAATAGGCCCTTAAGGAGACAATGGCTGGGTAGACATTCAGGCTGGGGCATTTTCCCAACCTTACACAAGTTAAAATATAGCAATCACATTCCTAACTTCTAATATGAATACAAATCCTACACATAAACTATATGATCATTCCCCACAAATTACCTTTCTATTGACATCAAACATGGCATAGTTCCTATGGATTATAACAATTATAAAATATTAACACAAAATAATATCATAAATGGTTCCTTAAATCCTGACTGCGTCACAGACGTGGTATACCTTGACTTTAGCAAGGCTTTTGATACCGTTTCCCACAGCATTCTCGTTGGCAAGTTAAGGAAGTATGGGTTGGACGAGTGGACCGTAAGGTGGATCGAAAACTGGCTAGATCAACGGGGCTCAGCGGGTAGGAATCAATCGATGTCTGGTTGGCAACCGGTAACGAGTGTAGTGCCCCAGGGGTCGATCCTGGGGCCGGTTCTATTTAACATCTTCATTAATGATTTTGATGATGGAATAGACTGTGTGCTTAGTAAGTTCGCGGATGACACCAAGATGGGGGGAATGGTAGATACTCTGTAGGGCAAGGACAAGATCCAGGGAGACTTGGACAAATTGGAACACTGGGCCAAAAGAAACCTCATGAGGTTCAACAAAGACAAGTGCAAAATCCTGCACTTAGGACGAAAAAATCCCATGCACTGCTACAGGCTGGGGACCGATCGGCTAAGTATCAGCACTGTAGAAAAGGACCTGGGGGTTATGGTGGATGGGAAGATGAATATGAGCCAACAGTGTGCCCTTGTTGCGAAAAAGGCCAATGGCATATTTGGCTGCATCAGTAGGAGTATTGCCAGCAGATTGAGAGATGTGATAATTCCCCTCTATTCGACACTGGTCAGGCTGCATCTGGAATACTGTGTCCAGTTTTGGGCTCCCCACTACAGAAGGGATGTGGACAAATTAGAAAGAGTCCAGCAGAGGGCAACAAAAATGATTAGGGGGTTGGGGCACATGACTTATGAGGAGAGACTGAAGGAACTAGGCTTATTTAGTCTACAGAAGAGAAGACTGAGAGGAGATTTGATAGCAACCTTCAACTACTTGAAGGGTTGCTCCAAAGAGGAGGGAGCTAGGCTGTTCTCGAGGGTAACAGAGGACAGAATAAGGAGCAATGGTTTCATATTACAGCTGGGGAGGTCAAGGTTGGATATTAGAAAAAAATTTCTCACTAGGAGGGTGGTGAAGCATTGGAATGGGCTATCTAGGGAGGTGGTGGAATCTCCATCTTTGGAGATTTTTAAGGCCCGGTTAGACAAAACCCTGGGGGGGGGTGATTTAGTGGGAGTGGTCCTGCTTTTTAGCAGGGGGTTGGACTAGATGACCTCGTGAGGTCCCTTCCAACCCTATGATTCTATGATTCTATGACTTGTTAGGTCCAGGGGGAGGCGAGGCTCCCTCCCCAGGCTAAGGAGGCTTGTCCTGGGAAGAGCCAGCAAGCCCCGGAGTGGTCCGAGGGAGAAGGGAGCGCAGAGCTCCCTTTTAGCCGGGACCGAGCGGTCCTGACCAGAAGGGAACACGGAGCTCCTTTCTGCCTGGGACTGAGCAGTCCTGGCCAGAATGGAGCCCTGAGGTTCCTTTCTAACCAGGACCGCGCTCCAGCTGCTAGGGATCCCCCAGGGGCTCCCTAGCAGCTGGAGCACGGTCCCGGGGAGAAGGAAGCCACGACTAGCCGCTAGCGGCTTCCTGGGGAGAAGGGAGCAGGGGCTCCCTTTTTCCACTAAGCTTAGGGCATCCACACTGCTTAAGTCGACTTAAGAAGTCAATGTAAGCATTAAAGTCGATTTAAAAGTAGGTCTTATTAAGTCAACTTTAAATTTCCTTAAGTCAATTTAAGCAGCAGCTTAAGTCGACTAAAGGAAACTCCAGTGTGGACGCAGAGTAAATTAAGTCGACTTAAGCTTGCTTAATTTACTAGTGTAGATGCACCCTAAGAAACTCCATTCAGATCAATCTCCTGCAGCAAGAAATGAGCCTGTATGCTGCATAAATTATTTTTGTCTCTGTTCATTTCTGACCTGAGACTCTTCCAAGTGTAGTAGTGGAAGCCTTTGACTAACTCAGTCCTCCTACATAACTAGTACACAACAGGGACATGGGGAAAGGGAAAAGTGAAGACCCTGGACAGAGAGAGTCTCTTATCACTAAACTAAAAGTATTTTAAAGTGCAGTAGATAATCATGTTTATTTTCTTTTTTGTGTTTACTTTCTTAGGAGATATGATCATGAGAAGACACACTATAGAGATTGCAGAATTTTACCGAGATCTTTTGGCAAAGTCACTGTATAGTCGGTTGTTTAGTTTTTTAGTGAATACAATCAACTATTACCTCCAGAATCAATATGAAACCAGCAGGTAGGAGCTCACATGCTAACTAATCCGATTGGTAATCTCACATGCTGATGCCCTATTAAACATCTAATTTAAAGATAAATAATGCTGTGTAGCCATCATTAAAGCATTTCATTATAGCATTCTTCTAGTTATGCTTAGTGGTGTTATTGATCATTCATGGAATGTTCCAGATCCTTCACTGATTGATAAAAATATTTATGTTTTTTGCTTGTATGCAAATGAATTATAGACCAAAGAGAGATGATTATTTCTGCACCAGTTCGTATCTAATATTTTTGTTTCTAGATAATGAACTGCATGGAATTCAAATACTGTAACTGCTCTAAGTTGGGTCCAGAGTTAGCCAGCCCTAATATGACACCATGCTTTATGTTAATAGGAATGATTTTTTTTTATATAGTTGGTGTTCATCTGTGTATCAACTATTTTGATGTTTGTGTCTATTTTTTTTTTAATAGGCATTATAGAATCAGGTCTGGTATTTAACAAGTAGAGGTCTGGTTGGCATTTAGTTGGTGCAAAGTTCACTTATCATTCTTCTCAATATCCTATAACCTTAGGCAGGTCATTAAAAGGAAAATTCAGCTTAAAAGTCTTCAAATACTTGTCTAAACTTCACTTCCCTCTGAATGAAACCTTGAGTATTTTTTACATGCCTGTGGATAATCATCTGCTAAACTCAAATTGCCATCTGATGTGGTTTCTTGGAAAACTTAAATGCCTATTAAAATGCATTAATGCAACCATTCAGAAATAAAAAACTAAAAATAAATGTCAGCAGAATTAAGACATCAAAGTAAAACAAGAGGTCCAGTTAGACTGCAATATATATGTGTTTTAACTAAGACTGAGAACACCCCATGTACACTGATAAATATGGGCTTTCTCATATACACCAAATATATACTGGTTTGGCGTTATTCACAAGTGGTAAACCACAATTGAGTTATGTGGATCCTCCTTAATAAGTGCCAATAATCCTTTTATACTGCACTGTCGGACTGGGTGTACATAGGCCACACATTTAACAGAAATACTCTTTTAGAAACATTAGTTCTAGTTGTTTTAAAATCCATCCGTTTGTGAAGCCATTGAGCCAAAATCACAGTTGTTTTGCATCATTTTTCATATAGGCTTTAATGTCATTAAAATGCTTTAAAGCCACCACAGCTGGACAACAGGGAATTCCCCAATATAAAGGGCTTTCCTGGCTAGCGTAGAGTTCCATACAAAGCTCTGTGCCTGTGTAGGGGATGTATTATTGAAGGTATTACAAGGCAGAAGATGGCTTCTCCTGGGATGCTCCTACTGGTCCAGCTCCTTAGAGACGCATGCAAATAGGCTCAAGTTAGAGCAACCTCAGGTACCAGAAGCTGAAGTAGTCCCTGGTCTGTTCATTATTAGGGATATACAATGTGGCACAGAGGCATATTTAGCCCTTCACTTCTCCCTGAGCCTCTTGGGCCAGCTCAGCTCTGGCAAAGAAATGAATTGGTCCCAGAGTCAGATTACGGGGCCCTAGGGTCCCGGGCTGCTATCCCCGGCCTGGGGCCCTTGTCCCCTCCCCCCATGGCAGCCTGCCAGCGGGCCAGCACTGAGGCAGCCTTGGGGCCAGAGGCCGCTCTCCACCAATCCCGGTATGGCTGGTCTACCCCCCGGGAAGGGGACAGCTGGCGCGCAATGCAGCCTCTGGTGCAGCCCTCCAGGGCCTTGTGCCCTGGAAGGCCACACCAAAGGCCATACCAGCTGCCATGCACCAGAGCGAACGTGTGCTGGCTCACCCCACCCCTGGGGTGGATCAGAAGGTCCAGGAGTGGGGTGAGAGCACTGTAGAGCCCAGCCTCTGGCCCCAGGGTCCCGACCGCACCAGCAGGGACCCCCAACACCCCCAGACCCTGCTGGTGGGATGGCCTGGCAGTGGAGACTGGAACACACAGAGGCCTTAGGTGCTGGAGCCTAGGACCCCCCTTTATGCTGGGGCCAGGGGCTTCAGCCCCTATAGTCCTTGCATTGATCAGGCCCTGACTTGCTGTAACAGTCTGACCTGATCCTATGACTTACATTTCCCTGCATTTATTTTCCTCCCATTCATCTGTACTTCTCCATCTTCAAGCATCTGATGAAGTGGGATTTTCTCCCACAAAAGCTCATACGATAAATAAATTTGTTAGTCTTTAAAAGTGCCACTAGATTCCTTGTTTGTTTTGCTTATTTTTTATTTAATATATATCCAATTTCACAATTTTTATGCATGATTTGCATGCACGCTTTATCCCTGTCATACAAGACCTATACTGAAGACTTATTGAACTGTGCAACAACATTTGGTGACCCAGTATTAATCACTAGATGACAGTCTTAGGATGTTGACCTAGATCTTTAGTTCTAAAGGTTGCTTTTCTCTTCTTTCTCCTCCTGAACTGGAATACTTCATCATTTTCCTCACATTTGCATTTCCTACCTTCAGGTAAATCTGCTAATTCCTGAGTAATAGAAGTTCCATCATTTCCACTTCATTGCTCCATTTCTTCTGCACTGGTATGATTGCTGTGTTGTTCTGTTTCAGATATTTGCCCATCAAATTTGCGCCTGGCTGCAAACTAGATTGCAATTAAACTTTTCACTTCCTATACTGAGCTCCTGAAGGATTCCTCATGGGCCTCTTCTATTTTCTACTGGGGGAAAACAGCCAGTATTAGGGAGAGCAAAAATCTATGTTCCACAGCCTTAGAAAATTACCAAACATTACGAATTAATCATGACGAAGTAACAGCATTTCTTTTATATTTATATTGTTATGTAGATAGGGCTGTGATAGATAACTCTGGCATCTCATTAAATTGTCCTTTATTAGTATTAAAACATAACTATAAAACTAGGTTCACAATACTGCTGGTGGGTTCTCACTTCATTTCAGTTAGTTCTTATATCTCATTGATTAGTTATGCCCTCACCTCCCCCTTCTGCCCCTCAGTATATACGCACAAGGGCATGGCTGACAACATTCTCAATGTTCTAGGAGATTAGAGGAAAATGTACTCCTCAGAAATTGTGGATGATACTTTGAGGTTCTACAAAGATTATTACAATAGTGTGTAGGGTGAACATAGAGGTGTATTCAACCAAACACCTCTAACTTGTAGCGTAGCTCATAGCCTTAGTTACCATGAGTCCAATTGTGAAGGCTTTGGAGGGAGAGAAAAACATATAATACATTCTAAAATCCTTTTAAATTATTTGAAATAGACTTTTTATACATAATGACCTATATGATCTGATATTTTAGGCCCTATCAGAGCTAGGAGCTTCATCTCTTTCCTTCCTAGTGATATAAAACTCTCTTCTCTAGCCCTAATGCAATCTTAAGATATTAGACCTTAAACTGTCAGAGAGAGTAACTGACACATAGGCGCAGGCTGAATATTGCACATACTATATACTTCATCCATTTGTAAATGAGTATGCTTGGGAAGAGGTCTACATTTTGACGGGGAGAAGGAAATATTTAAGTTGTTTCTAAAAGTCAGGCAACCCTAATAAAAGGTAATGCTACTTATCCAGCCTATAATATGGCAGCTGTTTGAAGGTGGTCAGAGATTTGAAATGTTAGAAATTGTCTTGGAGGAGCTGGGCAGACTAAAGGTGAAGCAATTAAAGATATAGAATAAATGCAATTTACCACATAAATCTTCAGTTTATGGATCAAATTTTCCTCATTTACGCCAGTGTAGCGGTATAATCTGGAATAAGTCTTGGCCCAAAATGTGTTTAAAAATTCTTTTAGCAAGACTTTATAAAACAATAAAATTAGATGTGTATTCTTAGTGCTAATGTGCTATGAACTTCTGACTCAATATATTGAAAATCAAAATGCATTACTAAAAAAAATTCTGGCTTCATTTTCTATGTGGAATTACTAGAATTCAATCATTAATATTGATTTTTGTTATTTACTATGAAACAACTAATGGCTGGTTTACAGGTGAAGCAAAATGGGTACCAATTGCCATTAGATCTAAGGGGAAAAAAGTTTCCTGAGTAGATGCAAGAACATAGCAATGTAGGTATAAAATAGATAAAAGCAATGCCAGAATCTGACAAACACATTAATGAGCAATAATGAATCAATGTACAGTGGCAGTTTAATGGCAATGTAAAGATAGCGTTATTATTCACCTTCAGGAAGACTGAACTTGTTCATTCAGAGTGACTCACAATTTTGTCTAATTAAAGCACCATTTTTATATTCACCAGCATAATTATAAGCATTAATAAAAGTGTAGGCTGGTTACAAGGTACTTCCATATTCACAGCTTTGTCTGTCATGTATGATATTGCTTTTAAGTAGGGTACTATGACATAAAACTGATCTTGTGTAGTTAGAGTTCTAAAATTTGACTGGAGAACAATAATACCAACTGCTTGCTGAAGCTTATCATTATTAAAAATAATTATTGTTACCTTTTTCAGTGTCAAAAGTATATCAGAGGCTTCTGTTCCATCACTGTATTATTTTGCAAACCATCTGCATGAGGGAGGTGGAGGGACTGGGATGGGGGAGTTAAGATATTGTATTGCTGAAGTTCAGTCTACTAGTAACAGCCTTGCTGATTGTGAGCTTTGTGGCTAATAGAACCCTAAACAAATATTATCCACTGTTGCAAGTTATTTGGTTACCCTTTGGCAGTTCAGGTCTTCAGCATCGGACATTAGTACCAATATAAAATGCATTGATGTGACGTATCAGGAAATCCTGACTTACAGTGAAAGAGTGCCTGTTCACAGAGTACTAACAATACCTATAAAGGCTTAGGAAATGTTTCTCTCTTCTAACCAGTGAAAAACATATAGTACTGGAAATGTTTGGTTTGGAAAATCTATTTTTTTCTGCCCTTGTCACCTATGCCCCTTACAAAATAGTGGGTACTATGTTCATAAAAATTTGTTAGCAAAAGAAAAGGTCTCCTTGTTTCATTAACTGAAGATGGGGCTAATCCCAATAAAGTTATGCTGCACTACAGAATAGCATGTGTGGTTAGCTTTTGATTATGACTTTGATTGTATCCGAATTATCAAGTCAGTGCTAAGTGATTTTCTTTTCAAATATAATCTACCTAATATTTCTAAACCCATGTTTTCAAGGAGGTTGCATCTTTCTACAGTAAACTTTTATCCGTAGTAAAATCCTTTCAAACAGAACATAGCTGTGGCAACATTTGTTTGGCAGAAGAAAAACAATGGAAATCTCATTCACACAATTTCTTTACATGAATAATGCATCATTTGAGTTCTAATAAGATCACATGCAAGATAGCTTTGAGTGATTCTGCTATCAGCATCAGAGAAGAAATCAGTAGGTTTCCCCCTCTTAATTAAAATTTCTATTAATTTGTCATTTAACTCAGCAATAGGACAGGAGCATGGGAGGAGGGGGAGAATTTAAATATTGAAAACAAAAACCCGTAGCATAACAAAAAACCCTAATGCAGTATGGAGTATAATGTAAATTTTTTGAGCTTTGCCTTAGCAGGATTGATGGGAGTGGAGGGGTGGTGCTTATTCAGAAAAAACAAAAACAGATTTTTTTAAACTGCAGAACAAATTTAGCCTTCAAGATCTGGGAAAGTTAGCTCATGCTACTGATGAATGAACTATGGAAGGTTCTGAATCCACCTGGATACCATGGTTGAAGAAAATCCCCTCCTCTTGTGGTATTCATGCAGGCACCAGCAGCATCAGATATTGAGTCTATGATTCCATCATGTCCAACCTGTATGTACCAGTCAGGCCTCAGAGAAGTGGGGAAACAGAGAAGTCAGTGATTCCATAATGTCTCAGAAGGATAATCAAGAGACCCTCACTAAGTCAGTCCCATTATTATGTTTTAATAATCTTCCTTGGCACAGGTGAATTGCTTTTCTGGCAGTGGATGTGTAGGAATATAGGTCTAAATGGGTCTTGAATAAACTATGTTTTTAATTGAGTTTGGATATTAGCATGAAGAACACATCCAAGGCATGGTTTAAAATATACACACACACACACACACCACCATGAGAAAAGAATTGATTGTGTTAAATTTATAGTGGTCCTTCAAATGCCCCTGTTATCTTATTGAAGGGTTTGGGCTGAAGTAATTTGAATAAAGAAAACAAAGTTAATTAGATGCCAAGTATAGTTAATGATTAACTAGTTAATATTAGTTAATAATAGTTAATGTTCAGCGTTCCATGATGTGAAAGTCTCTTGCAAGCCTGATCCTGTTATGTATTTTGGCCAGTTATTTTAAATGTATTGTTGCCGGGGTCTAGATTGTAAGCATGTACATGTTTATATTGGTATTTTGGATTAATCAGTACCAGGTGGCCTTTTGACTAATAACAGAATAAGCAGAATCATGGCAAACCTTAACAAGTTTATTAGGAAAATTATTTCCAACATGTTGTATGTCATGGATCTTGGAACAGTGAAAAGTCTAATAAGACCCTAAGGTTAAGGACAGATACCTTCAGTTAAAGGAGAGTTTGTCCACTGTATCAAACCCCATAGTACTTCCTCTTGTTAATCAGTACCACTTCTACTCTATCCAAGTCAATCTTAAATTAGCTGGCTTTCATCTGTCACTACCAGCAGTTGGAGGAACAGGGAGAGGACTGTGTTTGAGTCAGATGAAAAGATGGTATAAAACTGTTTCATCATAGTGATGACATGTGGAGCCATTCCACCTCACAGTCTCACCTAGCTGCTTTATATAGACATTGAGCAAAAGAGATGATATAACTGAATTCTACAGCTTTCTATAGCTGAAAACCTTCAGGAGCAAAAGAGTAGTTACCAAGCATCAACCTGTAAGATTGTAAGGGAAGTCTGTCCATTTCTCCCAGGAATTGCAAACGGGTCAATAACCCTTCATGATTACCAATATGACATCTGCCAAGATAATATTGGTCAGGAAGCCAGGTACCTGGGGGGGGGGGGCCGGGAGCTTCTTCTTCCCCTGTAGTATGTGGTATGGGTCACTTGACAGTGCTTTCTCTGTACCTTGAAGTCTTTAAAACATGATTTGAGGATTTGAATGATTCAATCATAGGTTAGGTGTCAATTGCAGGAGTGGGTGAGAGGTTCTCTGGCTTGGATTATGCAGGAGGTCAGACTAGATGATCATACTGGTCCCTTCAAACCTTAAAATCTCTGAATCTAAGAATTTCTCTTAACAGTTGGCAACAATTTTATGTGGTTTCTTTTTAATGTAGTTATTCAGTCTACAAGGACAAAAGGTGCTGATCATCTGACTGAAATTTTTTTACAGAGAACTCGTTCTAGAAACTCATTCTAAACCTAGGATGTTGCAAAATATTACATTTCAGATATTATTTTGTAAATTGAAACTTTAAACCATATAGGATTCATGTCCATCTAATATTTTGATCAATTTGATCAACTGATAGGTAGCAGGTTCAAAACAAATAAAAGGAAGTTCTTCTTCACACAACGCACAGTCAACTTGTGGAACTCCTTACCTGAGGAGGTTGTGAAGGCTGGGACTATAACAATATTTAAAAGGGAACTGGATAAGTTCATGGTGGCTAAGTCCATAAATGGCTATTAGCCAGAAAGGGGTTAAGAATGGTGTCCCTAGCCTCTGTTTATCAGAGGATGGAGACGGATGGCAGGAGAGTGATCACTTGATCATTGCCTGTTAGGTTCACTCCCTCTGGGGCACCTGGGCACTGGCCACTGTCGGTAGACAGATACTGGGCTAGATGGACCTCTGGTCTGACCCAATACGGCCTTTCTTATGTTCTTATGTTCTTAATTTACAAATTTGGGGGGGGGAGGAGGAAGCATCATGGAGTTGGAAAAATTCTTCCAATATTGGCTCATATTCTAGAAAGTGTGTGAAGCCTGAAAAAGATTCCAATCACAATAGTAATAAGCAGTTAATTATTGTTGTCCAAAAAGCATATTTAGTACATTTTAACTGAATTTTACATCCATCCAGAATCCAAATATAAGCACTTCTTTCTCTTATCTCCATTAAACATGTCCTGGTAATGTGAAAGCACCTTACTTATTGAAAGAAAGAAGTCGTTCATTTTACTTCTCTTGCTAAGTTTGAAAGGCTCAGTTTATATTTTCTTATATGTCAATATTGTTGAGCAATCCTAAAAAGTAAAGTAAAATAAAGATTCCTAAGAAAGAAAATTCTTTTTTTTTTTTAATATGTGTCCCCTGAGATTTCTGGTGACATTCTCCTTAATTTGTAAACATGAGAGAACAGATCCTCCTATTTTGCTTTAGAAATCAGTTATGATTAATTTAAGATAAGTAATTTTGCTAGAATTCTTACAATTGACAGCTGAGGAAAAAAAATGTGTACTGTGTCCCTCTCTTGTGGGGTAGGGAGTCTTAGAGTGGGATAGGAACACACACACAAATGTGGTGAATTATTATAACTAACTAGAAAATATTATTTTAATTTGTGTATTACATTTTCTGTTGAAATTTAACCAAAGCAAACAAGAAATCCTGTGGCATTTTTAAAGACTAATAAATTTATCTGTCACATGAGCTTTTGTGGACATAATCCCACTTTGTCAGATGCATGAAATGGGCGGGAGGAAAGATGTTAGGTGTAAATACATAGATACAGAGAAGGGTGGGTCACAATGTTAATTCAATCAGATCCAGCAGAACAGATTGCTGTTCAATCTCTGCAAAGTTTTGAAATGTAAGTTACCAAAAATGGGCAAAAAGTTAACAAAGATAATTACTAGACTTCTTAATCAAATCGATTGTGCTGCATCTGCACTATGAGTGACAGGAAGACAGGCTTAAGGACCAGAATGAGAATGAAGTTAGTGTGAGGTACTCACTCTTATAGCTAGACTAGGTGTCTTTCATTAATAGAAGAAAATCAAACCCCATTTATGTAATGTGTCTGCACTGCATGTGGCTGTGGAGACAGAGAAAAAGATGTGATTGCACTGTTTTCTGGCCAGCTATACTCTAAAAAACCCCAGACAACGAGTGTCCTGTGGCACCTTAAAGACTAAACAAATGTCTTCAGGCATAAGCTTTCATGGGCTCCAACCCACTTCGTCAGATGTTTCAAGCGGAAACTATGGTTGAGAGGTATATATATACACATGCCAGGATGAAGGAGGGCAAGTATTAGCAAAGTCAGTTCAGTTGGAGTACATGAAGGCCATTTACATCAGTTGATTAGAAGGTGAGAATGTGTGAACAGGGACAATCACTTTTTGTCATGGTCTAACCATTCCAAATCCCTATTCAGACCCAGTCTGATTGTGTTAAATTTGCAAATTTGTACTTTACAAAGATATACAGTGCCAGTTCAGCTAGAAAATGGATTGTATAAGGCGAGGGTCAGCAACCCAAAGATAAGAAGAACCATTTAAAAAAATTCCTTCAATAACCAAGTGTTTTGAGAGCCACAATGGGTGTAGCCTCCAGGTGGGGTGTGGAGGGAACTGGATCAAAGCGCCTGCTGCTGGGTCGTCTGGTGTAGGGGAGCCCAGAAACAGAAGTGACCTCCCCCTACAGGGTCCTCTGGTGGTGGGGGGGCAGATATCTGGAGCCAGGAGTGGTCCACCTGCAGGCTCCCCCCAGGGGTAGGGGGAACCCGGAACATGGAGCCACAAGGAGGCAGTCAAAGAGTCGCATGTGGCTCTGAAGCCACAGGTTGCAGACCTCTGGTATAAGGCTTAGTGGTTTTCATGTGTCTCCAAATAGAAGTACAGCATGCTATAGTTAAAACTATGCTGTTCCAGACAGCAGACCCAATTCCTGTCACTTTTGTCCCTGAGAGTTTCTGGAGATGAGATAAGACAATGGTCCTAGTTTAGGATGACTCAGATGGGGATATGTCAATCATTACTATAGCCAGTTGTTTTAGGGACTGCACCCAGCTGGGATTAAGGGGGTCATGTAGCTCTCTTGATCCTGGGAAGGAGAATTCCTCAGGTAGTGACAAGGCTGTGTTTATTAATAGTAATGCAGGAGGAGGAGAGGGTTGTATAGTGGTGAACTAAGAAGAGCATGTTCTTGGCATTGTTCTGAGAGGAGGTTATATGGAAATGTATTAGGCTTTAAGGTAGAGGTGAAGAATTATTTTATCTATTTTATCTTTCTTGGAATTTATAGACACAAAGTGAATGAGGAGATATCTTTTATTGGATCAACTTCTATTGGTGAAGAAAACAAGCTTTTGTGCTTACACAGAGCTCTCCTTCTGGTCTGGGAAAGGTACTCAAAGTCAGGGCCAGATCAAGGCTCGAGGGAGCCTGGGACTGCCCACCTTGTGCCCTCCCTTCCCCATTGTGGTGGCGCCCTTCCTGGAGGGGTGTGACACCCAGCCCCACTGGGGTGGGGAATGGGGTCAGGGCTCTGGGGTCCAATTTGCCAGTGCTGCTGCGGAGGGGTCATGGCTGGCACTGCTGCAGGAGGCCGGGGGGGGGGGGGGCGCAGACCGGCACTGCTGTGGGGGACTGGGGAGGGGGCCGCAGACTGGTGCTGCTGCAGGGGGGACCACAGCCAGCGCCACTGTGGGAGGAGGGCGGGGGAACCCACGAGCTGGCACTGCTGCATGGAGGTGGCCTCCGGAGGGGCCAAAGGCTAAAGGCCACGTCAGTGGTACTCCTGTCCCACCTCCGGGCTGGCTGGCCAAAGGTGGGCGGGGCAGCAGAAGCTAGCCAGGGCCGGATTTTGAGGAGGCCACAAGGCCCCCCTTTAGGCCAGGGCCCCGGGCTACAGATCCTATAGCCCCTGCCTTAATCCTGCCCTGCTTATAGTGTCACAGCGAACTCCAAGGTGGAACCAATTTTTAAGCATAAGAAATTAACATATATTGCAAGAGACTGTTCAAGGTGGAGTGAGCAGTTGAGACCTTGCAGTCAGAGAACAGAGGAGGGTTAGTGGGTTCCAGATGGTTGTAATGAACTTTAAATACAGTATCTTTATTGAGTCCATGATTTTTAGTGCCTAGCAAAGTTCTGAATTTAACTTCTTAGACTCGTCTTTTAAAGGTGTTGTGCAGGTTTCCCCTTGAAGAAGAGGAATAAGAGGTCAGACAGATATGGAGTGAGTGCTTTGTGAAAAGTGTTTGCTTATGAGTGATATGATGCTTTTTTCTTTTATCATTTTTCTATGTGAGTTCATTCTTGAATGTGGTGATTGCTTCATTTCATCCACATAGCTATTAGTGGGGCATTTAGTGGACTGGATAAGGAAAACCACATGATTCATAGTCACGTGTAGGATCTTCTGGATTTTGAAAATTGTATTGTGGCAGATATGGATCATCGTAGAAGGTTTTGCATCTGTTCTGGCAGGGTCTAGTGCCACATAGAGTTGGTGTGTTCTGGTCCATAGAAACTTTGCTTCTGATGATGAACTTGACAAGATTGGGGAATTGCTTGAAGACCAGAAAAGAGGATTCAGAGAAGATTCTTTCTCGAATATGGGTTGTAATACCTTAATGATATCCTGTTTGGGTTCCAGTGTAGTGTGATAGGTAACAACTAAAGGTGTATGCTCAGTAGATCTCCCCCCTCCCCCCCCCCCAGTATTGAAACATTTCTTTCAAAGTATCTGGGTGGGCTGTTCCCTGGTGTGACCTACTTCCCTGGTGAAGTGAAGGTGATTTTGAAAGTGTTAAGATGTTTCCCAGATTTGAATGTGTTAAGATGTTTCCCGAATTTTCTCCTCAGAGTTTACTTTTGTATACGCAGAGTGTAGGTCTGTGGTGTCTGCATGCCTGGCTGTAGACAACAGATTTCTTGATGTGTTTGGAATGGTTACTAAATCTATGAAGATAGGTGTGGTGATCCTTGGGTTTCTTATATATAGTTGTCAGTAGGATTCACTTGTTGAAAACCTAAACAATAGGGAACATTTTGGACTATATTGCAAGTTTGTTAACTGAGGGAAAGGCATGAGAGAACCCATCTTTTTGCTAATACTAAAAAGGTAAATTGGAAGATGTTTACCAATCCACAAATAACATAGGCATTCTGATGTTTATCCAATTTTCAGGTATGCTTATTAAAACAGTAGAATACTCAGTATGTAAGAGAATAGACAGTGTTTTCAGGGCAGATGGTAGATGTTCCTTTAGAAAATCCTGTAGTCCAAATTCTGCCCTCTATTATGTGCGTATTACTCCCCCAGGATTAGATCCATCTTGTTTGCTACTACAACTTGTAAACAAATGAAAAGTGTAAAAATTAGAGATAATTCATCTATTGGTGAGCCTCTTGAAAATGAACACTGTTTGTGTATCTCTGCATAGAGAGTTGAAGCATGAGAATTTGAGATTGAAGCTTACATTTTTAAGCGAAAAAATTAAAATGAGTTGCATTATTAGAGACGTAGCTGGTGATATTTCTCTGTTTCTTGATGAAAAAATGTCCTTATATGCTAAATTTTATAACCTCTCTTGCCAACAAAGTCAGTTTAATCTAAATTTATTATGTGTCTCTCTCTGCCCTGTCATTTGATAATATGACCAGTCCTGCAAAGATCAACAGAGTAAATGCTAGAGTTGAACTACTACTCCACAGAAATCAATGGGAACTTTTGGGGTATGACATCTGAGAAAAGATTGCAGAAATGCCCTTGCCTGTCTCCGAGGAAGGCTCAAAAAGGCAAAAAGTCAGCAAGGGTGTTGATTCTTCTGCTGTTGTTTATTAAATGTAAGAGTTTTGGGGGGAGTGAACTGAGGTAGGGGGAGCTGTTTTGAAATTAAGGGCCAGATCCTCTCTTGTTGTGAATGGATGCTAGGAAATTGACTGCAGTGGAGCTACATCCAGGGCTTTTTTTGAGTTGGTATGCACCGGTATGGCGTACCAGCACCTACTTTTCCCTGGCTGGCACTACTGCTCGGCTGGGGTCAGCAGAAGAAAGGAGCAGATCTCCTTTCCCCTGCTTACCCCAGCCCCCAGCTGGGCAGCGGCTTATTAAGTCGACTTAGAGCGTCTACACTTAACGCTCCAGTCGACTGCCTGCGTCCACACTAGCAGGTGCTAGGTCGACAGAGGAGAGCTGCAGCCAGGGAAGAGTGGGCTAGGGAGAGCCGTGGCTGAGAGAGATGGGGCTAGGAAGAAGGGAGAGCTGCGGCTGGGGAGATGGGTTCCAGCTCCCCTGAGATCCAGCTGTAGGGAAACCCCTGCGGCCCCTGCTGGCTCCCCGCACAGTAGAGGAGTCCCAGCCACAGGGGAACCACGCAACCCCAGGGCTCCAGCCACACGTGGTAGCCAGATCCCCATGTGGCTGGAGCCCTGGTGCAGTAGGGTTTCCCCATGGCTGGAGCTCTGGGGCCACAGGGTTTCCCCGGTGGCTGGGTCTCCTTTGCCAGGCGTGGAGCTGGCAACCCCACGTGGCTGGAGCAACCCACATGGCTGGAGCTCTGGGGCCGCAGGGTTTCCCTGGTGGCTGAGGCTCCTCTGCTGGGCAGGGAGTCGGCAAGGTTGACTTAGCGCTATTCCTCATCCACACTGGTTTAAGGCTTAAGTCGACCTTTAGAATTGGTGATATTAAGTTGACTTAATAAAAGCCCAGTGTGGACGCGGCTTTCTGTAGGTCGACTTAAGCGTCCTTAAGTCAACCTAAGTTGCCAGTGTAGACACACTCTGTGTGTCTTACAGGTATGTTTACCATGCATTTTAAAACCCACAACGAGTGTCAGGGCCCAGGTCTACACACTCAAGCTTGCACTGTGGCATTAAAAGCAGCACAGTAGATCTTTGGGCTCTGAAGCCTGGGAGAGGTTAGGTTTCAGAGCCTGAGCTGCTACACTGCTACACTTTTTTAGCTCCAAAGCACAAGATTCACAAGCCAAATCTGTAGACTTGGACTTTGATACTTGCTACTGAGTGTTTTAAAATACAGTATAGACATATCCTAAAAGAACTTCCTAAATCTAAAACTCAGAGGGTTAAAGATGATACTAGCTTCTCTTATGGGGAACTTACCATCTGTACCAGTCCTCATATATGGTTCATCCTTCTCTTTGACAGGCACAGGGGCAACGTAGAAAAATGAAAAAAGCACACCTGTGCCATGAGTATGATAACTCTATGCACCACTGTTTATGGGTTTGGTAGCTAGTTATCTGGCATAATTCCACAACTGCATCCTACCACTGTCCCCATTAGATATTACCTGGTTTACACAGCTAAGCCCAGAGCTTCTTTTTACATTGGCACATAATGTTGGATGCTTTCCTATCAGTTTGTCCCCAAGGATTTGGGGGCTTTCTTTTGTTTTTCGTAATGGTGATGTCAATTTCTAGATCCGTGCAGTTGAGCTTCTTCATCTTCTCTTTTGCTAGCCTCTGTATTCAATATTGTAGGTTTGGGTAATTTACAACAGTGACTGAAAATGATGTTTCACACTGCTTACTAGATGGTCAAGTGACATTAATATATATAAATTGAGAATTTTCATATGGTATTTCCACTCCGCTCTGAGCACACAGGGAATAGGTACATGTTTTTTGAAAAAATCCCTCTGAAAAAAGGACACTTTGGCAACTAGGTGAATCCAAACACATGTCCATTGCCATTGGCTGCCCTTCTCATATCTGAATTACTAGATAGGCAACTGAATGTTTGAAAACTTTAGCCTTAGTGTTAACAAGCGAAATATTTGTCTGATATATTTTTTTCTGTATTTAAATGGTGATTGTTGAAACTGCTTAGAGCACTGGAATATTAATAGTTCCTGCGCAAAGATGGATCAGTAGGTAGGGTGTAGGTAAGGCAGTCAAAATCAGTGCAGTTTATCACATGGCTTTGTCATGTAAGCACTATGTTTATGTACGTCATGCTATGTCTCAGTGTATGGACTGCTTGCATCCTAGAACAAACAAATGTGGACAGGAGCAGTACATTTTTTGCTTGCTTGAATACTTGTAACCCATACTATCTTATTGTTTCAGTGACCAGGTATTTGAAATTGGAATATTAGATATCTTTGGATTTGAGGAATTTCAAAAGAATACTTATGAACAGGTAAGTTGTTTTATATTATTGTATTGGTTGCAAGTATAAATGCTGAGTATCTGATAAACTCTTTTGAGCCAAAACAAACTTTTGCCTGGACTGAAAACAAAATAACACGTGGGAGAGAAATGTTGCTCTAAAAACACTTCCTCACATTGTGCCAGTGAATTACAATTCAGGCTTTGCAAAGTTATTAATCATTTTTAAAGAACCTAGTAAATATCTAGCATAATCACTTGGGAGAACAATAGTATCTTCTTTGAAAAATATTCTAAGAGAAGTATTTGTTGTCTGGGTTCTTGCTTATGGAATTGATACTTCAACTAGGTCAGTGAGTGGGAAGATAATAGACTGGATTAGAAGTAAGATCAAGAGGTCTGCAGATGGTTTGGATAAAGAATAGAATGAAAATACTACATTATGCTAAGTGCTGTTACTGGCAGATTCACCTCTCCTTGACATTATAGCATGCAACTTTTTAAAAAGCTGAATTAAAACCATTGAAAAGAAATTAATCCAGCACTCTGAATGCTTAAAATTCATTTAAAAATCCAACATTTACAAAAATTGTACAACTAGGTGTTCACCTTTTAGCATCACTTGCTGGATCCAAAGATTTTCAGAACTGAATATTTTACCACGTATAATGATCTATGCCTTCGAAACTCAAAGCAAATGTCAGTTATTGTTCCGTTGTTCATTGTGTACTGTAGCAGAGAAGGAAGATTAAAGAAGTAGCTGGAAAGGAAGTGTCTTCAGTAGCCACAAAAGCCAAAAGGTTTATTATGCTGTGAAATCAGTATAGATATAGAGGTTGCTCTCTTGCTTCATTAAATTCTTTATTTTATAGGTGTGTCAGCTTTCTCTCCAGCTCTCTCTTTGATTCCCTTTGATTTGGTTTCTGATCAGTTTGTACTCTTCTCCCTTCATGATCAACCTACCCCTCACCCTGCCTCAACTTCTAAATGATGTCTCAGGGGCTTAGTATGTCTTCAAGAGTATGACCTTCCCCTCCTGCAATCTGATCTGGTGTGCTGCTGTGCCTCCCTGTGATCACTCACTCCTGTACCCTGACTTACCCTGCCTTGCTAGGTGAACCACCACTCCTGGATCAGGTCACACGAGCCTCCTTAGTATAATTGGTCCCAGGCAGTGGAAGTGCATCCACACTAGTCACTCATGGGTTGGTCCCCCAACAGGCAGATGCAATACCAGGAACTGCCGTCTTGCAGGAATTGGGACCCTTCCTGGTCACTGTAGGCTGAGTTACTTTGGTCCATCAGTTTAACAAAGAAACTGATATGCATTAACTTTTGCTCCAAGTCAGGTGTCCATACTTTCACTCTCCAGAATCCACACTACTTTAGATAAAACAAACATTAGTTTATTGATTAAGATGTGATTTTAAGTGACTATATAGCAAATCATTGCAAAATCAGATAATTGATCAGTCAAGGAGGTATCACAACTAAATAAAAGATAATTCTCATTCTAAACTAAGATTTCTGCTTTCCATCACGTTTAGTTTACCCACTTGCTTGGCTACTTGCTTGGATAGTTTTGCAGCCAGATCTTCCTTGCTATGTGGGTAGGTACAATTCTTTTAGCTGCTTGCAGGATGAAGACCAGAAGCAAGAAGCCTCAAACAGTTCAAGGTCTCTCTCTCTCTCTCTCTCTCTCCTTCTTGGGTCAGAGGACTTTTCCCTCTTCAGCAAAAGCACTTAGTTTGCATAGTCTTTGTTATACACCCCTGGGTAGGTGTGAGTATAGCTCTGTTTGTCTGCCAACCTTCCCCCATCTCCCCCCCCCAAATACACTTGGGGACATGTGTATCCCATCATATCTGTACATATGTATGATGATGCAGGAAGCATGATACCATAACAATAATACAAAGCATCTCATAAGCATCTCAAAAAATCCCTGGCTTGGCATACTTTGGATTACACCATACAATTACACTGCAAAGGTGAACAGGAAAGATGCACAGACCACATTACAGGGATGGAGAGGTTCAATGCAGACTGTCAGAGGCAATTATTAGGAAAAAGTTCCTGGGCTTCTTAGACATAAGGACTACAACTCCCACCATGCTTGTGCAGACTGCACAAGGAGTGAGGGGATCTTCTTACTCCCTTCCATCACCTCTCCCCCCTTCACGTCTGCATAAAGTCTGGAAAGAATCTAGCCCTTAACCTTTATTTGTAAGCACAAACCATAATATCAAATCAAAGGGACACCTGAAATATTGAAATTGAAAGTAGACACAATTTGAGAGATTCTAATGGACATCGGGGATATGTTAGTTTAATAATCTGCATATTAATTTATAATAGCTATCTATTAAGCTTATTCTACACAGTCATATCAGATTAGAAAAAGCCCTTGTGGCACTTTCAACCCAAGTAGTGATTTATAGGTGCTGAATTTTTGCTTTTTACAAACATGTTATGTTTTGCTTTTTATACAACAAACATGTTATGTAGGAACCATACGGGCACCCAGGGGCCAGTGTGTATGTTTCACTAAACGTACACACCAGGCAACCCCTAACTACATATGCACTGCTGCACTGCAGATTGATATTGACAGCTTCTAAAACACAGACCCTGGTGAGTGCTACTGAAAGGACATATGTTATTTTAAAGGGATACTGTCTATTCTTGTGTACTTTAGTAAGTGTTCAAATCACGTAGTCAGGAATGATTATTGCAAAAGTGCATTGGGTCTTGGAGTGCATGCACACATCCCACTGGGTCTTTCACAATTCATTAGTTCTTCAAGATCAGGGATTGCTGGGAGTTATAGTGTGCAGATGGGTCTCATAACGACAGGTCAGCTAATGAAGTATCATATGATTGCCAGCTGGAGAGTATGAAAAAGGAAAGTTTCCAGGCTGGTCTTTGGAAGACAACAGTTGAGGAAAGATTCTGAGGAAGTCCCTCTCAGAATTAAGCAGGGAGCCCAGGTCTTATCTAGGAAAGACTATCAAGTGAGAAATGTGCTCTGTTACCCACTGTTTTGTGTTGTTTTGTATTTTTTTTTTAATTTTCTGTTAATAAAACTGGCCTTGAGAAAATATATGATGGAACTGAGACTGAGAGTTTGGATCCTGTCTGGTGATCCACTTACATTTATATGTTCGCAGTCAGATACGCATTATACAATGACAGTATTGCTGTTCGATCAACCGCCAGCTTCTTTATGCTATGTAATAATTTATGCTTCTGCAAATATTAACCTCCCATATAAAACTGTAGACATTAGAGGAGTAAGCAATTCAAGTAATTATTTTAAAAGACATGGGCCACATCTTCCTATCTGATTGTACAATGGGGACTTGATCTTGACTGGAGCCGCTGGGCATGACAGTCAGGCAGAATCCAAGGTGGATTTCTGTCCTCTTCATCAACTCAACTATTTCTTTAGTCTGAGAAAAAAAATGGAAAAAACAGCTATTCATCATGCCTCAAACATTCATCATGCCTGCTTAGCTTCTAGGATCTTAGACCATATTAGAAAGCTTAGATCTAAGTAAAAATTAATTATTGTTATTATCTCAAAGTAGGATTTTTTTTTAAAATCAAATTTCACTACACTCCCAGTTTCTTGATCCCACAAAGTATCTTCTTTGGTTTTAGTTCCAAGATTGGGATGCAGGATTGGATGTTAACTCTTTGGGGCAGAAAAGAGAAGAAGTCACTGCTTCAGCTGTATTCATAGCTTGAAGGACACAAAGCTGTTCTGTGCTTTTGTAGGGCTGTTTCTGCTTTCAGAGTGTGCCAGGGAAGAATGGCAATCTCTTCTTCCTCCTGTTTAAATTCGGGTAGCACTTTCTTAATTCTCAGGTATTTAAGATACAGTCCCTGCAGGATCTCTGCAATGGTGTTGAATTCAAGCGAACGTTTTAGTCCAGAGCTAGTTGGCACAAACAGTGAAATCACAACTCTGATTTAAAACAATCTTTGGACTGTATTTTTCATGTTGAGTTTAAGGGCTTTTCAGACCATCTTCTCATACTTTTAGCATTTTTCAAGCGCTATGAGTTTTGGTGTGTAGTAATTTTATTTATGTACAGTGTGATAGCGACGTGTGTGGACCAGCATCACCTTGTGGACCTTCCAGGTGCCCCAGCATGGCCAGAGGTTTCCCCAGGGGGAAGAAGTCTCTGTCTCCAGTATCCGCTGAGATGTATTCCAGTCTACCAGCTAATTCTCCCTTCTCTCATGGGGACTGGAGGGTCTTAGCCCTGAAATATTCTAAAACAAAAAGCAATACTGGGCATCCAACCAGTCTTCCCATTGAGTGTCTCTCCTTTCCTTCAGGCACTTTTTCATTTAAATTAAGGAAAAATATTTAAGTGTTTCCAAGAAAGATTAGAGTATTCTAGTCGTCCAAAGGTATCAGATTGAAAACATTCAAAATTGTTTTGAATTTCTCTCATTTTTAAATACAAAAATAGGACTTTCAACTTAACTATTAAAAGTGACAATATATTACTAAATCATGCATAAAATGTGAGCAGCTTTTGTGGAACATGTTTATAGATGCATCATGTGCTTCTAGAAAGGGGAGCAGGACAATTTAGGTCACATAACATATTCATTCCACAGAATATAACTGAGGGAAAAGCCACTAGAAAGTTGAAATGCCAAAAACAAACAATGAATTAGTCTAGTGATAGTTAATGAACAATTAATAGGATGATAGATTCCAAGGAACTGGAAAAGGAAAGTAAATATCTCCACCCCAGAAGCCTGGTAACTTCTTAAAGCAAGGTGCTTATGACTAGCCACTAAGGATATGAGTTTTACAGATCACGTCAAAGAAGAAAGTTTCAAAGTGAAAATCAGTATTGGGTATGTTGTTTCGTTTGTATTTGTTTAACATCAATAGGCATTCATTTTAAATGACATAAATCTTCACAATTGTAGCTCATTTCATTCTTTCTGGAAAAAACATTAGGAAAACAGTGTACATAAATAACTAACTGATTACAGTTGAGGTTTATAGAAGAAAACCATTCCACCACAAGTTCAAAAAATGATGAACAATGTAATAATAATGTGAGAAGACACAGGCTACGAGCATTACTGCTCACTGGAAATTACATTTCTAATACAAGACCAAGAGAATTACGGGATAATTTTCCTTATAAACTTTAAAACTCCTTTAAAAAATGCCCTGGATGGTCATGTGACACACTCTGTCAGTATTAATAATCTGGCAATAATAGGAGCAGTGCTTTGAAATTTTAGGTGAAAGATAAGTGAATCTTTCTCTTTCTTTCTCTCTTTTTTTTTCTTCTTCTTCTTCTTCCCAATAAACCAATTATTTTGAAAAATAGATATGTCAAAGTGTGTACCGTGCACCCAACATTAAAATAAGTCTTTTTTAATATTATTATTATTATGTTGGGCACATCGTATCTGAACATAAAATAATCTGTCTGAAAGTTAGGCTTATCAACAAGCTTCTGCTTGTGTTGGATGGGATACCATAGAAATGACATGATCAGCAAAATGGATATGTATCTTTAGACAGCAGCATTCATTTTTACACAGCAAATGATTGATTGCTTGGGAATCAATTGAAGCTCTTGAGTGGAAAATTTGAGGCCAATTTGAAGTCTTTAATTCCAAATTATTTTAAGGAAAGATGCATGAAGTGGAAGAGGTATACATACACATGCCAGGATGGAGGAGGGCAAGTGCTAGCAAAGTTGATGCACTTAGGGTGGTGAGGCCCATTAAAGTGATTGTCCCTGTTCACACATTCTCAGCTTCTAACCAACTGTTGTGAATGGGCCTCATCTACCCTAAGTGCATTGACTTTGCTAACACGTGCCCTCCTTCATCCTGGAATGTGTACATACATCTCTCAACTGTAGTTGCCACTTTGTGCATCTGACGAAGTGGGTTGGAGCCCACGAAAGCTTATACCCAAAGAAATTTGTTAGTCTTTAAGGTGCCACAGGACTCTCATTTTTGCTGTACACAGACTAACACAGCTACCCCTCTGGAACTTGTCAGATCGTGGTGGTGTTCTTATTATTTTTTAATTCATATACCTTCAAAATAACTTGAAGCAATATTCCACTCATTGCAGAAGTACTCTGCACTTTTATTAGTAGCTTGACACAATGTTTGGTTTCTTCTGCACTGTATTTCTGTCACAGTGTCAACAAATGGCAAATAACACCATGGGCAACATGATTTCCTAGCAAGATGAAATGCTTCCCTAAGGGATCATAAGGATATTGTTTAACATGGGAATTGGATCTGCACAGAAGAGAGTAATCTTGTGTTTAGTGGGGTTTAGATTCTGCTGGTTTTCAGGGTGCAAGCTACTATGTCATTGTTTTGTTTCTTTAATGTGTTGGGGTGGGATAGGTGCCCGTTTTTTCTATTTTATATACCCATAATAACAACAGGAATTAAAAAAAAAATCATTTATTTAAGGGATTTTGTGAAGAATAAACAAACTCAATGGGATTTACAATGCAGAGAAAAATACATATCTCTTATGCCACAAGATGTACAGTCTGGCTTCAAGATTATAATGGATTTCTGTTACTGACTTCAGTTGGAACATAATTATGTCTATTTACTGCAATGAGGTATTAATGGTGTATAATACATGATTCTCTGAGGGCAGGTATATCTTTTTTTATTTGATTATAAGAAAAAAACTATTACATAGGGTGCCACTGCTATAGAAAATGATAAATAAAAAACTAAGACAAATGCATATCATTTAAGAACTCATAGAGTAATTCCAACATAAATTATTAGAAACTGATTCTGTTAATAGAATACATAACATACATACTTAGAGCTGGCCAGAGAATGACAATGCCATTTCCTGAGAACTCTTGAAGTTCATACACACACACAAAAAATAATTCCACATAGAAGCAAAAATAGTATTATTCAGCACACACCTGTGCGCACACAGAAAAACACTCTCTTTCTTTCATATATATTCAAAGTGATCAGAGTCCATTCTGGACCTCAGAAACCTTCCTCTCAAAAATTTGGTCCAATTTAATACACCTCTTTGAAATGTTTCAGCTTTGATGAAACAGTGAATTTCAATGAAAATACATTTAGTTGAAAATGTTCCAGCCAGTTCTATACATAATGATGTGAACTTCCCATAAGTGCCAAGCACAGCTCTATGAAAAGTCTTTGCAATCAACTTTTTTGTTTTGTTCTGTTACAGTGAACATGACAAGAGGAGAACTCACCAAATATTTCTGTCATAATGAGTGATTATCTGCATTCACGTTTGAAATAACTCCTCAGTCCATACAGAATAAATAAAATAAGATTCTGCCTGCCAGTATCTTAGAATTAGTTTTTTGACTCAAGCTAGAGAACACCTTTCCCAGATAGAATTGGCAGGGGAACTACCTTATCTAGGCTTTATGGCACATGGCTTGATAGATGGGTTAAAAAGACTGCCAAAAGCTTTACTCAGCATGCTGTATATGCATTTTCAGACAGGGTAATCTTCTTGAATGACCAAAGAATATAAAAGATTTTCAAGGAGTTTATGTCTACAGAATTAAAGTTGATGAACAATCATCCAGTTTTCTTTTTACAGTCTCCCAGGTATTTGGCAATATGCTTCAAATACTATCTTATACAAGGTGATCTGGAAAGCTTTCATTAAATTATAGTTGCTTATTTATCTTAGAAGTCAGAACCCATTTCTGTCTCCCACTTGGCTTTAGATTTTGGGAACACTTATAGCTTGTTTTATGTAGTCAGCTATAATTGCCACCCAAGCAGGGTTGAGAGAATTTCTATTTAATGTGATGATGAGTTGAGGTTTTACTTAACTAGCATCAAATTATTATCAGTTTCAGAAAAAGACATAGAAATACTTGCTTTGATTTAATAGTTTAAGAACAAGAAATTTCCTGTTGGTTTGCAGGCAGTCTTGCAGTACTTTTCCAACTTCAAAACTAAGCCATAAACATCTAGTAGCAGGAGTGATTCAGTGGTCTGATTCAGTAAAAATGCTTGGACACTACACTGTTTATTTGTTCTTAACTTTAAGTGATTTTTATAAAAGATAGTTGAAGGTGAAAACTTGTTATCTACATGGAGAGTCAGAGAAGATACACATCCGTTGTACACTAAATTGAGTCATATGTTCTTGGATATTTGATGCAAATACGGTAACTCAAGTATACTATTCATGTGGCCCTAGAAGTGTCAAATAGATCTTGATGCCACTTGTATAGAAATGGGCACTTTCATATTGAAGAGGCACATGATAGAACCAAATAGAAGCATGTATATAATAAAAAAAGAATAAGACTTAATTAAAAGAAGCACCATAGTTATTTTTAATTGACTTAGACAAAAGTGAAGCAAATCCCCAGAGACTTAAAATATTTATGTAGTATTTACTGTATGCATAATTTTTATTTTGTTATGTTCCAAAGGGGTAGTCATGTTAGTCTAGTTCAGCAGAAGAAACAAGGAGTCCTGTGGCACTTTTATTTATTTAACACCTTTATTTATCACATGAGCTTTCATGGGTGTAATCCCACTTCATCAGATGCATGAAATGGAAACTGTAACATGTCAGTTGAATAAACAAATACAGAGAAGGGTAAGTCACAAGGTCTGTTCAGTCTTTTTCAGAAAACCAAACAAGTTCTTTTGATTCAAACAGTGTGTAACAACAGATGAGAAGGTAAGAATGTTAAAAGAGGGGGAAATCACCTTTGGTAATGAGTAAGCTAATAAATGACCTTGTGACTCTGAAAATGAATGATTTTTTTCCTAAAATGATTTTTTCCTAAATTAATTGATTTTGTGTAATTTAGTCTTCTAGTTTCAGTTTTAAGTGTTTGAGAAAAAGATGTGAAATTGATTAATTATGAGAAATATCACTAAAAATTGATGGTTGCATTTAAGACTTTATTTTTATTATTTTATATTTGGATATGCTCTCAATTAATAAGAAACACTTTATGTTGGTTATAAAATTAATTTTAGTTTTTGGTTTTTTTTATTGGTCATGTACACTGGTTCACTGAAAAGTAATTGAAAACATATAATTAGTATGAGATTTTAATGGAAAATTCAGAGTAACTTCTGTGCTTTACTTGGGGTCTTTTTGCTCATCATAATGGTAAGCCATGTACTTTTCAGACTGAATTATATTGCTTATCTGTTAAAAAAATTGATTGATTGATTGAAACAATTTTTACATCCTTTATTCATGGATGACACAGTTTCTAGCCAAATAAACATATGACTAAGATCTAATCTTTAATCTTTTTCTTTAATCTCTCTTCATAATACAATTTTTCCAGCACTTTTTTTCTGAGCATTGTTTTGAACAATAGTTATGAATATTTCCCACTTAATTAAAATAAAATACTACAAGAAACACTCATCCATGAAGTAGTCAAATGTTTACTCTTTCACAGGCTGATATCTCTATTAATAAAGAAAACAGCTTTGAAAAATGTCTGATTAAAATAATGCCATCCCAGCTATTTTTCAGCTGAAAATTGGGTTCTCAACTAGACAATAGTTTTCTCAAAATGTGTCTGCTTTCATTATTGCAGAATATACGCAGAAAATACTGTGTTGTTTTGATTTGTTTGTCTTGGAGGGTTATTTTCTTTTTGTTTTTGTTTTTTTGTACAGAAGCTGTACACTTGAAAACAAAGTTTTGCATTTTCTGCCAACACCTAAACATTTTCAGCTGGAAAATGAACACATTTTGATTCAGAAAAGCCACTGCACTGTCACATTAGAATTACAGTTTGGCTACATCATGTCCCCATTCACCTCTTGGGTTGGGCTCTCCAGCTAGGAGAGAGGAAGGTTCTTAAAATGCACTGTGGCCATGGACGTCTCATGATGCATTGCCTCTCCTGACCAAGAAATGAGATTGTGGTGCTTCATGTAAATCTGGTGTAACTCCACTTTAATCAGTAGAGTTACACCAGTATATGTGAGAGTACTAGTAAAATTTGGACTAATATGTGAAATTCACAATAATCAGTATCAAACAGAGAACTGTTTCCTCTCAATTTAGTTCTAATAGTAGTGATGTAAATTTCCCCAGGGCCTTCCTAACCTCTGGTTTATTGAGAGATTACACATCGTAACATCAATGTTTCATCAAGTGTGATATTAGGCACAGAGTAAATCCAGGACTGATTAATTATTGTGTAAATTTCTATTACTCATTTTCTCTTCTTTTTACAATAGCTATGTGTCAACATGATCAATGAGAAGATACACCAGTATATCAATGAAGTGCTTTTTTTACAAGAGGAAGCAGAATGTGTACAGGAGGGAGTTACTATGGAAACAACATATTCTCCTGGTAACCATACAGAAGCCTTGGATTTTTTCTTTCAGGTAGTTTTCAAACACATTTTTACACCAACTAAATTTATACACCATACTCTCTGTATTAAGCTAATAAAAATTCAGATCAGCAGTTTTTTAATTTAGGTGTCTAAAGAGAATATGATAGTGCAACGAGGCCATAAAAGGAAGCCTCCATAACTGTCCTGTGCACCAGTGTGGGGGAAAATGTTGATCTACGGGCCCCCAAACATAGGTTCTATATATCAGACTCTAGATACTACTGCAGTACTCAGACTCCTGTTATGACCATGGAAATTTCTTCGTCCTTAGAGTTGATTTCTGCAGTGTGATTCTATGAAATATCATAGACCCTGTTGTCTTCTTAAGAGACTAGTGATCATCACAATATTTAGAAAAATTAAAATGTTGAAACTTTACATTTTTTTGTAAATGCCTATCTGATGTGCTTAGCAGACTTTAACCAAAAGATATTTTTTGTTTGTTTGTTTTTAAATGATACATAATTCTGTTTAATAAACCACAAAACCTTTTACTATACTTGGAAGAATTGAATTCTGCCACTAAGTAAAAACAAAGAAATCTAAGCTCATCCTCTTTTTTTTTCATTTCAGAAGCCATCGGGTTTTCTGGCAATGCTGGATGAAGAAAGTCAATCAATTTGGTCAGCGGAACAGAATCTTTCGAAACGCGTTCAGTCTTACCTGGAAACCTCAGACACAAACGCAGTATATTCTCCCACAAAGGATGGAAATGGCAATGTTGCACCAAAAGATCAGAGTCCCACTTTCACTGTTATGCATTACGCTGGAAAGGTAAGTGAGGTGAGAGAAGTGAGTAATTATGGCTAAGAAAAAGGGCAGTAAGGACAAAAGAGATTCCTCAGAGCTTCTGAACTGGCAACTTCCTACAGCTGACTAGAAGTGCTGAATCCATTATAAACAATTCAGTTTATCTGGAAATACATAGTTTGAAAGAGTCTTAATATCTCAGAATTCAAAGGCTGCCAAATAAATGATTCAGTTTATACTTCTTTATTGTTCTCTTGATCCTTAATGTGCAACAGTACAAGGAAATGATGAATTTCTTGGCCCAAGGGAAATTTTGAAAATCCTCACTATGTTATGTTCCACAGGTCTGGTCAACAATAAGATTGTTTTTTGTTAGAATGGTCAGATTATTGAGCTTTTTTTGAAATTTCAAGATATTTTAACCAGCTTTCCAGCTGGTCAAAAAACAAAATGATTTTTTTGCAACTTTTACGGAAACTTTCTCATATTTTTTCCAACAAAAATGCATTTTGGAAAAATTTGACTAGGTTATATGTCCAGTACTCTTTCTACCTCTACTTACATTAATTCTCCATCCCCATTCTCTTTCTTCATCTTTTTCTGCACACAGTTCTTCTGTCCCTCTCTCCAAAAAAACAAAGGCAGATTTTTTTTTGATTTTTTAAATTTTTTTAAAGTGCAGGGACCACTCTGACAGTAGGACAATAACCTTTCTCCTTTTGCTGATATTAGAGATTTACGCTAGACTCCTCTATGCTTTCTCTTGCTACCTAATTTTCCACAGTACAAGTTGGTGATGGAAAGGCCCTCTGTGAGAATTTCTTGGCCCAAAGGAAATTGTGAAAATCCTTTTTAGACTCATTATCATGTGCTGCTGATGCTTTATGCTCTGAATGTAGTGTCTAGAATCAATGGTTTATACACCCTACAAAGTCAACATCTAATTAAAACTCCAAATGAAATCATCATGAAAGGACATAGTATAAGAATTGCAGGATTTGTTCCTTATAGCTAATTAGGTTAGTCTTCTCTCTCTCTCATATACCATTGACCCTGTGAGCCCATCTGCGTATGGAACTTGCATAGCAGTTTTGTGGCTCGGAGATTCAGTCCTTATCTTTAAAGATAGACTTTATAAACTACATTACTGTGATTGTATGGTGTGTGTGTGTGTATAATAGATGGCTTATACAAACTTAGAAGATGGCTTTAGCTCTGAAATCACAATAGATCCTGCTGTCGGTGGTTATCCTGTTTTTCATGGTGTCCGTTGCATAATGTGATGTGTGTATCACCTTATAGCTATTGATGAAGGGGCAAAGGGGCATGTGTTAACAGATGTGTCTGTGCTGGCCAAAGACAGACAACTGTGCCCTAGGTTTTTTTTTCCTTTTTTGGACAGGGAGGAAGACAGGAAAGGTGAGCTTGGTAAGCAAGCAAGTTGACCAATTATGAAAACTGATCAAAAGCTCAATTTCACTATAATTGGTTAGGCTACCTGTACAATCAAGAGAAATGAAGCTTTTCACCAAGTGTGCATAACATATAACTCTTTAAAATAAATGTAATGGCCGCACTGCTCTTCACCGTGCCAAGTAGTTAGCGCAACCTTCTTCTATAAAAATCTTCTCTGAGGTGCCTCTTGCCATCCTCATTCTATGATAGGGTGCCCCAGGATACCTTTCAGCTAACAACCTCCGCAAGACAGAGTTGCACTTCCTAGTGGCTATCTTGACACCTTCCACTACTTGGCCGCACTTACAACAGTGGAATGAATATAACAGAATTGCAGCCACGCTCAGCTTTCTTTAGAGACCTGAGGGGATCTTCCAGAAAGTGAAAACATACCTTTGTCAACATGAAATAATCACTGCACATCTCCAAGTCTTTCCATTCCATGAGAAAGTTCAAAGAGTGGGTTTCTGAGAGTGCTGCTCAGGGTTGCAAACATATTGGGCTTTGGCAGTATAGTACTATATAACTATGATAGCTAGGTAGATTTTATGCCATGATGTCCTATTGTAATGATAAAGGTTTATCAGAATAGCACAAGAATGCTGCCTCACCCAGAACAATATACAAGTTGGCAAGAAAGAGCAGCACTGAAGCAGCTAAGGAATGAAAATTAAACTCATAACAAGAACAATAAGCACATTGAGAAAGCACAGGGAAGAGGGGACATGCTTGTGGTATCTTCTTACAAAACACTCAGCCATTAATTATGATCAAAGCCTTAGGTATCTAGTTCCAAAATCTAAGAATTGAGTGGAAAATGGTATACCTTTCATTAATTTGCATCTTATCCTTCGAATTTCATTTTATTAAAGAGACATTTGGTTTGGCCTTTCCCCAGTTCTATAAATAATGTTTAATCTAAAGTACTGTATGAACCATGGGCCCGCTCCTCTGCTGATGTAAATCCCTATTGCTCCACTAAAGTCTATGGAGATATTCTAGTGTACACCAGCTGAGGAGCTGCCCCAGTGTGTGCAGTCTGACACGCTGTTGATGGGATTCTGACTGAGGGTAAGAGTCTTTTTACTTGCAAAGATAGGAAGATCCCTTTGAAATGGTAATGCTTCCCTATTTGAATAGTGATATACATTTGAATTTTTCATTTCTCGTAGGACCATTGTGTCATCATGACAGAGTGCCATTTCTAATAATAAAAGAGTAGTCGATTAATAAATAAGTATATACAATGCAGATTTGCCCTAACTAACATAGCCTAATGGATTGATTTTAAAAAATAGAACACACACTCTCTTTCTCTTGATCCTCTCTCCTTCCCCCACAGGAATTTTTAAGAGATTTTATTTTTGCTGGTGCTGTTCTTAGCTTGTGCTGTGACTACATTTTGTTAGTGATTTATGGTGCAAATTGCTAGCAAATCAGACGATTTTATATATCAGGTTTTATTGGCAATTCAAAATGAGAATTTCATACAAAAAGGATCAGTATAGTTTGGTAGATTTTGATAGCTGTTATTAAATGTATCTGAAGTAAATGAAATGTAAAGCAACACTACGATGACTTATTGACTTTGGAGATCCTGACATTTAAAACACGGAGGCCTGATTCTATTTTTAACTTACGCCAGTTTCACTCTGCTTGTTGCTTCCTTAACTTCAACAAAGTTTTTCATTGTTGATTGAGAATAAATGATGGATGAATTAGGCTCAAAGGGTGGAAAACAATGACCAGTACAAAGGTGTTTGATAATTAAATATGAAGCATTCAACCTCTAAGGTTACTCATTTAAATTCAGTCAATGTGTCTAGAATTAGTGTTTGTTTGATAGAAAGTTACAATGGATACAGGTTTTCTGTTAAACAGGAGTGCAGGCAGCCTGATTTCCTCAGGTAGCTCATGTTATTGTTGGTACATATTTCTTTGTTAGTGTGAAATGTCTCTTTCCACATCACATGGTACAGAACAAATGAATTGTTCTGGCACTTCACCCCGATCAGTACAGGGAATCATTATGACCCACGGCCCTATGTGGCAGGTGGTTTGGCAGAAATTCTGGGTTCATCTCTTGGCTTATACATTCATTGTATTTGTTGTGAGACTGTCAGGTTGATTTCTGTGAAGAAAACATTACCTAGTGCTGCATGGGTATCTGACAGACGTGTATCATATTTTGTGCGGGGAAAGTGCAGTAAATATCACCTAGAATAATACAATACAAATTGCATTTGTTTGTATCTTTGATTTTTTGGAGGGGAGAGATGGGAAGAGATGGGGTGGAGACCAGGTACACACAAGTAGGCAGAAGTAGGATTTCACGGGTATATGCATTATTTTATCTCCTGAATTTTAATTCTGCAATAGAACAGAACACCATAACATCTTTACATATAATGTCTGTTGTTCTAAGGTATTATTTGGCACATAGCATCATGATATATAAGTGCTTAACAGAGCAGAATAATGAGATCTTTTTGGGGGTAGCTATGTTATTTTGAACCAAAGAGAGAGGACTTAGAGTGTATAGGATATTAAAAAAAAACAAAAAAAACCCAACTCTGGCAGACTTTATCAAAAAGTTGTTTTACTGCTTGATCTGAATACCGGGTTAGGGCTTATTCTGATCTCTTCTGGAAAGGGGTTACCCAGCTGGGATCCTGCTTCTAAGAACGCTTTGTTCCTAGTGTTTAATACTTGGGTATATTCGACTGCATTTTCCCTGTGGCATATAGTTGTCTTGAGGCATCATGGAGAAAAACGCTGTCTCTGAAATAGCTAAATCCTATACTACATGTATATGTATTGCTGAATACAATACTTTTAAAAATTTGATTTGATAAATGCATTTCACCATCAGATGGAATTGCATCAGTAAAGTGCAATATAGAATTTTGAGATACTTGGATTCAGAATATTAACATCTATCTACTTCATTGGCTCCCACATGCCATCCAGGTTTCTCATGAATTATGTTAATGGACTGGTAGCCTTGCTGGTGGGAGTGATTTTTTTAGGGAAAAGGACTGAACCTTTGCCAGGGCTTACAATACCTCTTTTATTATAATACTGTAATAGTACTTTTATTATAACAAAGGTGTTAACGTATCAGTAAGTAAATCAGAAATATATCATCCTAGTACTATGCTGACAGCCGCATCTTAAACCATCAGACACATTTCATGTATTGATACTTGAGAGATTCTATCTACATGTCACCCGTGTTATCTGAACAATTTGCCATTATAGTAAAGCTTTATGCAGCCTAAATTTGAAACACATTAACAAATTTGATAGACCCCTTGATATTATGCCTTGCCAGACTTTTGACCTACACTACTGTAATAAACTGATCAGACCAAACAAACTACCCTCTTTGCTCTTTTAAAGCTGTTTATATAATATCCTTTAAGTGCTGATCGATGTCTGTTCAATTTCTCAACTATGCATGTGTCAGAAATACCTCTCTGTACTGTCAACTCACCTTCACAAACAGGAGACTTGTGTGAGACAGTTTTACATCTCAAGCAGATTCTGAAACTGAACTTTTAAATCAAAAGACCAAAGAGATAGATTAATCAATAAGAGGGCTTTTATTTTCTCCCCAGGCTGAATCCCCAGACATAACAATCAAATCAGTCTACCCTAAGCTATACCTGAGCCACTAAAGATGATTTTACACAAATGTTCTTGTTAACAGAGAGAAGTTTGTTGTGTTTCATTGTTTTTGTTTTCATCAGACCTAGTTTGGAGATTATTTTAAAAGAAAAAACAACAAAACAAAACGAAAAAATTACTAGCCAATTCTTGCTGCTAACTAGATTTGTCTCTTTTTAGGCTATGTACACATGATCACTTTATTGCGCGGTAAGGCTCCTTACCACACAATAAAGCTAGTAGCGTACACACGATCAATTTCCCTGTTGCGCGGCAATACCGTCTTGCCACGCAACAGTTAAACCACTCAAAACCAGAGTGGTAGCATTACTGCGGAACAGCTGTTCTGCGGTAATGCTCGTGTGTACACATTTTGCAGATCAGACAGCCTCCAGAAATGTCCCAGAGTGCCAATCGAGGCCACTCTGGGACATTGGAGCTGTCAAATATGTCAATTTCACTGCTCTAGCTGAGCAGTGAAATTGAGTATTATGGGAGCTGCCTGGTTTGGCAGTTCCCCTGGACTGAGCTAGGGGGCTGGCCCGAACCGGCTGCCCATGCCAGTTCGAGCCAGCCCCCTAGCTCAGCCCCGGGGCTTCGGGTGGTGGCAGGGGCAGGCGCTGCAGCTCCCGCTGCCACCCGAAGCCCTGCAGCCCCCTAGCTCAGCTTCCGGGCTTCGGGTGGCAGCAGGCGCTGCGGCGCTTAAGCGCCGGAGACTCTTCCGCCACCCGAACCCCTAGACTGAGCTGGGGGGCTGGCTGTGCGGGAAGCCCTGCAGCTGGGCCACGGGGATGGCTGTGGGCAGTGCATGGTGGAACAGGTGCCCACCATGCACTGCTCGTCTATCGCAAAGGAGCATTCACACGGTGAATGCTCCTTTGCAATAGAAGCAGCACGTGCACACACAAGAAAGCGCTATATTTATAGTGCTTTCCTTGTCCCGCAATAACTTATTGCGGGACAAGTTTCTCGTGTGTACATAGCCTAAGTTTATTATTTCTATCAGAGTATAAGAATTAATCATCACAGAATATATGAAAAATATTCACTTAGCAGGGTTTAGGTTCTATAAAGAAATCTAAAGAGATTGATAGGTTCAAACTTTTAAGTGATTCACTGTTTCATCAAAGACTTGATAGCTTCTTTTATCTACTTCTTTGTCCTGGCAGCTGGCAGGAAAGTAATAAATAAAGTACCAATGAAGAGCTGATATCTTCACTAAGTGGGTTCCTTTAATTTAGATAAAATGATCAATGTCTTTTTACCATTAGCAAATTTAAATGTATTAACTGCAAATTAAGATTAGTGTCTCGATGTTAAGTGTCTTGCAGATTATCACAATGATAAGCTTTTTAAACATGGAATGTTTAAATTAATTTTATATAGCATGGATACCCTGCCACCATAATGTAATACTATCAAAACAATACAAAATAATGAGATGTAATGTGACAAATATATTAAAATAGTCATGTATTATATTTTAACTGATTTGAATACAGATCCACTTCAAGCCAGATCAAAGTCCAAATGCTTTTCCAGTTATCATCAGCGTTTCAGTTTGAGTCCATTAAAGACCTGAGTCATAAATTTCAGATCTGTACTTTCCTTAAATTTTTAAGGTGGTTAGACCCCAGGTCCTGTTTTGGTCTATCAGTGATTCTGTCACTAAAAATAGTGAAAACCTTGAAGGGTAGACAGGGCTGTCCCGTGGGGGGAGCGCGGCCCAGGACCAATTAGCCAAAGCGGGGCCCCGCCCCCATGCTAGAGGGGAGCGTGGTGGGCTGACCAGCCCACTCTGGTCCCTAGGGAGCCAGCCCAGGCCCTGGAGGCCACCTGTTGTAGAGGAGCCGGCCATGTGGGGCATGATCTGCCCCTGGGCCTGCCTGCTCCGCCCTGGGTGTGCGGAGGGCCAGCCCAGGGGCTGGGCATAGCCCTCCCAGCCTGTCCTGCCCCACCGCCTTCGGCTCACTGCCGAAGATAGAGGGGGGGCTGTGGCGTGCATGGGCCCCTCACTGCCCCGCTGGGAGCGCGACAGTGCGGGGCCCACGTAACCGTGGGGCCTGAAGCGATCGCCCCGTTCGCTCCCCCCTCCCCCCAGGGACAGCCCTGTAGACAAACTGTTTTATAGAAAATAAGAAACCCTCCCTTCCCACCCCACTTTAAGACATTAACTCAACCCAGATGTTTCTTTTACTGAAATAAGTTGTCATGTGGTCCTATACATATGGCTGGTTTTTATTTATATTGTATCAACACCCAGGAGATCCAAACTGGATCTCATCCTCATTGTGCTAGGTGTTGTACAAATACACAGATAGATATAGTCCCTCCCTCACAGATCTCACATAATCTAATTGGAAATAAGACACTGCAAACAACTGTAATAAACAGTAAATGGGAAGCAGGGAAGTAGGGAAGGTGCTGTTATGGTAGGGACATGCAGTTAAATAGGTTAGCTAGCTGCACACCTTGATTGGTCTGAATAATTTGTGAATATATATGTGTATATATATATAAATTAACTTTTCTTGATCACCATTCAGTGTAGCCAATTCCTTCAGGTATCACCACAGAAGTTGAAGTTGAGGAAGGGATATGAAGAAGGAGAGGGAATGAATGTTTGGATTAATGTAAGAAAGAGATTTCATGCATAAGGAGTGGCTTGAAAGCAAGTGTAGAGATTTATGAGAGAAGTGAATAAACTGCCATTCAAGGCTAGCAGTGCTGTTCAAGTAGATGGCTAAATGTACAAGGCTGGCAAAAAGTAGTATATCTTTTTTAATTTATAAACTGAATACATGTGTAAACTAGAATCATTGTGAGATAATACATATGCAGCCCCAAAAGACCGCTTTTACAGAGTCACTCTTCAGTGACTTGAAGCACTGATTTAGTTTATTATGTCAGTAAGAAAAAGTGTGGATATGTCTATGCAGCGATAAAAAAGTGAGTCTCAAAGCCCAGGTCAAGTGACTCAGGCTTCCAGGGTTATCAGCATGGGGATTAAAAATAGCAGTGTAGACACATGGGCTTTTGCTGGAGTCCAGGCTCTGAAACCAAATAAGCAGGAGGAAGGTCTCAGAGCCCAGTCTCCAGCGCGAGCCTAAATGTCTACACTTTTATTTTTAGCCCTGCAATGCAAGCTCTGCAAGCAGAGTCAGCTGACTGGGCTTTGAGACTCACCACCATGAGGTTCTTTTTGCTGTGTAGACCCTGTAAGGGAAGATAGCAATTTCTTCATCAATGGGATTCCTAATCATTGTGTTTTGTTTTTTTAATCATATGTAATATAGGAGATGTCTTATTAAAAGAATCTAGCATTTAAGTACTGTATCATATCAGTATCCCAAGTTCCCTAATTTGTTCACACATATAATCATAATTTATCATCTTCACCTGCTATACTTACTATAACCACTGATAGTATATCTTCTAATTTAGTTAAAGCCTACAATTCTCAATTAAGAAATAATTTTATAGATTTGTAAAATAAATTCTATTCATTATCTTTCATGAAGAAGTGTGGTGAAGTATTTGCTTTAAGTACACTAAAAGCAGTTAACATTGTACTTAAATTATACTAATAATTTTAAAATAGTTTAGTGAATATGTTGCCTGTTTATAAGAGATACCATTAGAGAATTGCATAATATTGCATCTGTCATAAAAAGGAAATAACATGCAGTTCTATTGTCAAATCTTTTCTATGACACATATTATTCTAAATAATTGTCAAATGATGTAATTAACAAAACATGTTCTATAGATCCAAGCCATATAATCTTTTTTCATGAGTAACAGTGCATTATATATTTGTCAAATATTCTAGTCAAAACAACTTATTTTACTGATCGGTATTACTAATCTTAATTATATATTTACAGCCATATTACATTACTAAATGTACTTAGAGAAGGGATAACATTTTCAAAAGTGCCTAACTACCATAAGAGCCTAAATCTCATTGAATGTCATTGGGACTTAGATTCCTAAGTGCCTGTGTAATATTGAAAATGGGACTTAAGCTCAGGAGTCACTTAGGTGCTTTTGAAAAGTATACCCAAGATTTGTTGTTAACGCAGGCTTTGCTTGCAGCCTTAGTTATGGTGTGGTGTCTACTTATAATCGTTAAATATGAGAGAAATCATTTTAGTATTGTAAGCATACATGAAATGTAAAATGAAATATTTAAACTGATGTTAATGCAAAATTAAATTCAGAAAATTGAATACAGAATATCAAGAATCACAAATGATAAGGTTTTAGTGAAAACGTTAACTCTGCCACATTAGGTTCAGTTTGTCCACCAGCATGGACAACTGTGCTCCAAAAGCAACAGACCCAAAAAGGAGGGGAGGAGATGTTTGGATCACTGTCCTCTGTTCTATATTTTGCTTTTCCAGAGTCTTATACTGTGGCTATCACAAAGGTATCTGAGTGTCTTCTAGTACTTTAAGCAACATCATTGGGATCTGTCACATGTGGGTCTTTCCTTCTTTCACTCATCTTCTACCTGGACCAATAATTGTGTTCGAGTTTGTTTTGTTTTGTTTTTTTGTGAGGGGTGAATGTCTGCAACACTCTGTGTTTTCATTGTTGTCTTCAGTCACATGGAAGTGCATCTTGTCATTGGAATGAAAACTGGGGAGATTTGTTACAATTCTTAGATCCTGAAGGAGTTGCTCCTACAGGCTTGGGCTTGCCCTTACAACCCTCTGTCTTCTACATAGATAAGCTTTTCTGATGAAGCAGACAACTCCATCATGCCAGAAGAGGGGAATTGTTGACTGTGGTCCTAATCCTACCACTTTGAGTGGTCTTTTAGATCCTTGGCCCAAGTACTTGAATTCCTTAAAGATTAGAACCAAGATATTTAATTTAATCTAGCAATCTATGGAGAGCCAGTGTAATGAGCAAAGGAAAAATCTGAAGTGCTCCTGGTAACCTTTGTTGCTGAGGAGAAACACTGCTATATTAGTTGCAGATTCCTAAACATGTGAGTTTCATGTTCAGGGAGACTGAATTTCTGTAGTCCAGTTATGAGACAACAAACGTATGTGATACTAGAGTCCTGTTGTGCTGTTCCATCATATAACAGATTTATAAAACAGCAGGGCCAGACGGCAGCAGGAGGGTCTTAGAAAGGAGATATATAAGCCTCAGAATGATCTGGGCCTTGCTCCCTGCAGACTGAACAGAGGTTACTTCAGTTAATTGGAAGGACCTGAGACCAATGGAGGCCCAGCTAGAGTCCTGATAAAAGGTTCCAGCGAGAGGGGGGAGGAAAGTAAGGACATCTGGCAGTAGTATAAGAGGAGTGTTGCGGTCAACCAGAGGAATCAAACCAGAGCCATGAGAAAGGTACAAGAGAATGGAGAAGGTGGGCCTTCCCCCCCTCACTCTGTGGTACAGAGGCATCAAACCCCACATGAGAGCAAAGCACAGGAATTCCATAGCAGTGCAGGCGGTTTGGCAAATACACACATAATATGGTCTTTTCCAAAGGGGGTAGGGGGCTTCTCACTCTTTTACTAGAGATTATCATTACTCTGTGTCTTTAAAAATGTAACATAAGTAAAAAGCAGTACTCTTCAATCAATTCTCTGTAGATTTCCTCCTGTAAAGTGGAACTCATACTTACTGTTTCGCCTCACAGTGTTATTGTGAGGATTAACTAATGTCTGAAGCACTTTGTAAACTTAAATGCTGTAGCATGGATATAGGCATGTGCACAAGTTTTCAGTCACACTCCCATGTTCTCATGGATTCTTTCTGAAGAACTTTCTGTCTTTCCACCTAGCCTCATTGGCTCAATGCCTAGTTGGTTCTGATGAGTTGCTGCAACATGTAAGCAGAAGAGCTCTGCATCTCTCCACAAGATCTCAAAGCTACACACATGCACACACACACACACATGCTCTCTCTCTCTCTCTCACACACACACACAGTTATGGATAAAAGTACAAAAGATCTTAACAGCAGAGCTTTATTCAAACTGTTTACTTCAAATGCAGCCTACGCCTCAGCCTCATCAAGAGCATTTAACTCTGTGGAAAGATTGAAAGTGTAGCAACATGCTGGGTTTGATCTGTTGGGACAAAAAAGAAATGGTAGATACCAGTCAAAATCTTGCATTTGAACAATTTTGAAGTGCATGTATCTCAAGGAGAGTTTGATTCAATTTCAGCACACTGCAGAAACAGAATAAATAAGGTCAAACTAATTCTGGTTAAAATTGTTGTTGGACTTGGAGGAAGGCTAGAAACAGGGTTTTTCAGGTTACAATTTTAACTGTGGAGCTACAACTATAATTTTATATTTGACTTTACAGTGGTAAGATTTTTAAAAGCAGTCTAATTGTTACTAATTATGCCATTATATTGATTACAGGTGACTTACGAAATTGTTGGAGCTATTGAAAAAAATAAAGATTCCCTTTCACAAAATCTCCTATTTGTAATGAAAAGTAAGTGGTTTCTTTGTTGTCATGCCTAAACTTTCTAATCATCACCATAGTTTTGTAAAGCATGTCAACTTTAATTTTAAGTACCAGAAATAACAGTACTTTTACTATGGCATACATAGTGTACAAGTTCCAAAGGGGTAGCCGTGTTAGTCTAGTCCAGCAAACCATACTCCTTGTTTGTTATAGTGTACAAGCTATTTCAAAGCCCAATAGAAAATTTAATTTAAACAGGCTTTTAGCAAGCTGCACATGTAAAACACCTTTCTGTGACATTAAGGATATGCATTTTGAAAAATAATATTGTAAAACTAAGGAAAACAAAAAAAAAACATTTCTAAAGTCACACCAATTGTAGCAGGATTTATTTCATTAGTAAAAATTACTGAAGAACTACTATTAAAAATGGCATTTTGTGGGTGTGCTTGTATTTTTCAGTAAATAGACAAAAGTATGTCTAAGTGAGTAAAAGGATGCTGTAAACTTGGTTCATTTACCTGTGCATATCTTACAATTGTATGTCTAATAATAATTGCATAGCCATCCTTCTTTATTCAGTAGTGATTTCTAATTTGATAGTTTAAAATATTTTATCATTTTATCTTTACCTTTATCTTTGTGTTTAAAAAAAGCCACTTTCCTCAGGGAAACATGAGAGCTTATCTTCTTCCCACAGATGTTATTTTTCTTTCTCTAAACCGTTGCAGGGTACTTCAGCTAAACTTGTATCTATTTACATTATATGCCAGAGAAATAGAGGTCTTTCTAAGGTAATGCCTTCAGAATATTTGTCTTCTACTCCTGGGAGATATTGACTTTCTAGCAATTTTATTGTGAAATTAGCTAAACTCTCAGATAAAGTCATTACTGCATTTTAAAGCCAAACAGTATTGACAAAAATATGAGCCTTTAATAAAATTATGGAAGAAGAAAGAAATAAAGAATTGATCTTGCATATATTCCTATTGATTATAGTTTTAGCAATATTCTAATACTTTGTTTGAATTTATTTTTGTATTTTATATTACACTATTCCATAGAGTCACGTAGGACCATATGCTATATAGCATATAAATGCATTTAACACACAATTTGTTCCAAATGTAAAAAAGAGAAAGGGCATTATTCCTTTTTGTCATATAGTTACTCTTTGCATTTTCATTACTACATTATGGGTCCAGTTGAGACACTCTCTTATGGGATAAAAGAGGAAATTGTATTAGATATAAACTCTTTGAATGTGAATATATATAATTTAGAAGTCAAATACCAATAGATACAGATAATTGAAGAGGACTATAGATAAAATTTTCTAAAGCACCTCCTGATTTTCAGAAGTGACTTAGACATGGAAGAGCCTAAATCCTATAAAGCTGCAATAAAACTTAGGCTCCTAAGGCCAGATTTTCAAAGGTATTTTACCACTGAAAGATGCTAGTAGGTTTCCAGTGGGATTTATAAAATTGCTTAAGTGAATAAAATACCAAACACCCATTGATTTTCAGTGAGTCTTAAGCCATGTCTACACTGCAGCAGAAATTTAATGTATTTTAAATAGACTTCTACCCACTGAAATCTGGAAGTCATAGGAGTGTAGTCACACCACACTTCTTGTGTCGGGCTCTTATGTCCCCATTGGTTGCTGTTAGTTCCACAGTCAGAGCAGTGCACTATGGGTAGCCATTCCACACTGTAACTAGATACAGAGGCTCGTGGGAAGGATGTAATCCTCCCATGATGCAGTGTGCTTCTTCCCCCTCCCTTCTTCTCATGACAAATCAGGAAGCGCTTTTCCGCACCCTTTTTCTCTGCTGTATGCCAGCAGAGGCATGGGCCCACTCAGCTCTGCACTATTGTTGTGAGCATTACAAAACACCTCATGCCTTATCCTTCAGTATTTTCACCAGTGAAACAGGACTCGTGATGCGGGAAACTGCGATGTTACTGAGGCTGGCCTGCTAAAAGCAATAGTGCGAAACAATTCCCATTTGCTGCAGGCTATCACACATCTTCAGTCTGTGGAGTGCCGGTTCTGGGCCTGGGAAATGAGCACAGACTGGTGGGACTGCATCATGATGACTGTGTGTGATGATGAGTAGTGGCTACACAATTTCTGAATATGGAAGGCCACTTTCCTTGAACTGTGCAAAAAGCTGTCCCCCACACTGCAGCTCATGAATACTCACTTGCGACCATCTCTGACAATGGAGAAGCGATTGGCCATTGCGCTATGGAAGCTAACAACCTAAACTGTTACTGGTCAGTTGGAAATCAATTCGGAATGTAGAAATCTGTCATGGGAGTCTGATGCAAGTGTGCAGGGCCATTAATAGACTTCTTCTGTAAAGGGTAGTGATTTGGGAAATGTGCAGGACATGTGAGATGGATTTGCCACACTGGAGTTCCCAAACAGGGGTGGGAGGGAGCATAAATGGGATGCATATCCCTATTTTAGTTGCAGACCACTTTGCCACAAAGTACATGAACCACAAGAGTACTTAGAATTGTAGAGTTGGAAGGGACCTCATGAGGTCATCTAGTCCAACCCCCTGTTAAAATCATCCCAGCCAGGGTGTGTCTAACCAGACCTTAAATATCTCCAAAGACGGAGATTCCACCACCTCCCTAGGTAACCCAATCCAATGCTTCACCACCTTCCTAGTGAGAAAGTTTTTCCTAATATCCAACCATACTTCTTTGTGGTCTTGCAGTCCTCTGTTGATAACAAGGACCCTTCCACAGATATGCATCTTTAGGAATTCTGGTTTGTTAAAAAAGATACATACAGGCACTTTTTTCCCTGACTGAAAAATAAACACTGGGGATGTTGAAATGCCCATAGTGATCCTGGGGGATCCTGCCTACCCTTCACTCCCCTGGCTAATGAAGCCATGCACCGGACACGGGTAAGGAGAATTTCAATAATAGGCTTAGCAAGTGCAGAATGGTGGTAGACTGTTCATTTGGGTGTTTAAAGGGGAAGTGGGGAAGCCTCCTCACTAGGCTTGACTTCAGCAAAAAGAATATACCCATGGTTATTTGTGCTTGCTGTGTACACCATAATTTGTGTGAAACACACAGGGGAAAGTTCTTCAGGGTTGTGTTGCAGAGGCTGATAGGCTGGCTGCCAATGTTGAGCAGTCAGATGCCAGTGTTTCAGTCCATGTGAACACTGGAGCACTGCATATCAGGGGAGCATTGAAAATACAGATTTGTAATGAGCAGCAGTAATGTTCATTGCCTCTCATGACTGAGCACTAAATTCCCAACCCCCACTGTGCTGTCCACCTCTTCTTCCCCTTCTTTTGCAACTGACAACAACCAGGCTATGAATGAATAAAAACAGAGGTGTTTTTTTTTTGTTTTTTTTAAAGTTCAAGTTTATTTGTTACCCTTGGGGGAAAGGGGGAGAAAAGGGATGGTGCATTTCTTAAAGGGGCCATCACCTCTTTCTGCTTGCATCCACTGGTGTTGACTGCAGCCTGTACTGAACCCTGCACAACCTACACATGGAGTGCTTTGGGGTGGGGTTTGGTAACAGGACTTGAAGTGCATTATGCAGGGGCTTCTGGGGGACCCTGTCCAGCCACTTCTGTTTCTGGAGCTCTACAAGGAACTGCAGCATGTTGGACTGATCTCTCATAATAAACAAGATCTCCTGTTATGTTTCATGCTTCTGGACCCACGCTGCTCTGCTGTCCTCTATGGCCACGTTCAGTCGCTCTGACAAGTACAGCATCCAGGCTCTGAACTCTGTCTCAGCTCACTAAATATGTGATCTCTAGATTTTTTTTTCTTTTTCCTAATCTCGGAAAAGTGCTCCATAGGAGCTTGTTGTCCCAAGGTTGAAGACTCTACTGTAATGCAAGCAAAGCACACAGTTCACATTGTTAGATAAGCCAATGTAGTCTAATGCAACACTTTTACAATAACTCCTTTGACTCTGTAGAGCAGGAGGGCAGAACAGCATTCCAATCTGCACATACCATAGTGTTTGGACTGCCATTCGAGATATGGTAAGGCAGGGGCCCCTGTATCCATTATAGAGATTTCAAGTGGTGCTCCCCATTACACAAATAAGAAAGGAGACCAGTCAGGCTGGTCCAGGGTGACAAAGAGGTCCTGACTATTTGGAAGAATGGATACCCCGCTCTCCTGCCCTCTGTTCTCCTCATTCTCCTTTTCCTCATCCATGGAGTTGTCATCATTCATCCAGGACTGTGCTTCTTTGGAGGTCTTGATGCTTTGGGCTGGCACAGTGGTGGGGTCACCTCCAAGAATTGCATGCAGCTCCTTATAAAAGCAGCACATCTTCAGTGAGCAGCCAAAAGGACTATTTGCCTCACTAGTCTGCTGATATACCTGCCTCAGCTCTTTGATTTTAATGCAGCACTACTGCGCATCGCTGTTTTGGCCCTTCTCAACCACGCCACATGATATTTTCTCATAGATATGATTTCTCTTGCTACCTTGGAGCTGAGTGAGCACAGACTCCTCGCCCCACAGAGATCCAAGACCTCAAGCCGACTCCATGCTGTGACGCGTTTGGTATGTGCGATCAGCTACCAAGCTCTCCATGCTAACCAAGCAGGAAATAGGAATTCAAAATTTCCCAGTGCTGCAGGAAGAGGAGGAGCTATGTGTTCCTTATGTGGCCACAGTGCAGCAGAACACTAAAGTCCAGAATGGCAAAAACAGAGAATTATTATTATTATTATTATTATTAATAACAGAGGCTAATTATGTCAATTTACATTGCGCTCTGCCTACCCTGATGGAAATTCAAACACTGGAATTTGACCTTCTCACTATGTCACTTGTGGGCTGTTGTTGTTAGATTGAATTTCAGTGCAATTCAACTTTAGTGGCATTCCAGTGGATACGCATGCTTTAGGGGGTCGATGTAAATGGCGTTACGTCAACCTCTGTTGTCAGTGTAGACAAAGCCTTAGGTTCCTAAGACCTACACACACAATGATAACAGCCTAACTCACTTTTGAAAGCCTAAGTCACTTGAGGCTTAGCCTGCCCCTAAAATAACATGCACAGAGAAACAAACACAAAGACCTTTTAGCATAGACTTTGTTGATTTTAATTTTGTGGAGCATCTTGATATTACTTCTGGTGATGGCATTGGACATTTACCCTTATTTTACTGGCGATAATGGTCATCCTTTTATATCCTGCTTTGACTAGAGAATGGTGGTGGTCACAGTGAGTCAAAGGAGCAGTTTTAGACTCTATTTTCCTGAAATGTATAATTATTGCTATGTTAATTGTAGTAGTCTCTACAGCAAAAGATAAGCAGGTCCTTTCACCTATTCCTTTACACAATCTATCACCGGTAAAAAGCAACCTCTAGAACTACTGCTTGTAATGCTAAACATCATGATATTTCTGTTACCTCATCTTTCCACTGCCATCATCCTACTGATTATCTGTTTCATCCCTATGTTGGGTCTTGTCATAATCCTAAATTGCGAGTTCTTTGGGCAGTGGCTGTCTTTTTATTTACTTATTTATTCAATTTGTTAGTATATCAAGGAAAATAGGCTCCTGATCCTGACTGGTCTCCAAGGTGCTACTGTAAAGCAAATAGCACTTTCGATAATAAATATATGAAGTCTGTCATCATAGCATCTGAAAAAGATAATTAAAAAAAATAAATAACGAGTGAAGGAAATTAATTAGAATTAACAGTTTTTATTTTCGTATTCCTTTATCTTTTTTTATTACAGTGTAAACTATTCTGATGTCACAGTCTAAAAAATCTTAAACTAGATTTTTCATAAAGCCCCCTCTTCTTCCTCAGGACCCACGCAATACAATCATTTTCTAGACTTCAATCTCAGTTCTCCAGCCTGATCTATTATGTGTCCCATGGCAGGACAACTGAGCTTTTATTCTGAATTCTCAACCCCCAGTCAGATCCCAGATTAGATTGGTGCTTTGCTTTTTTTTCCAAGCAAAGCCATTACCCCGTCTACCCAACTGACTTCCTTTCCCCCCAGGAGAACTTTTAGAATGAACATCCTGCTTGTTTACTCGGTCTATGACTGGCATAACACTTGCTTTCACATGTTCACTAAAGTTCAGTTATCGTTGTTTCTTTGTCAGATTTTTTCATGTCTTTTCATGCCTACCCCCTTCATGGAACATCATATTCTTGCCTCCCAAACCAGGACTTTCTTGTTAAAATCCCCCTTGAATATTCATCTCTTCTGTGTTCCCACAATAAGTGAGGCAAAAATATATAGTACCCAAAGCTTCAAAAGATAGCCTAACTGATGTTGGAAAATTTTGCTTTAATCACTATCCAGGGATTTCCCAGGAAACCAATTTAGCCAGGATCCTGGAAACACATTTAACACTTATCGTCCAAGAAGTCCATGCCTGTCTGGCACATTTCAATATAATCGTCTTTTCAAGACTTCATGCTTCCCAGATCACACATCTATCACAATTCCCACTTGTTATGTCATATCAGATTATTTTTCTTTGACTCAGAGACTGTGACTTTATCTGACTTTTGTGAAGTGCCTAGCATACATCTGGATGCTAAAAAATATCGTAACTTTTTTACAGCATATGTTCATTTTACACTACTCAAGGCATATAGGTGCAATCTACAGTCACTAAATAGGAGTCCTCAATATAGCAAAACATCCAAAATAATCATCGCCAAACACTGAAGTTTAGGTGAACCCGTAACACTGAATCCTAAAGTTTATTTGCAATTGCTTAATGACCCTGCACTGTTCCGTTTAAGCATATTTTGACTTGAGTACATTTTAAAACAATCACTGATGACTTATAGTGGGATAATTGGGGATAATTGAATGCTATTGGACTTGGATCAGAATAACTAACACTGCATAAATACATAATTTAATGGACTGTTCATCTGAAACATTATATACACTCTCTTGTTGAATAGTATCTCCTGCCATGTGCGTCATCATCTTTTCACTGTGTATATGCTTTTTCTCACCTGTATCTTACCACTTTGCATTATTTTTCTTTTTCTTCCAGCTAGCGAAAATATAGTCATCAGGCAGTTGTTCCAGTCTAAACTGACACAGACGGGATCCCTTGTCCCTCCATATCATTCTCTGAAAATTAGAGGGTCCAAAGCAGCCTTGCTCAATATGAAATCATCAGTAGCCTACTCAGGAGGAGAAGCAAAGAAATACCTGGAGCTCAGTAAGGTAGGAATTTGGAATGTTTCCTTCCCCCCCCCCTCCCCCCCCATCCTTGAAGAATCAGAGCAAAATCCTTCCTCGTTGACTATAATGTCCAAGAGATCTAGTCATTTAGAACATTCCATTAATTCCAGACAAGGCTCTATATTTTACTTGTTGAAATAATCAGGCACATCATTTTGATTGCAAAGCAACTGAGGAAACTATACAATATTACTGTTGATGAAAGGATCTCTGGAACCTACTGTCTTCCCCGAACATTATAACAGCGAGTACAATATTACAACCAATAAAATCAATATATGGAACACTCCATGCTTCATCTAAGTCATTGTTTCTCAACCTTTAGTGGACCAGGGAACACCTAACGGTATTAATTGCTTTACAACACCTAATAAAAACTTTCTCAAAAAAACTGGTATATATCGGCTGTAATGTTCGTAAGATCTGAGTACTACCCATTCCTGCAAAAACTATTCAGGAAACTGAATTATATACAATGTATTTCTAAAAAATAGATACATAATGATTATGCACAAAACTTAAAACTAAAAATAATATTATTCAAGTTTGAATGGGAATTTTGGGCCTGCAAGTTCAAACAAAATTAATCTATTCTTGGAGTAAGGTTCACCAAAGAAAGCCTTACTGTGGAAGTTATGTCCAAGTGATTTCGATGTGTCAGTAACAGTAGCAGAATATTTAAAAGCACAGCAAAGGAGCAAGGTGGTGGCAGATGCTGACATGCGCCTGAGAGCTTTGCTGTGGGTGGGGCATTTTAAATCTCCCAGGCATGCATCGTCTCACTGTCTTGCTCCTTCCCAACTCCCCATTCAGCCCCTCACACCCAACAGGAAGGGATTGGGGTTGGTCATGGAACACCTTCACTATGTTCGTGGAACACTGGTGTTCTGAGGAACAGCAGTTGAGAAACACTGATCTAGGTGGCTATAGTGAAGAATGAAAAATAATTTAAGAGACAGTAAATTTAGAGGGATAAATTCTGCTTCCTTATTCTGTTGATATTCATCATTTGAGACTTATAACAATCAATAATTATTATGTTTATGCATACTTGTAGTATATTTGCCAAACAATGGTAAATGTATCATTTGATTTTTAAACTCTCTCTCATTCCCTACCTGACTGTTTATACCATAAAAATAAAAGGAACAGAACAGTACACAATTTTAAGGTATGGTTGGAGTTGGCAGGAGTCTGGTAATGTAAGCTTTTGTGTATATAAATCTAAATCTTTGTGAGCCAAAATTAAAATAATTCAGTATCTGAATTTGTCTTCACTTCCATTACCTGGTTTCAGCCAAAACTAAAATCAACGAAACAAACAAAAAATCCCACAATAATTGGGAGACTGTCTAGAACAATCAGTTGTTCAAATGTAACATTGTCCCTGCTAGGACAACATTTTATCTTCCTCACTGAATCAAAAGCTTTTGTAAAGTTTATAGTAGTGAAAATCAATTAAAACAAATTATTTTGAAGGGTTTAGTAGACCTACGAACCTGGAATATTACATGTAAATTGAAGTCACGTAATTGCTAAATCCAAATGTGATGCAATCATGGAATATTACCTCTTTCTGGAAAAACAGGAAAGGTGTTTCCCAAATGGGAACAGCTGTATCACTAGGCCTGTTGATTTGCACAGCTGTGTCTTTTGACATGCATCTGTAAACATTCAATTTCAGCTATAGGATTGCAGAGTTTTCTCTTACATTTGTAACTTCAATGAACACTAGGAGGAGTTTTTCGTATAAATTCCCCTGGAAATGAATAGGAGAACAGTTTACCTCACTCCAGTAAAATCAATAGCAAAATGCCCATTGACTTCAATGGTGCTAGTTCGGATCTTGGACCCTTAAGAATGTGTTATCATACCTTAATCTCCTCCCTTTTTTCAACATACAGCCTATAGAATCGATACAGAGACAGTATTGTTATTATTTATTTATTTATTTATTTTATTAATTTAATTAATTTAATTTATATATTTATTTAGAATTACTGGACATAGGAGTTATTTGTCTCCTTACAATTAAAAGGAGCACATTTCAAAAGCCATAACCACGTCTTTCTTAAGCTGATCATTGGAGGGGAGGGGTGGAGAGGTATAAAGGAGAAGAGGCCATGCAGGAAAAAGGGAGAGGGAGTTCTCATAGCGTTTTATTAACTGAAGGGTTGATTTCCTCATGTGTTGAAGAGAGCTTTGGCAGCTGTTTGAGAGGGAAGAGACGGGCTAGGAGGTGTAAATGTGTGGAGATGGAGAAGTAATTCAGATAGAAGTGGTTTGGGGTGCCTGTGTGACTGATTGGTAGAAGGAAATAAGAATGATGCGTTATGATTCAGGACGTAAGATGAGGAGATCTTACTAGGAGGTGATATTTTTAGTAGCTGAGGTCCTCAGAGTTAAATTAGTTGTGGCTCTCATTCCTCTGCTGCTGTCCTCTTCCTCCCTATCTTCAAGCTCATTCCAGCCTTAGCTCTTTCTCAGGCTTAGCTGATTTCCTGGGTTTCTAAACAGGCCCACTTCCAAGTCTATATTTGTCTGCCCACGGGCAACATTTCCTCATTGATTTGGAGCTTGCTATCTAAAATTAGTTTGGGGACATTTGTGAAAGTCACATTTTCCTTTCCTGTGGTGATGGTGGTGGTGATGAGGGTAGTGCACCAATCTGCTACATAACTGGATCTGAAAAGGTCATAATCCTGGAATGCACTGTGGATCATAGTAGACTGGCTGTCTGGTCATCCTCCTCCCAATGAGGCTGCAGACAAATCTGTGTAACTCCTACATGCTATGTGGCCTCCCAGCACAGAAGAGACAAATAAGTTCAGAATAGGGCATTGTTATTCATACTCTCAAAACTCTCATGTACTTACATGACCTCTTTTTCTAGCCGCTTCATAGCTTCCTAATGTAGAAGTTTTTTAGCCTTGCTGAACACACTGACCTTTCTTTTTCATGGGTCAGTCTTGCAGCAGTTTTCACAAACCAGAAGACTAAATACACAGCATTTGACTAGCTAAAGCTTTTATCTCTGTTGACTCTTCAGTGTTACTTTTCCTGATCATTTGACTTCATTTGACTGTTGGTCTACAAATAGAATTGTAGAAATGCAATCTGGACTCTGAAGAGGTCATCAAATCCAGCCCACTGCACTGAGGCAGGACAACCTAAATTTAGCCTATCCATATACAAGAAACTTCACAGCAGGCACATTTGGGATAAATGCTCCAGTTACATGGTTGCTGGGATGTAAAACTTTAAAATGTTGTGGAAGTAGGCACATATTGTAGATTTTTGCCTTCTAACAGAAATTATGTAGCCAGGCACCCACACTTTCTCTTGTTGATCTGACAGAGATGCAAGGTTTTCAAATACAAAATACTCTTGTCAAAGCCATATTTGATTTCTATGCAGAGTTTAAAGGAGCTGTATAGTGTAGACTGTAGAGGGAGTACTAAGACATGATTTTATTCAACCCTTATTCCTGAATCCAAAGCAGAAACTGTTCAAGATTTGGATTCTATTGATTAAATTCAGCTTTTGTTCCTGCTTCCTTCCTCTCTACTAGCCCTGACCCCCACAGGGAGAAAGCTAGCCATTGGTGTAGCACAACAAATAGAGTTAAGCAATCAGAATTCTCTTCTTGGCTTTGCTACTGAATCACTTAGGGTATGTCTACACTTGCAATTTAGGTCGGCTTAACAACGCTTAAGTCGACCTACAGAATGCTGCTTCCACACTGGTCACTTATTAAGTCGACTTAATAACTCCACCTCTGAAGGTCGAATTAACACCTAAATTGACCTTATTGAGTCGACTTAAAGTCGATGTGGCAGGGAATAGTGCTAAGTCAACCTAATTGGCCTCCAGGACAGGGGATTGGGCTGGGGAGAAGGGAAAACTACAGCTTGGGAGAAGGGAGGGCAGGGGAGAAGGGAGAGCTGCAGCTTGGCTCCCTTTCCCCCTGCCCCAATCTCCCCTTGCTGTGCTCCCTTCTCTCGAGCCCCAATCTCCCCTGGCCATGACTTCTCCTGAGCCCTGATGTCCCCTAGCCACATTCCCTTCTCCGGCCATGCTCCCTTCTCCCCCGCCCCAATCTCCCCCGGCCGCGCTCCCTTCTCCCGAGCCCCGATGTCCCCCACCTGCGCTCCCTTCTCCTGAGCCCCAATGTCCCCCAGCTGCGCTCCCTTCTCCCGAGCCCTGATCTCCCCCAGCCATGGCTCTCCCTTCTCCCCTCCCCGATCTCCAAGCCGCAGCTGTCCTCCGTCGACCTACCACCTGCCAGTGTGTCTGCAGGCAGTCGACTTAACTTTTCAGTGTGGACTGTCTAAGTCGACTTAACAAGGTCGACTTTAAGTCAACCTTGTTAAGTCAACTTAACAGAGTTGACTTAGCTTAACCAGTGCAGATATAGCCTTAGTGACTTGGGCTAGCCACTTAATTCATATGTGTGCACATTTTCCCTCAACTGTAAAACTGAGATAACGCCTTTACAAAATTGAGTTAATTACTCACATTTCTAAACCATTCTAGATTCTGTGGATGAAAAACACTGTGAAAGTGATAAATATTGTTATGAGAAGATGGTTGCCTAAGCCCATCTCCAGTCTCTGTGCTAGGAAGGAAGTGAATCAGATCTTGTTCCACTGCGCGTGAGATTTAAAAGAAAATACAGCTCCAGTTTCCAGCACGGTGATTAAGGAGTTGCTAAGCAAAAGACTGTCACAGATATGTTTAAGTGTCTATGAATGGGAATAAGTAATTTAATTTCTATATTCTTGGCCAATCCTAGGCAGGTCACTAATTAAAAAACCTTGGTGGTGAGTTCATCTTTAAGATAACTACTCGTTGTAACAAATAAGGAGTCCTGTGGCACTTTTAAAGACTAACAAATGTATTTAGTGCATGAGCTTTCGTGGGCAAAAATCCCACTTCATCATATGCTTTGAAGATGGGAAACTTATAGACTTTGAGAAAATTAAATGTAGGGAAATATAGTATTCCCCCAGAAATACAAAGTAGACACTATAATAAGGCTTTCTTTTCCCTGCTTACTGGTAAATTTTACTTGTACTGGTGGATCAGGAAAACACCTGTTCATGCTAATCATATTTAACATGATTAAAAATAAACATTTTAACTACATTTACCTTTAACAGGAAAAAAATAATAAGTGTATGAATATTGTGGCTTTTCATCCAGAATTTACCATTATCCTTGGGAATTGTTGATTGCATACACATAGTTATTCAAAAACCATTTAGTGATGAACCCAGTCTTTTCAGAGAGAGGTATTATGATATTCAATCTGTATCTTATGCTAAATCTACAAGTGCTGATGCTATGACAGAAATTTTTACTTTGCTTCATTCCGAGAAGGAATGATCTGGCGTATGCATGCATACCCATGTTCAGCATAACAGTACATTTATATGCTGTCTTCTGACAGAAATTTGCATATACAGTAGTACATGTCCACTTCTGAAATCAAAACTTCGTTACCAGCCTCGATTGTGCAGATTTTGGTAAGTATGTTGCCATTTTCCTGGCTATTTTTGAAAATCAAATGATTTGTCAATATATGACATGATTCAAACACAACCTTATACAGGCCTCTATTAGTGAACAGCCTTACTAAGGAAAATTATAATACTTGGCCTCTTTTGGGATAACAATATTCTGTGTGCGTTTTTCTCCCCACAGTTGTTGAAAAAGAAAGGAACTTCTACATTTCTTCAGAGACTGGAACGAGGAGGTCCAATCTCTGTGGCCACACAGCTCAGGGTTAGTAAATGTTTGCTGGACAAAGATTTATAGAAGAGTGTTAAGCACAGAATGAGGCTCTGTGATAACAAGGATAAGCAGAAATGTGATTTGCCTGAGTAAGCAATTTGTGCATTCGGGTCAATCTTTTTAAGAAAATGATGTGAAGTAATATGTGTTAAGTTATGTAACTCTTTCAATTCTGACAAATGACTGAGAATCTGTTGGCTTTTATTTCTCTCCACAGAATTCACTTTCAGATATTATTGGGAAGCTTCAGAATTGTACACCCCATTCTGTTCATTGTATCAAGCCCAATAACTCTAAGCTGCCAGATACTTTTGATAATTTTTATGTGTCTGCTCAGCTGCAGTATATTGGTGTACTAGAGATGGTGAAAATCATACGGCATGGTTATCCAGTACGCCTCTCTTTCACTGACTTCTTGTCAAGGTAAATTATTTTGAGTTTGATAAAAGCTTTTTATTTTCTATAGCACAGTGCTTTCTGTCATATCATACTGTATAAGTGCTTGCACTGTTATTTTGTTGATGAGGCTTTCAGATTTTTTTAGAGAAAAATTATTTGAGCTAGTGTAGAGGACAGTTGTCTAAATTGAAGGAACCATGCACATGGTGCATAAATACATCTTATTTTTGAACTACTGACTGATTGGTCAAATATATAGATGATAGAACTTCAGTAGCATAGCTGTATAGCCTAAAACATCAACATAGTATGTCCATGTAATATTTGTTTTAAATTGATCAATAACAGGAAATGGTCACATCACTTCCATCATCATTTTCTGGTTTGTTATTGGGGCTCTTTTGAGGTCTAGTATTAATATCTCAAATGCTGCTTTATTTTGTGATTAGTCTGGTGAAGAGTTACAAGTGTTTGTGTCTTAACTCTGCTTTTCACTGCTGCTGTCAGAGGGAAAAAAGAAACATTTGAAAAGGTGTGGCAAAGAGCAGGGAAGAAGAGATGTAATATCCCTTTGGGAGCCAAACCATCACTTTTCTTCTTCCCTTTCAATCACTGTTTTTTGTGTATTTTTGTTTCTTTTACATTTTCATGAACTTCTTTTAATACAGGTGCACAATTAAACTGAATATTGTCAAATCAAAAGAAATACAAGAAAAGCAATTTGACATCTCAGGCATATTTTTTTCTAACTCAGGGAATAGCGTGTATTTAAAATAATAAGTTTGAAATGATTATTTTGATTACAGTAACCACTAGTTTGATAATACTCTGAAAGATCACCTTATGGGAGAAAACAGTCCAGCAGTACTATCATGCAGGAAGGTGGTGGCTGCTAATCTCAATGCTATCAATCTACTGTTGTGGGTGCAATGAGGGGAGGGAGTCCCTACTCTCAACTGAGTGCATGGATTACATGTCACAGGCCCATGCTTAATCTGCTTTGCATAGTCTGCTCTGTCACAATCTGGCCCATTGTATTTAGATTTTATTAATGGAAATTGCAGCAGGAACTCCTTCGATGAGATCTTGGTCTTCATTTAGCTTGCAAAAAAGTGTCATGTGTAGGTGTCTTCATTTTCACTTTTACCAAATCATCTTAGTAACATCCTCAGTATCCATGGGATACGCCATCACTACAGGATTCTCTCTTCTGACTAGTCTGTTACTTTGCTTGGGATAGGTAGCGCTATGATTTTTTATCCCTGTGTGTAACCGTAGTGATGGGGTGCAACCTGGGATGGTGTTAGGTCTTCAGCATGAGCTCCAGAGCATGCTCCCCTTCTATGGAAGGGTTTTTACTGCAGTTCCATTGGAGCAAAATGTTGGGAAGGAGTGTGGGCCTCTGGAGTTGGTTTCAACTTTGTCTGCAGTAGGTTGAAAGCACGAGTCGCAAATGTGTGTTTTCCTTCATGCTGTAGAAGGGGGGAAAATAACCAGTTATATCTAACTGAGGCACTTTTAATCCAAAATCAATATCCACATCCAAGTTTGCATCTAAATAACTAAAGTTGTGAATAATAACCAGTGTAGCTATTGTGGGTCTAGTTTCTGTGCAGACAAGCCTGCAGTTGTCTGCAGTTGTTAAGGAGCCAGACTGAGTACTGGGAGGAAAAAACCTTCAGTTCTAGGCTGGAGTACAGTATAAGCATCCTATGCAAGGGAAGGACAGTGAGCTGGAAGAGGGCTTAAGAGATGCTGGTGATTTGTTGGTTGCCAAAGAGCCACAATAACGAGGTTGTAATGAATGGTAGGTAGACTAAGAAGCAAACATTGTAATAGGACCATTCAAACTAAAGAAGACCTGTCATTCTCAGAAGTCCAAGTGATGAGTGGTTAATGCATCCCCTACCATCACTCTCACAGAGTGATTGTCTGAGCAATGGATGGAGCTATGAGTTCAACTGCATTTGGTTTTGTTACTAAAGTGAGGAATTCACCTTTCCCCAGGGCTTAATCTGCTATCGCTACAGTGTCCCCAGCCCTGCTGTCTCTACATTGTCCCCAGCTGTTCAGCAACTTTCAGACGGGAAGACTTTCAGAATACCATTACTGAGGGATAGTTCCTGGCCAGAATGTTTCTTCCAGTGGCTCTCAGTGCTGCAGATACCTGCATACGGCATCCTAATTACAGTCATCCGGTTTTCCCCAGAGAAGTCCAGAAAATGGTAAAGGATCTCCTATTTGATGAACTAAAGTAGTTTGAAGAGAATATCAGTGAATCATTGGATACCTTTAAAGACCATAACCATATTACATTTGTTAGCCATCTACACTTCTGAGAACAAAAGAAAATTCAGTAGATTGCAGATGTCTCAAAGATCCCTCCCAGTGCAATTATCTGGTTTACAGAGACCAACAGAACCTCAAACAAAGAGACATAGGTTACAAAGGAAAGATTCTCCAACCACCACACAAGTTTGCAGTGGGCTTCATCTTTAAAACACCAGTTTTGGGAGGATGTCAAGGGTTTGGATCCTCCCTTTTCTTTAGACCATCAGCTATGATAATTTACCTGACTCCTTCCATTTGGAGAACAACACTTACTCTCAGAATCACAATACTCAGAAATGGTATTCACTTCAGAAAAATAGCCATGGGGGCTTTCAAAGTGGCCCATGGCTCTGCGGGGTGCAGAAGGGTGCTGCTGCCTAAGGATCCTGGCTAAGTGTGTTCCCACAGGTCTAAAAGACCCTGATACAGGCTCTTTGCTGCAGCCAAGGGGATGGGAAATCAGTGCTCTTCTCCTTTGGCTCCAGCAGATAGCAAAGCGCTTTATCTGCATCCTAAGGTGCTGAAGTCCCTGTTGGAGTCAGAGAGTAGGGAGCACTGATCTTCCGTCCTCCTGGCTGCAGAAGGGAGGTGTGCACAGGGCTACAGGTCATGTGGTTTCCTTGCTGCAGCCAGGGAGATGGGAGATCAGCGAGGAAGCTGCTTCCTTGCTGAACTTCTTCAGGATGGATGCAGTGGGGGAGGGTCCTGCTGGTGGACACTGGTGGCCTTTCTTGGTTGTAAAGATGATATCTGTGGCCCTCAAGCCAAAAATATTGGGAATCACAAGGCTACACTCTCCATTTTACCTCCCTCCTTCCTCCTCATCCCACTTCCCTGTCCCTGTTCAGTGATCCTTCACAGTAATTCTTACTAAGACAGGAAATAAACTCCCTTCTTCATTGATAAAACCAGTCCCCACTCAGCAAAGGGAAAGCCTTCTACTTGTAAGTACCTCAAGTGCCAAAGAAAAATAGAGGATGGAGACCAATCTCAGCTCTAAAACTCCTAAACAAATTCACGAGGACTTAAAAATTCAGGATGATGACTCTGGCAGCTATAATTCCTTCTTTAGATTCAGATAATTGTTTTTTGGCCCTCGACCCTCAAAACATAAACACCCATTTAGTTCCAGAGGGGTAGCCATGTTAGTCAGTATACAGCAAAAAACAAGAGTCCTGTGGCACCTTAAAGACTAACAAATTTCTTCGGGCATAAGCTTTCATGGGCTCTAACCCAGACTGCATCTGATGAAGTGGGTCGAATATAGTTCCTGTGTTTTGTCATAGATCAGGATCATTTTCACTACTGGGTGCTACCATTGGGTGTCTTCTTAGGTCTGAGAGTGTTTTCATAGGTGCTATCATGGTGTCTGTCTCTCTATCATCAGGTGACAGTAGTATTCCCTTACCTCCACAACTGCTTGCTCAAGTGTCAGTCGTATCAGTAGGTGTTGACTGCTACATGGGAAGTTATTTTTCATTTATTAGATATAGGTTTTCAGTTGAACTTGGCAAAATACACACTGACTCCCATTCAGGACATCCAACTCATAGGATCATCCCTGAATTCCTTGACATCCAGGGCCTTCCTTTCCCTTAACAAATTCATAACGACTCTATCAGACCTTGTCAGTACTATTCAAAGGAGCCCCCAGATTTCAGTCAGAAACTGTCTTCAACTTCTGTATCACGTGGTAGCTTGCACTTTTGTGACAAAACATGTGAGATTACACCTTTGCTGGTTCCAGGGATGGCACAGTCAATAGACAGGCACAGCCTAGACAAACAATGTAAATTCCTTAACAGGGAATACACTCTCTATAGACTGGTGAAAGGCTCCTCATAATATAGGAGCAGGAGTTCACTTCCTCCAACTGACACCAGTGATAACTGTTATGTGGCAAACTTGCAGCCCAATAAGGGCTGTTCACTCAGCTACCCTGACACTGACCTGCTTCATCCCTGCATTCACCTTCTGACACCCAGACTCTTGGACTGACTCCAACCTAGCTCCAACCCTTGGCTTGCATCTGAACTCTGACTATTGTATTGATTTGGTCGATATACAGATTTGATTAACCCAGTTTCAATGTTGACCTGCCTCTGGACTTTGACTATAACATTGATTGGGCTTGTCTAAAGGTTCTGACCCATGACCTGTCCCCGATTTCAGCACAGCCTCCAGCCAGCTCCCAACCTTACATCTGGGCCTTTGACCACCTCTCCAGCTACCAAGCCTGACTGCCTGGAACCAGAGCCTGACTACTGTAACCACAGATTAATCTATTAGTATGGGGGCAGATGGTCACCCCAAGAAACCACTCTCCATATCAACCTGCTGAGCTCAGAGAGATCAGAAATGCCTGGCTTAATTTTCTGTCTTTCATCAGACACAGGTCTATCAAAGTCTTGACAAACAACATCACTTACATACATTCTATCAATTGGCAGGAAAGAGAAAGATCCTCTGCACTTAGGCAGTAATGGTGTGGAACTGGTGCATAAAACATTACATTGGAATCTGAGAAATGTAGCTCCCAGGCAGGTAAAATGTTACAGCTGACCCTCTCAGAAATGTTTTTCTCAAGATTACAAATGAGAGATGGAGTCTTATGTTCTTCTCAGCATATTTCGGACTTGGGGATTTCCAGAAGTAGATCTCTCCCCCACAGCTATGAACAAAAAATGCCATCTGTTCTGTCAAGAAGAGACCTCAGTCACAGTTCTTTGGAAGATGCTGTCTTCCTCTCTTGGATGAAGATATTGTTTTATGTATTTTTCCCAGTGCCTCTGATTCTCAGAATGGTGAACAAAATCAGACAGAATTTTCCTAACATCCCCAACAAGTTCGAGGCAGATATCGTTTCCTTTCTTGCTTCACCTAGCTCTTTTTCAAGGTATGAATCTTCCAGTCCCTCCTCAGTTCCTCTCCCAGGATGATGGTCAGCCGCTTCATCCAAATCTGAATATTTTCTATCTCAAGATGTGGCTCCTCAATGGTTCATAGGGTTAGAATTGGCTTATTCTGCATAGGTACAACCCAGATTACTAAATGGTAGGAAAGATTCTACCAGAAATACCTTCAAAAGTGAAGATTATTTAGTTGTTAGTGGAGCTTTGGAAAGCTATTTATTAAAATATAAAATCTGTTCAAAAGGAGTATCCAATTTAATTATTTTATTCCTAAGGACAATTTTAAAATGACAAAACTCATCAGTTCTTATTGAAAGTATTGTGGTGAGGATTAAAAAAAATCACAGTAATAGGTTCTTGTGATAGTTCTGGCAATGGGGGCAAAGGGCAAGAAAATGTGGTAAGTATTCTAATTATAGTGTGATTGTTTTAATCTTGCTGTAATTTGGAAGCTCCCTGTAGAAGTCATACCTCACAGAACTTAAAATCTGCAGTTCTATTCAGGTTTTTATATCCCCCTCATCAGTGTGGAATCTGAGTACCTTTTGGAAGAGCATTCAGGGATCTGACTATCATCTATCACACACAGTCCTTTCTTTGGTCCTTTCTCTCCTTTATTCTAGAAGGAAGTTATGAGAGAATTTTTAGAAAATATATTGTATAGACTTGTCATTGAGTGCAAAAAATGGAGAAGCTAGCTTTGAGTTAGGTGGAAATGTTGATTGAAATATACTGCAAACTTTCTATGAAGAAAGGAAACTGCAGAACAGCCTGAAGACTCCAGTGAGCAGGTTAGCTAGGACATTGGTAAAAATTATGTAATAAATACACTTACAGAGTCACGGATAATCAGACTGACCATTCTTTTTTTATCTTTCTGTGCATGACTAGTGTCTTAATGTGTATTAAGATGCCATTAATCCTTTTGGCTATGTCTACACTAGAAAAGTTAAGTCGACTTTTGTTAAGTCAAATTTAATAAGGTCGACTTTACGTCGACTTAAAATCGACCTTATTAAAGTCGATTTAACAAGTGGCAACACTTTAAGTTGACTTAGTCCACTTTGTTAAGTCGACCTAACTGCCCTTAGGTCGATTTAACAAAGTGGACTTATGCATCCACACTGGGTTTAGGTCAACCTAAGGAGTCTTAAGTCGACCTAATGAGTGGTAGTTATAAAGTCGACTTAAGCTTTCATTAAGTCAACTTAAGGAATTTCTTAAGTCGACTTAATGAAAGCCTAGTGTGGATGTGGCTTAATTTAAGTCAACTTAAGCCTCCTTAAGTCAACTTAAATTGTCAGTGTAGACAGCCTTTGAGAGAAAGTTGGCCGGAGTCTCACTGGTGCAAATTAACATTGTTCCATTCAAGAACATGAAGCAATGCCAAGTTATACCAACTCTGAATTTAGCCTATTATGCACCCTGGTGTCACAGACTTAGAAACTGAATTGGTGTTTCTCATTAGTGTTGATAGATACTCCAGAAACTTTTATATGACAAAATAAAATAAGCATTCTTTTCTTGAAATATAGCTTTTAGGCTCCTTGTTTTCAATCAGATAAATGTTGAGTCAGCAGAAAAGACAGACCAAGTAAAAAATGTTGAAGCAGTCATTATGAAGACACTGCAAATACAGATTATAAATGTGACAAAGACAAATTTACCTTAACTCCAGAGGCCTTATGCAAAACTAAATATGACCGAGTCTGGAAGTGAGAGTATTTCTTTGTAAGTAGACAAGTTTCAGTAGGCACCAAACGCTACCAAAATGCCTTCTGTAATGAAAGAGGAAAATAATTAAAAGTTGGTATATCACACAGAGGAAGTGCATATTGTGAATGTATAGTCATGGGCTTGTGGAGTAGAAATGTACTTAAAGGGGGAAAAAAATCTCATCTAGAGCAAACTGAGAAATAGACTAGAAATTGAACACAGAGAACACTCAGGTTGAGGGGTGGGGGGAAGTGAAAAATCCCTAGCACATGAAATGGATCCACTGAAAGACTAGAATTATTTGATTTTGGCATAGTACTGCATTAGTATGGCCCCAATCCTCAGATTCGGAAGAACTATGCTTCTCCCAGGAGTGAATGGGGCTGTATGCCATCTTTGTGCTTCCTCACTCAATCTCTGTGGCAGCAGGAATCAGATTGGCTCTGGCATAATTTAGAGCAGTGGTTCCCAACCTGTGGCCTGGGGGCCAAAAGTGATCCTTGGGGTCTTTCAAAGTGGCCCTTGGTTCCCCTTCTGCTGGCTGCAGAATGGAGTCACTACTTAAGGACCAGGTGGAGTACATTTCTGCAGGGCTAAAAGACCAATGCAGGCTCCTTTCTGCAGCCAAAGGGATTGTAAACTAGCAGTTCCCTCTCTGTGGCTGTAGCAGGGAGCACAGCAAAGCATTCTGCCTTGGTCCATAGGTGCTAGGATCCTTGCTGGAGCCAGAGGGAGGGGAAGGGAGCACTGATCTTCTGTGCCCCTTGGCTGCAGAAAGGAGCCACTGTCTTGGGACCCAGATAGAGTGCTCAGAGCTACAGGATGTGTGCAGTTTACCTGCTGCAGCCAGGGAGATGGGAGATCAATGAGCAAGGAGGCAAACTGCTTTTGGAGGTTGGAGGAAGACTGGTGGTGGTCCTTCAGGGGTGTAAAAGCAATATCTGTGGCCCTCAATCCAAAAAGGTTGGGAACTACTGATTTAGAGAAATCTCTGAACCATTTTGAATTATCAGTGGCTTGTTAGAGCCCTCTGAATGTATTACCCAGACAAGAATCTCCAGAACTGAGTGCACTGTTTCCTGATATGTCCCCTATACTTGGATATGAGATAGGAAGTGAAGGCAGGTTGACACAATCTAGAAATTCAGTCAGGACAGGGGAAATCCCCGAGTGCACTCCCTTCATGTCAATGAAATAATGCCAATTGACAGTAGCAGAGGCTGGGCTCTGGCCCTGTAATTCCTATGAGCACACTTAAAAAGACACTTAAACATACACTACTTCTTAGGTGAAAACAACCTTAGAATCTGTTTTTTATCCTCTGTGAGAGCCTTTACCTTAGTTTTTTTCCCACTTTCTCTCTTGCCTATGTGTAACTTCACAAATTAAATATAATAACAAGGGCTATGTCTACACTTACAAAAGCTAGTTAGAATTTTTTAATTCGAACTAACTAATTCGAACTAATTTTAGTTAGTTCAAATTAATTTAATTAAAATTAGCATGGCCCCACTAGAATGCTAGTTCTAACTAGCCATGTCCATGCAGGGCACTTGCTTAGTTCGAATTAGTTAGTTGCAGGAAGGTCAATCTGCCAATTAGTTCGAACTAAGCAGTTAGTTCGAACTAATATGGCCACATTGACTTAATTCGAACTATTTCGAATTAAGGTCTAGTTCGAACTGAGCAATCAAATTTATTTGTTCGAATTAAGGAAGCCCTTAATTCGAACTAATGAAAGCCTAGTGTAGCCAAGGCTTAAGTTAGTTCAAATTAAGCTTCCTTAATTCAAACTAACTTGCAAGTGTAGACATTGCCAAGGTGAATGCAATTCAAATAAGTATTTTCCCAAAAGGCCTGAATATATGCTCTTATTTTATCTGCCTTGGTTTCATTGTAAATATTTTTCACATCCCCATTACAATGCTTTCCAGGGATGGAGGGAGTTGCTCTGTGATGAGGGAGGGAATCTTATTTGTAAATAGTGTAATAAAAAGACTTTCATGTCATCAGATTACACTGAGTAAATTCCTTTCCTAGATACCCGTCACTTGCATATTTGAAGTGTCTTAGCTAGTCAGTTGTTGGAACCAACAGGAACAATGAAGCATTTTCCAGGTCTTTGGGGATAGAGTTGTCTCCACCTGCCTCCTCCGCAAAGATTTGTAATGGATTTGAGGTATAGTGACTATAGCAGCAATTCTTTGAAGATAGCTCTAATCATAACTGACCCTTGTTTGTGGGTATTTGTCAATACATAATATGCATTTATAACTATGCTAAAACTCCATTTGAAATGTCAGGTCTTCTTAACTGCAGAGGAACAGACTTAATGGATTTTAACATAGGTCAATGCAAGAAATTGAGGACAACATTCTGGAAATGGGGCAACAAAAGCAGCTTCTGCAAATCATGGTATCAGCAGTGCTTGGAATGATGGAGTGAGCAGTTCCACATCTTTTAAAGGGCAGTGATATCATTTGCTGATCTCCCATAGTGTTGTCAAGGTAAATTCTTTAATATTTATGGAGTGCTTAGACATTGCAGTGATAGGGGCAATATAAAAATGTACAGAGAAAATATTTTTTTTTCACTGCACATTTTGATGGTAAATCAGGAATGGGGCCAAACATGGAATGGTGCTATTCAAAAGAAATATTAAACAAATGGCTTGTGCAATCAGCACTTAGCTTGCACACTGAAGCCTTGGCCCAGCAAAGCATAACGTGTATAACTTTAAGCACTCAAGTAGTTCTAATGAAGTTAATTGAACTACTCACATGGTTAATGTTAAGGACATGCTTAAATGCTTTGCAGAATCAAGGCCTGAACGAGGAAGGGGTCCTTTGGAAAAAGCATTATGTGAGCAAGCAAAAAGCCTGTACTGTATGCATAGACATAAGGTTTCATAGGCAACTTCAGCTTGGCAGTTCCTAAACTTTTGGATGTTTAAACTTACTTAGTGGAGAGTCTCCTGGGGAATATGGTACCTTTGTGCTCCAGAGAATGCACTGGTTACTAGACTATTTCCAAGTACAATTCAAGGTATTGGTTTCTCCCTGCAAAGCTAATGGGTCTCAGGAGGAAACCTATGTTATATCCTTACATTTTCTTGCTTTATTTCCTAATCAGAAATATGTTTTATTGGATTGTACATATGACAAGTGCCGTCAGAACTCAATCTAGTTCTACAGTTATTGTGGTTCTAGAGGATTTTCCCTTTTTAAATATAGAGAAAATCTCTGAAAACTTTAAAAAGTTCATTCCAGTTACAGAGTTAAGTTCCAGTCCCAGAATGTTTGGACTGACAATCCTGGCTCAGTTCCTATATATCCACTGGAACTTTACTTTTACATTTTTCAGGGTTAACCAAATATTATTGAAGCAATAATTAATATTTTATCCTGCTTATAATTATAATTTCCATGCATTTTGTATGTGCATGAATTTTAAAACTCAAGAAAGATTTAATTTAGATTAGCTTAATAAGAACAATGAATAAAAAGTTCTTGACTCATATTCCCAAAAGCTGCACAAAGTGTTATTGAAGTTCACAAAGAGAAGAGATAGAGGTAAAGATAGGTTTCAAGAGCCTTCTTTTTCCTCAGGACCTCAGAAGGGCCTATGAAGGATCTTCTCATTGCCCCAAACTCCTTGCCACTACTTGCACTGGAAGGATTTTCTGCTATTCTGTGCTCATAGGTTAGTCAGCCCTATAGCACTAGATACTGAGATAAGAACCCTTCAGAAGCAAGAGGGGATGTGCAGTGGAGAACAACGAAAGCAGAGAAGAAAGGGGTACTTAACCTAGACTGAACATAATACTCAGTCTTAAGAAACAGTATTTTCTGACAAGTTCAAGTCCTCCTTCCCTCTTAGTGCCTGTGCTTTCTGATTATAATGCCCCCAAATTGGCTGGGCAGTGCTTATCCTGATAGCTAATGAGCTGCTGCTAATGAGGTTGAGGCAGCATATTGCCTGTGGGAACTAGGGGGATGTACACAGCTAGACAGAAAAGAGCTGATCAGAGATACAGGTGTCAGGATGGCATAGTATCAGTTCAGATCAAGCCCTGATTCTTCTGAGTTCAGTATAATAAATAACAACTGATAAAGGGCCATATTTTGGTTCACTTATTCACATGGAGTACTACCTATCTCCTCAAGTAATCCCATTGAAACCAGTGTGTTTACTCACAGAATGACGTGCTACTCAACAAAAGTCAGAGCTGCAGATTCCGGCCCTAGGTAAGGCCTGTTTTTTATCCATTATTGTGAGGCAGCCAACAGTAATAGAATTCACTGAAGAAGAAGGAGGAGGTGGAGGAGTATTCATTATGTGTTTCTAGGTTCCCTGCCTTCCTGTGAATATAATTGTGGAGCAGAGAACGGTGTGATAAACCTCATTACATACTACTTCACATTACCATCCATGCTACCAAGTCTAGTGGACTGATGGGAATTACAAATTTGCTCTACAATCCGTTTTATGTAGCAATGCAGAATACTGCTGCTGCTTCATTTTGTTTCCAGTATGTATTGTACACGTGCACAATCAGGGGTTAGCTAAAGGAAAGGTCCATCTGTCCATGGTTAAATCTCAGTTTTTACAGAGCTACAGATAAATTCTCCTGGAATAGGGCTGGTTGCAGGATGGGTTGATTTTAAATCAAGGTGATTAAAATCATGTTTAAATCCCCAACTGGAAAGGCTAGATTTAAATCATAGATTTTAATCAACTTTACCATTTATACTTCAGTTGTTTTCTAATGAAAGGTGTTTTTTAATAGATGATATAATCATTAAAACATGTTGATTTACAACTAAATAGAGCCTTACACTAGATTTGTTATGTTGCTTTGTTACGTGAGAGGGTATTCTCTAATCATATCATTTATTTAAGCAATTAATATTTTCAGATTCTTAGTAATTTCACATTTTTAGTATGTTAGAAAATGGTGCGTGATACTGTTTACTTAATAGATAAGTAATTTTTGCTCCTGATTTGTGTCAAGCTGCATTAGGGTTGTAACTGTAATATAATTAAACACACAAAACAGGACACAAAGTTTATTTTTATTAAATAAAGCTACCTTAAATATTTTGGATACATAAACTTCTCTTATCAAAACATATTTCACATTTACAACTAAATGACTTATTAAACAGGGAGATTAACTTAAGTCAATGAATTAACTGATCATTTCAAATCAGCCTCAGAAGATTTTCAAATACATCTCGGGGAAAGTAACTACTTGCCTCTCTTGAAAATGAGACAGTCTCAAAAATTACTTAGGCTGTCCATTTTAAAATTAATAGATCTCATCCCCTCCCTCCTCTTTTTTATTCATAGACCAGAAAGTTTCCTGCTTCTTTTCAACCTCCAATCAATTTCTCAAAATTGAATGAATAAGTCCAAATGAAGAAATAGTCTTCCTCTACCTGCAGGAGAAACTACAGCTGTCAAAAGTTAGTTTAGCACTGCAAGAAACTCAGATTCTAGATGCTTAACTAATGACTTCCACCAGTTCAGTGTGTGACTTCCTTTAAAACATTACCAGCAAATAATATATGTATTATTTTACTTCTAGTCCTGAAATTTATTATGGTAGGCAAGTCTGGGTGATTATTAGATCTCCATGTCATAGCAGCATCTTTTTATTCAGCAGTTAGGCATTTGCCCTGGTACTTTAGGTTAAGAATATTAGCAAAACAAACAAACAAACAAAAAAGTTGGGCAAGTGCTTTATCCTTCTGTTTCTTTACTGCCTGAAATTTAACTTTGTTGTTTGTTCTTCAGTCTCTCTTAATGTTCATTCCAAATTTCAAGAGCATCAGCAGTTCAGCAGCAGGCTTTATGCAGTTTGTCCCAAGCTGTGGAAATAGGTTTCAGTATATTCAGCATATATTCTACATTTCTTATTAGTCCAATGTTGACAACTTTTGCTGTAAAAATTCCATGTATTTTGTCACAATTTGTCATCAAAATAGGCCAGTTCTTAATAAATAGCTCAAAACAATTACCCCCTGAATTCCATCTTGCATCTCGGGGTATGTCAGGCTCAGCAGGTCTTAAACGTGAGTTTGTGGGATTTTCTGGGGGTCATCACACTCCAGTCCTCCACCCAGCAGCTCACAGATGGGATTGGGGCATAAAACCCACCCCTATACACTGAGTGGGAATGCTCCATGGCTCCTGAATGGGCTGCAGTCCCTATTTAAGTCAGATAAGGAAACAGCAAATTGTCTCTACAACTGGGCTCCACTCCAGGGACCACTAGTCTGGTGCTAACCTGTTTCTGTCTTCTAATCCTGACCTTCTTGTATCCTGATCTGGCCTTTTGTTAATTGCCTCCTTGCTCCTGCCTTCTCATTCTGTCTCCCAGTCTTCACCTTGTGGAACTCTGACTCAACCTGATTCCTGGTAACTGACTCTTGATCTCTGCCCTCCATTTTGCTTCTCAATTCTGAACTCTTGGTGTGCCAGCCTGGCCTGATTCCTGGTAACTGGCTCCTAACTCTTCAGCCCATGTCCAATGCTAATTCCAAAGCTAGGTGTGGGAGGAAGGCAACGTCTCCTGCCTAGAGATTAGGGCCTAGGGTGGCAGTTGCACCCAAGGGTTCATCTCCAGTGATAGACTTGTCTAATGGGTACAGTTATGGGCGGCAAATCATCATAATGGGATATAGCTCTTCCTGAGAGGAACAATTCACAAGCAGCAGCTCTGACTGAAGGGTGCAGTTGTTGGTGGGAATCTCATTCTGTGTGACATATTTACCTAATGGATACAGTTCATGGGCAGGGCCAGGGAAGCTGGGGCCTTCTACTCCATCAGGTTCTGACCCAGGGCCCTAGGAGGCTGGTTTGTCTTTGCTCACACAGTGGTGTCTTGCGTCATCCTCAAGTCAACTTTCTTGGGTCACTTGCTACCGCCCTCTGCATCCCAGTGAGCTGCCACTTGTCCCTGGAGAGTGTTGTCTTCCAGCCCTCGTTCCAGTCTCGTGGAGCTGCAGTTTCCCTGTACCTGGCATGGTGCTTGCTCAAATCAGACCCTTCCCTGGAGCTCCCAGAGCATATCCTTCTCACTGGCCTGCCAGACCCTGACTGAGCTGTCTGGCTGTCTTTCAGCCCTGCCTCCAACCTAAATATGCTTGGCACTAGTAAAGCAGTTGAGGCTCCTTAGCCCACAGTTGTTTCTTAATCTGCTTCTCTCCAGTAAGGGTTTTATACACCCAATCACACCAGGCCCTGGTCTACACTGTGGTGCCATTTCAGTGGCAATTGAAGGGAGATACACAAAGTACTTAAAATACCTTGTGTATCTCCCTCCGATTGCCTACTGCCTACTAGGCTGCAGGGACCCACAGCGCTGATTCAACAAGAAATGCCTTCCTGTCAAATCAACACTACGCTTCTTGCTGGATAGCTCTTATCCGATTGACCTCCAACTAATTCTGAATTCGATTGAGTGTGCCTTTACACACACTCAGTCAAACTTGCATAATCAATTCTACGTTGTCGGTGTTGCCACCGACAGTGTTAGCCTTGCCCTAAGTCATCCCTGCCCTGGCTGGGAAGAATTACATTGGCTCCTCTTGCTTTCTTCAGGGAGATGAACCAAAGTAGTTGTTTCACAAGTATTCTGTAATTTCAACAGTTTCCTTTATTCCAGGAGTTGTATTTAAGATTTGGATAAAAGGTGCATCACTTGAGCACTGTACCCATATGTTACATTTTTCACTTCCCTTCATTATCTTCTTCTAGATTGCTTCTCATCCTGGCTATGTGTGCAGCATTGTGACAGCGTGAGGCACTTGAGAGTTGAATTTTTGTTCTCATTTTGTTATAGCTTTTCCTTTTTTTAAGGACTATTTCTTTTAAGTATTCTACTGAATGGGCATTTCCTAATGTATCAGTTCCGAAGGGGTAGCCATGTTAGTCTAGTCCAGCAAAACAAACAAGGAGTCTGTTGGCATTTTTAGGCTATGTCTACACTAGCATGTTAGGTCGACTTAAGAAAGCTTAAGTCGACCTAACTTAGTCCCTGTCCACACCAGGCTTTCATTAGGTCGACTTAAGAAAATCCTTAAGTCGACCTAAGGAAAGCTCAGGTCGACTTAGTAAGACCTGCCGGTTAGGTCGACCTAACCTTCCTTTAGGTCGACCTAAGCACAATGTGGATGCTTAAGTTGACCTAAGGGCAGTTAAGTTGACTTAACAAAGTGGACTAAGTCCATGTCCATAGAAACCACTTTGTTAAATCGACTTAATAAGGTTGACTTTAAGTCAGCCTTCTTAAGTGAGCTTAACCAAGTCGACCTAACTTTTTCTAGTGTAGACCTAGCCTTAAAGACTAACAAATTTCTTTATTGCATGAGCTTTCATGGGAGAAAATCTCACTTCATCAGATGCTTCAATCGTCCCATGAAAGCTCATGCAAAAAATAAATTTGTTAGTCTCTAAAGGTGCCACCAGACTCCTTGTTTGTTTTAATGTGTCCGTTGTTTCTGTAAAATAGATAACTCCATCTTCTCTTGTTACAGAAGCATCTACATTAGGTTATTGGGTACACTGTTCCACTCATCAAGATTCAGATTAACAATTTTCCTTCAGTGCTTTTTGTGCACTATTCAATTTCCTTCACATACACAGTGTCCAGAAATCTTCCAGCAATGTCTGCTCTTCCAGGTGGAGTTTAGCCTGGTTGTAATGATTGAACAATGTCAACGAAATGCTTTTTTTCTAAATAAGAAAAAGGAGAGAATTTGTTGCATAAATGAATCTAGGAAACTTTTCATCTATGGGGTCTTGATGGAATTTGCTGATTATGAACTCACCTTTGGTTTTACAGGATGATGAAGAAAGTGCTTTTTTTTTAAAAAAAAAAAAATTATCATCTGACATATGTTTAGATGCTACCTATATTTTGAACACAAACATTTTGAAATTCATAAGTTAGTGATAAACCCAAAAGACAAATTTATGATAATAACATAATTATCATTCTCTAGCATAGTAAGACACAGCAGGCAGTCCAGAAGAATGGTGCAAAAATAAGTTTATTAACCAGTTGCTACAGATTGTACAGACATACCCACGTCATCATTTTCAAAGTTACTGCCTTTTGAGGAGCATTTTTCATAATGTTATTTCATTCTGATATCCAGGTTTGCATCTCAAAAATCTTGTTCTTTCTCGCCACAGTGTCTTGCTTTTACAGAAATCTTGCTCCTTTTTGTTTGCACACACTGCTCCTTCTCCATTCTAACATAACTCCCCACTGCCATCCCTACCTTTTCCTCAGAAAAACAAAAGAACAATGCTCTGAGAAGTCTCCTTTTGTAACCCATCTGTCTTTAGTGCTGCAGTATTTTACTTGATTAGAGACAGAGGGAAGGAGTTGAGATTTTCTAATTGTTTGTGTCTCTATTGGTGTACTCATGAAAGTAGACAGATGAAGGCCATTTACTTGAAGTGCCCAGAACCATCTAGAAGCAAGGGCTGGTAGTTACTGGGCAAATCAGTGTTATTCCATGAACTGGAGAGTAAATTCCCATGGTGGCTGGAGTCATAAATATTCATAATTTGATAAATCAGTCAATCAGAGCTCAGGTAGAGAGAATGTGATGCCCCCCATGTGGGCTCAGTGGACGATCCTGATGATGAGGTACATGATGGTGTCTCCTACACTCAGAGGCTGGGTACCGACACCTGTGATGACTTTGCCTGTCTCTTGTATCTGTTAGCAAAGACCCTGGATTTCCCATAGGATCAAGCCTTTGATACAATATACTGTGCCCTATTTATAAAGCTTGACTTCAAAAGTATGATGGCTTCCCCCTGATTCTTTCTTTATGTAGGATAGCAGCCTTAAGTCAGAATTTTTGATAGAGGCTCATTCATTCAGCATATTTTTATTTAAATGTTTTAAAAGATTATAATAAGTTTAGACCTTAACAGTTTTTTGCATGAAAATCAGTTTCATTTTAAACAGGTTTATTTTGAAAAGCCCTTATTATAATTTAAGTAATACCACCAAAAATCAGAATTAAATAAAAAACAGATTTTGTTTTTATTTTTTAAAATAATCATTGATTTTTATCCTCCCACCTGATTGTATGTATGTTTTGTGCTCGGACATTTCTGATTTAATGTGTCATTTTTGCCAATCTCTTTAATAAATATAACATTTTATATTGCATCATCAAGATGAAACGGGAATGTCAACTTTAAGAAAAAGGATGTGAAAGTATTGTAATGCAAATTTTTAGCAGATGTTGTGAATTCATTTGTATTTGCATAGCTGAATTGACTAATCCCAAGAGCTGAACTATAATTTAGAATTCCATTTATTATTCTGCTGTCACATTGTCTGAGATGAGGGAACCCTATCTTAATTACATGAAGTGCATGAATAGATGCGCTAGGATTAAGACACACTTCTTAGTTTTTCTTTTCTCCCGAGATTGAAATTCAGATGTCTTATGATGGTTGCTGGTGATGAAACCTAATATAAAAATTAGATATGAAAAGGATTTAATAAGCCATGAGTCCACCCCTACACCAGTTCATGGTTATTTTATTATGTAATTATTTGCTATATTTTTTACATTTTATGCAGTTTAGATTAAAATGTCCCACATGACAATTTCCTTTGGAAAACTCTTTCAGTCTCGGCAATTTCATAGGCACTAATTCTGCCCTGAGCTCCATGTGGGTTCAGGAGTGGATCCACATGAAGGTCATTGCATGACCAAGGTGATAGATGGAAAGTTTGTTCTGATAATCATCTTAATTTTGTCTGTAATTTTGTGCCATTATTACAGTTATACCCCATTTATGCCATTCTAAATAACTGCTTTCCATCTTTAGGTGTTGGCACATCTAATACCATTTCATGTGAACAAATATGCCCCCTCCCTCTTTCTTGTAGGTAAAATCCCCCAAACTTTTGACTGCTAAAGTTGATAAATCAGACAATTCAGCTGTCATACAATAAGGTTTTTGTTTTTTTTCTATAATATTGGGAAACTATGTGGAAAAGCATCAGCATCATGGTAAAACTGGGATATCTTGTCAATTTGCCTAATTGTCTCTTTCAGCATTACTGCTTTCCAGAAATTTTCATCTCATTGAATATAGAATGTCAAGTTAATATAGTATTATATTAATATAGACTGCATTTTTTTCCAAACAGACTAATTTTATTTTCTGCCCTAACTTCTAACTTCTCTATAGATCTTTCTTTTTAATATTGTGCTGTTTAGTACCAGTCCAATAACTGATCTAGCTTCTCTACAGGTCTTTCTTTTTAATCCTGTTCTATTCAGTACAGCTATGTCTACACTAGAAAAGTTAAGTCGACTTTGTTAAGTCAACTTAATAAGGTCGATTTTAAGTTGATGTAACAAAGTTGACTTAATTTTTCTAGTGTAGATATAGCCCCTTGTCGACCTTATTAAGTTGACTTAACGCTTTAAGTCGACTTAATAAGGTCGATTTAGACACTAATCCCCATCCACATTGGCTTTAGGTCGACTTAAGGAGTCGACTCAAGGCTTAAGTTGACCTAAAACCAGGTGTTATTAAGTCGACTTCTGCTTTCCTTAAGTTGACTTAAGGAAACGCTTAAGTCGACATAATAAAAAGCCCAGTGTGGACGTGGCTTTGTTTAGGTCGACTTAAACCTCCTTGCCAGTGTAGATGCACCCTACCAGACCAAAGCAATAATTAAGATATTAAAAACCTGACACCATTACCAAAGGTATCTCTCCACAAAGCTTTACTACATTCCCATTTGTTATTACTCTTTGTTTCCAGTCTAACAGGCAGATTGCAGTTCATGTATGTGTGTGTACCGCCAAAACAATTTGAATACTTCTTTAAGCTTTCATGAATAAGTCTCAGAATAAAGTGCATTTCATTACTTCCATTCCCTTCATCTACTATTTTTGTGATTCTGTAGAAAAAGCAAACAAACAAAACAACAATAATAAAGCAATCCGGTTTCTCTGATATGATTTGTTCTTTCTGAATTCTTGGGCCTTTTTTTGATATATCCATCATCCCCACAAGATATTTTTTCAAAATTTATTTTAATATTTATTCCATTAATATAATGAGGGATTGATGCCAGATTTTCCAGAAAGTAATTGGCAGAATCATCGTTCTTTCCTTTTCTGGGAAATTGGTATATCACATTTGCATTTTCTGTCCCAGTTTACCATACATTTTCAAAAATAGGATGGCTAATTTCTTAAACATCCTTAAATGAGTAACAGAAGGAACCAGTGATTTTTTATTTATATAATTAAATTTCACCAAGGTTCCCCCCTGTTTCTTACTGGGAGCTATTTTTACAAGGTCACCATTACCCCCTGATTTTCAAACATCTTTTCTATACTTTTCCTTTAAAAGGACAGATCTCTCACAGATTCCAAAGCCATATTAGTCTAGTTCAGCAAAACAAACAAGGACTCTGGTGGCACTTTTAAAGAATAACACATTTATTTATCGCATGAGCTTTCGTGGGAGAAAATCTGAAAATCTTTCTGACGAAGTGGGATTTTCTCCCATGAAAGTTCATGCAATAAATAAATGTGTTAGTCTTTAAAAGTGCCACCAGACTGCTTGTTTGATCTCTCACAGAGACTCGCTTCATAGTAGAAAGGTCATGAGAAATGCTGGCTAGAGCATAGTATGTTTTCCTATCAAACAAATCCTATCCTGTCCTCCCACCTTCTAAAGTTAATTTAGAAAAAAAAAAAAAAAAAGTCCTGAGGTATGAGTGCACAATGAAAATTTTTACAAATAAAAATGGTATTTTGCCCATGTTTTACAGAAGAATAGTCTGTTAGCTGTGAGGAATGTGCTACTTAAATGAGCAAAATAAAAAATAATCCAGGCATGTGATGCATCAATCTACTCACTGCCATCCACTGATATACATAATATGAAACTTGATTAGGTTTGCAGCTTTAGGATAAAGCGAAGTTTATACAGGGATAAGCCCCTTCTTCCCCTGCATGTCCCATTGCCATTGGCCACCCAGAAAGATGAAATTCAACTGGCTCCTTTTTCTCACAACCATTCAATCACCTAAGACCTTGATTATTTCTCTTGGTAGATTATTTTTGGAACATTTACTCCTAGGGAAATTCTGCATCAAAAATACATAATTTTTGTACACAATATTTTGAAATTCTGCAATATTTGCATATGTTACTTGTTAAAATAACAACATATAACAGACTACTTTCAATTATTTTGGTAACTTATTTCAAAATACCTGTGACAAGTATGTCTGTGAAAATACAAACACAAATGATTCAGGAAATGTTTCTAGACAAATAGATTCCTTACTATGCATATCAATACAGAACTTCAAGTAATGATTCATTTGAGCTACAATACAGAAAAGTATTTCCTGCTCCCCTCAGAAGTAGTAAAAAGGCTTGAAGGGGTAATGGAGGAGTTCAGAGAGAGGGAAGTAATTGATGGGAAGAAGTCTGGGAGTGAACCTGGAGGATTGTTGGGTGTGGCTGGAAGATGTATGGAATGACTAGTCTTTTTTTGTGAGGGATGAAGAGAGATTGTTAGGGACCTGCAGAGCCTCCCACTTGCAGGCCCTGGCTGTCTCCTAGCTTATTTCATTTAGTCAGGCACATTTTCCCTCTGTCCTCATGTATCTCTGCCACCCTTTCTCCCCCCATCCCCATGTGTCCTTGCACTCCTCCACTCAGCTACCCTTCTCTTTCCTGCTCCCTGTGTCTTCGCATTGCCTTCATCTCCATAGAATCATAGGGCTGGAAGGGACCTCATGAGGTCATCTAGTCCAACCCCCTCCTTATTGCAGGACCACTCTCTTTTGGCTCATATCCAGCTTCCCATCCACCATGTGTCCCTTTATCTCTCTCCCCCTGTCCTTATATGGCCTTGCACCCTGCAACTCCCATTCAAGCCCTGCCTCATTCTGCCTCCCCACTAGCTCTTCTGACCTACAGTCTATGACCTCCCCCATGCCCCATGCTGCCCATCCCACCTCCATATCCTGTGCCTCCTCACCTGGCCCCACAGGCAGGGCACTGTGAGGAGTGCAGCTTCTTACCATTCCTTTTCACAGTTGAGCTGCTCTCACACAGCAGCAGCAGCCCTTTGTTTTGACCAGCAGCTCCTGGAGGCAAAAAGCATAATTACAGTACCTTTCAGGCAGAATGTATCTTTTTAAGAGAAAAAAATTCTTGGGGGGGGGGGGGGGGGGCACATGAATTCTGCATGTGTACAGTGGCTAAGAATTCTCCCAGTTGTAGAACATATACGGGAGTTGGTTTAAGAATTAGGATTGATAGAAACATGTCCAACTAGAAGACTTGGCTGGAGATGCTTACAAGGCAGCTCTCAACCAAACCCACGGGGATAGTGCATGCAAGAATGTGAACCATGAGGTTCCCAGAATCTTTATGGGAGCCAGTGAGTGGTTCAGTGATCAAGCACAGGGACATACAGTACAATAGGCCAGAGTTGTTCCCCGATTAATGGAGTGCACATCTGAGGTGCAATGGCATCAGACTGTATTGTAAAGCGCTACTCTGTTTAACGTCTACCCTCGGGGTGTTATTCATCGAGGGGTGCGCTTGGACGACAGGTTCTTTTTCCACCGGGATTATAGCCCGGCCTTGATCTGATGGAAGGGAGGAGGCACTAACAGGGACATCAGTAGTCAAGGGAACCAGATTATAAAGGGTTGAACCGAGCCAGCCGATAACCCAGGTGATCACCAAGAGAACTAAATACTGCTCCCACAGAGGAAGTAGCAAGGGGGGTAGAGGGGAACTAAGGATTATCAGTACCAGGGAAAATAACAATGGAATCAGGAAAGTTATAAGCATGAGATGTTTACTGCAAATCATCATGAGTACAAGAATACTTATTTACTTCTTTTCTTTTTATTAGTGCACTCTTTTTAACTGCTATATACTTGCAAGGTTTAATACTTTACTGTTATGCTATTATGTTGTTGTGCTGCAGCAGGGCTTAAAGATCAAAGTAAATGCGCATTATTAACTATTTAATTGCTAAAACTATTCTTATTACTCTGCACTTGCCCCTAGCTTCAAAGGGGTGCCCCTAACTTCAAAGGGGATGGCAGGCTATCTACCTGTACTCCCAGGCTGGGGTGCTAAACTGCTTGTTCCCTAACCTTATACCTATCCCCCCATACCCTCGGGGACCAGGGTGCTAAACTACTTCTGTCCTTACACCAGGACTCGGGGTGCTAATCTTTAATTACTGTATCAGTTACTCATATACCTGTAGCTATTTTTGAACCAGTGTTCACCTAGGCCTATTGGTGATTACTTCATACTCACCGAACTCCTTGCCAACGTGTCAGTCTCCCCACCCTCGGGGATCAGGTGATGACCTTTCTTTGATGAGCTCGGGCCTACATGCCAGTCCAGTCACCTTTAAGACCAGGCACTGACCTTTCTCTGGTTTTGGCTATGGACAGAGCCCACAGGCTATCGTAGCCGAGGCCACGGGGCATCTTGACTCAGTCCAGCCTACTGTCTGCCTTAGTTTCTCCAGGGCTGATATTTATAAAGTTTCAGCCCCTCGTGCCCCTCCTGTTCATTTCAGAGGATCCCTTGTTCTCACGCCTTTGCAACATAGCCCCTCGGTTCCCATACGCTCCTGAGGCTGTGCAACATTGCTATCAGTTTCCATTCGCTCATGTACCCTTTGCAACATTACCATTAGTTCTCATGCGCTTATGCAGAGAGCTCCTTGCAACATTGTGTGTTCAAGGCTGCAGGTGCACACTATGTGACGTCTGAGTTCTTGGCATAGGTTCATGTGAGCTAATATGCTAAGGCCTTTGAAAACTGGTTCAGGCTTGGGCCTATACTAACAAACTACTACTTCTATAAAAGCAATAATATAACTTCCCATTCCTAAACCCACTTTCTACATGTATGAGATTGGTTTAAGCAGGCTTTTGATTATGTAAGCATGAGATACCAGGCAAAATATTGAAGCAAAATATTCATTGGCACTTCCATATACAGTCTGAATAAAAGACTGAAGGGCCAGCAAGCAGGAAATACAGGACATGGGCTTTTGCTTTTGGATCCCAGATCTCTGAAAGACCAAGGTCTTTGGTAACTTCTTTCCCTTTCATAGCTGGAAAAGAGAGGATTCAGCAGAGAGAGCTGAATCCTAGGGGTAGGCAGTGGAGCGTCTACCCTCAGTTTCTGAATATATGATCAGTGATCTGTGAATCCTGCACTGGACCCACATAAATGCCTTATGTGGGGAAAATGGAGAGGGGTCCTATGTCAACTTTTAATAAATTTGCAGTTTGCTATTTAAAATCCATCCTTTGGGTCTGTCCTCAGTCACTTGAGTGTTCAGCTGTGGGAGAAAGAGCTTGCTCTGGGAAAGGATAGTTGGAGTTCAGAAGTGCAGCACTATCTGGTTTCCTTGTTTGGGGATGGTAATCCATTCGTTTTTCATGCAGTTAAAGGTAAACACAGGAAACAAATTCATTTTGATTGTTTCTTCTGCAATGAATGGAAGGAACCCTTTGACAAATACTATGTTAAATTGGCCGTTAAATTGGCAAACAGATTATGATGAACTAGAAAAGAAGAGAGAATGAAACTGCATCTTAAAGAATTAGATAGAATGGCAGTTTTACTTACCCCATCCCTCCACACACACACCCCAAACTATTTGGTTATTTAAAATATATATCATTTAGATACCTGCTTGTATGCCATGTTGGAGTATCCTTATTTAAATAACAATAAGAAAATGATCTAGAGAGAGTTGATTTGGAGCAAGTTTTGTATGGTTGAAACCATGGGAGTATATTAATATGTATTCTGTAACAGGTAAAATGGACTTAACTTCATCTCTTCAGTTCCACATTTTGTTGTCCTTTTGTTCAAGCTCTTGAGCTGGGATTGGGTTTTTTTGTTTGTTTGTTTGTTTGGTTTTTTTTGCTCCAAGTGCTCCATTTTGTGTGTTCTTTCTGTTCCACTACCAGATTCTACCAATCTTGTGCCTGTTGAGTAGTACCTAACTATGCAAGCAGTGCCATTGAAATCTGTGATGTCTGTTCAACTGAATGAAGACTTACTCCGTATGCAGAGCTACAATTACAGACACAGTGCAAGTTCTATGTAAATCAAATAACATGCACCCAGGAATATTCCATTTCGAGAACATCATCGTTTTGGATCTTGTCAACTGTGCAGTTAGGGAAGTGAGGGTGAAAATGATAAGATGATGTGTTTATCTGTGAAGCGTTTAGTGGAATGAGTTTTTTCATATTTACAAGCTTCCTGAGCTGTTGTAACAGGTCAAGTCTCCAAACAATCAATCAAATAAAAACAAACAGTGCTACCCCTATAAGAAAGTACACTGCTCAGAAATAATAGCAGAAGAGGTATGAGGACTACTGGCAGGAGAAAAGGTTGCAGTAAACCCATAATTTTATGTTTGGGGGCTGCTCTACAGTCCAGAGTGGTCAGCTAACTTCATGAGGAACAAAACACATTGCTCATTCTTTGTGTTTGGGAACTGTGGAGCTGTTTGCTCAGGGGGCACATTGCTAAAGCTGACTGAGAAAACAAATTTATATGTAGGGGAACAAGGTGTTCTCGCAGCCAGATTGATTGGGGCAAGTGGGGGATGACAGTGAGGGGGCTGGGATAAAGAAAGTGATCCTGCTGCCAACTGTCTAACCTGTTTCCTCAGGAACGGTATCAGGAAGGGTGACTCCAGCTGAAGATGACTCTCACCTTCTTATTACCCTTGTAATGGTGGGAGGTTTTGATCCAGTGGATCCTGTAAATTTATCTGGCTGAGAGCTTTGTTTTGGAGCCATCAAAGAGAAGCTCTCTTTAGACCACACTGCCTTTTTAGAGCTTTCTTCCTGGGCTGACCGACTGAATATCCTTCCCCTCAAGTTAGGATGCCAGGAACATTAGCATGCTCATGAGGTGCTCAACGTCATTCTCCCAAGCCTGATGGCTGTACAATATGCTAATCAGGTGGGGCAGAGTATGTGATTCTGTCCTTCTGAAGGGGTCAGGTTTGGTGTCTGCATAAGACTGGACTCAGGTGGCAGTTATCAGCCTGTTTACAGGGAATAATCTCTGTGACTGCAGAGACTCCCCAGCTTACATTCCACAGAAGCAAAGTCGGATGGGTCTTGATGTTTCCAGGTAAATTTAATCCCATCTGTATATAAGCCTGTGCCATCAATTGAATATTTATATAGTACTAGCAGTTGTTCTATAATGAGTGTGACAAAGAAAGACATCATTGTCCACTGTCCATGAGGAAATAAAAATACTTGCCTTTAGAGGGTACCAAGCTAACTACAATATCTGTTAGACAATAATGTGATCTGTAGTTCACAATAAAAGCAACAGGGTGAGTGAGGGAATAACTTTTATTGGACCAATTTCTATTGATGAGAGAGACAGGCTTTCTTACCAACAGACGTTGATTCCACCTTATCTCCCTCTAATGTCCTGCGACCAACACTGCTACAGCTATACTGCATTTACAATTGAAGGCATCTGATATGTGGTGTTCTTTTACATTTTGACAGAGAAATTATTTTTTTTTAACATGGGTTTAACAAGGTGCATTAGCACATGTAAAAAAAAAAGCTAATTCAATCAAAAGACCATCTTCTCTCTCATAGCTAGAGTCCGTTTTACGGACTAGAAAAGGGCTCTGAACTCTAGTGAATGACTGTTGGAAGCGAAGTGTAATAGCGTTCTAGATTTTAGGACAAAAAGCACCATGCCTGACCTCCTATGTAAAATAGGCCATAGAACTTCATCCAGTTACACTCGTATTGAGCACAGTACCTTGTGTGTAACAGGCAGGTGTCCAGTCTTGATTTGAAGTCACCATGAGATGGAAAATCTGTCTCTTTCTTTGTTAGCTGGTTTCAAGGTTTAATTAATCTCACTGTTAAAAAATTGTGCCTTATTTCTAATTTGAATTTGTTTGGTTCCAGCTTCTAGTCCTTGGTCTTGACTTACCTTTCTCTGCCAAATCAATGAGCCTTTTAATACTCAATATTTTCTTCTGCTGAAGGTACTTATGCCTTGTAATCAAACCTCTTCTTTTTGATGAGCTAAGCAGATTGAGCACCTTGATCCTCTGGCTATAAAGCTTGTTGTCCCCCCAAGACCTCAAACTGTTGAAAAATGTACTAATTTCAGATTGGTAGAAATCTCAGCCATTTTTAGCCATGTCACTTTCAAAGGAATTCCCGCTAAATTGTCCTGTTTAATGTGAGATTTGTTGGAGAAATATTTTCCCTCCCAAATCCACATCACTCTGTACTTCACCAGATTTTTTCACTCTCTTTGGTAGATTTTAGTTGAAATTCCAAAAGAACAAGCAAGAAGCAGATGATACCTGATGAACATAATTATTGGGAATTGATAAGGCTTTGCACTGAGCAATTTAAAAAATGTATATATAGACATTTCTGCAGATCTAGTAAATGAATTTACAAAGACTACAGAGGCATTTTCCATTCCAGCATTTGAACTCAAGAGTACTAGGTGCAATTCCAGTGATTAGAAATTTAACCAATGTGGAAAGTGAAATAGCAATTAATAATTTAAATAGACATTTACAATATTCTGTAACTTTTAGGCACACCTGTGAATTACCTGCTATTCCTTTGCTGATTTTTGCAGGTATAAGGACTTGTCTGATACAGCATTGCGAGAGAAGAACTTATCTGCCCAGGAGAAATGTCATCTTGTTCTTCAGCAGTGTAAATTACAAGGCTGGCAGGTTTGTGACCTGTAAAATAACTAAAATATCAGTTTAGGTCTTTAAACAAGCCAGAGGAATAATTTCTATTGAGTTGTCATTAGATCCTTTGCAAATGTATGTCCTTTTGATGTTTTGGTGTGGGTAAAATGTTACATGTATTCTTTGGAATGTAATAATCTGATTTACTGAGTTTAGTAGAACATCACTCGCTGTGATTATTAGTATTTGTAGAAAAATGAGGTAGCACTCTTGCAGTGTAAATTACACAGGTTTGTGATCTGTAAAATAACTAAAATATCAGTTTAGGTCTTTAAACAAGCTAGAGCATCTGGCCTAGATTCATATGTTATAAATAGGGTGATCCGATGTCCTAATTTTATAGGGACAGTCACAATATTCAGGGCTTTTTATATAGCTGTCTATTACCCCATCTCATCTTGATTTTTCACACTTGCTATCTGGTCATTCTAGTTATAAGACAAGAAGATTCTATGGTCATTTAGTTTGATCTCTTGCTTAACATGGTCCAAAAGATAGAACCAGGACAAAAGACAACAACATTCCAATAGTTTCACTTTCCCCACATAAATTTTTTAACTCAGCTTCAGCCTAAATGTCACAAACAAGGAGTCCTGTGGCACTTTTAAGACTAACAAACTTATTTATTGCGTGAGCTTTTGTGTTAAAGTCCCACTTCATCAGACGCATGAAATGGAAATTACAGTACAGAAGGGAATAGATAAATGCAGTTTGTTTTGCTGAACTTGACTAATACGGTTACCCCTCTGGAACTAAATATCACAAGTGCCCTTCTGAATTATGTCCTACTCCTTTATCACAGGGATATTTCTTTAAACACCCTCTAAAATAAAAACTGTTGTATCTTAGCTTCCAAGATGCTGAGTGTGCCCATAATGTTCACAGCTTCATTTCAAGCTTCAAGTGTCAAGTTGGGAAAATGCTGAGGAACTGTAATTATGTATTGTAGACCAGTCAGAAAGTGCACTGCATGGTGCCTGTGGAGTTGAACTCTACAGGAGTCAGAAATAGTGCTAGAGAGCAAGAGAATTTGAAAAGTAGTTGGCCAGCAGTAAATGCCTGCAATTCAAGAATGATCTTGGCATTTGAAAATAAACCTGAAACCTTGAAAGGTATGAATGTAAAAAGAGAAATATAAAACAGGATATCAGCTGTAAAAGGGATAGAAACTTGTGATCTCTAAAAGATTTTTGTAAGGTAATATAATGTAACATGCTGAAAAGCAAATTGTGCAAAAATACAGCAGTATATAATACAGTGTCCTTCAAACATAGAATCACAAAACACTTGAGAGAGTCAGGCAATATAATCCTTGGAAAATAAAGTTTTAAGGTGAATTTACAGAGAATGACTCAGTGGCTGAGAAGCACGTGAAAGGAAGATGAACTGAGGTAAATAAATGACCTTCCCTCCATGCATGTACTCCATATAGTGGTGAGCTATGAGGAAGGGACAGAGGGGTGTCATGATTGAAAGAGAGAAATAATCAGAGTAGAAGCATATAAGGTCAGAGTGTGAGTTTGCTATAAATGAAAACTACTAGTAGAAGTTCTAACTAGCAAACTAGGTGCAAAAATCCACATCTCCATCAGTGAGTAATGTGTGTCACATAATTCCTCTTTACATTTTTGACTTGTTTGACTAATCATGAAAGTTGAACTTAAAATAACAGTCTAAAAGAGGAAGCTTATACAATCAGCAGTTGTCATGGATGTCCTCCTCTGTGCCACAATAGCAGATGAATCTTTAAAAGGAAAGTGGGGGGGAGAGAGAAAGAAAAGAAAAGAAGGAATTAGTAATACAGGATGATGTCTATGAACAGAGCCTTGAAGAAAGGAGTCATCATGTACTGCATCACTAAAAATCACGCAAGAGGTAGGGGGTGCATGTATAACCAATTTAGTCAGTCCTGTTGCGAGCAGTGATTACTTCTAATGAATCAGCGTTGGAATAGAAAATTTATTTGATGTAGGGGTTCATGAATAGGTCAAGCCAAAATCCTCCCCAGCAATCTTGCCTGTTATTCCCTGAAGAGCACTAGCAGATTGATTGATAAATATATAATCCAAATGAACTATGAAGAAGTGGAAGAAAGTGATGGAAATCTGAACTAACCCCCCTCTCTATGTGACACCACCAGACAAGGAGTTGCCAATAAATTCAGTGGTGGAGGAAAAATAAGCATATGATGGACTACTTTTTCAATACCAGAAGGGTGATAAATTATTTAACTTTATTTCTAGAATGCACTGTAGCACTGAATTTAAGTATATAGATCCTCATTGCTATTGGGTATTAAGTTAAAAAAAAAATCTGTGTTCTAGCAAAATGAGCAAAGGAAATGCTTTTTATTTATTTTTTATTTTTTTACTTCACATTTTCTCTCTGACTTTTAATTGGACTCTAATAACTAAAAACTAGCAAAAACAACAGGCCGAGAGCCTACTCACTGAACAATTTATCCCCCACAAAATTCTGGAGTCTGGTTAGAAAACAAAGTTATGCTATTGCAAGCTATAACAGTGCAGGTTGTAGCACAAAGGCAGATGAGTGAGACTGGCCATGAGCTGGTGCTTGATTCAGCAGCTTCTGTGTTCAAAAGAAAGTATTTTATAGAAAAGTGTTTATAGTTTTATGAAAGGTTGCTGTTATTTGGGTAAGTTGAGTTGAAAATGATTATACTAGGACAAAAAAAGGAACTGTTTTGTTGAAGATGACATGCTGTACAAAGTATTTCTACAGCTGCACTTAGCTTAACTGCTGAAATGTGAATTGTAAAAATGCAGTCTTATTAACAAAAGACATTTCCACTTCATTTTCCTGTGCTGCTGCCTTAATAGGGCTTTCTTTTCCATTTAAATACATATTTGAGCAGTGTGCAGCCATATAAGAAGCTGTAGCTGCCTGGTGCAAAGGAAAAATTGTTAGCACGCCGCTATATAAAATGTTAAAAAAAAACCCAAATCTCTAAACCAATATATACTGTTCCTTTGAGCTTGTAAATGAGGGATCTGAGCCAACTTGCAGTGTTGTCCAAGGACGGTTGTGTGATCCCCATCACTGGAGGTTTTTAAATGCAGGTTGGATAAACAACTGTTACAGATGCTGTAGGTATACTTGGTCCTGCCTGAGCACTGGTCTACCCTAAATGACCTCAGGAGCTCCCTTCCAGCCCTAATTTCTATGAACCTATGGAAGTTTTGTTGTTGACTTTAGTGGGAGCAGAATCAGACCCAGTAAATTCAGGAACAAATTTAATAAAAGAAGAAAGGGCCATTGAACTATCCACTCTCGCTGAGGACAATAAACTGACCTTCAGCACACCATGTGGTCACATTCCCCTAGTAAATTGTTTTAACCCTAAAATTCTCTTATTTTTATTTTTTCATTTTTTCCCCAATATATCAGAATATTTACTGAACAAAACACACTACTCACATGACAGGCAGTGTGCAGATGTTACCAGTATTTGGGGTAAATACATGGAACAAACAATCTTTGGCTATTTTTACTAAAAGATGACAGAAGGAAATTTTCATTTTCATTTGTTTGGATTCTGCTCAGTGTTGAGCTTGCAAATATGAATAGCCCACTATCCTTCCTGTCTTTTCACAGTGGACAGTGCAAGATGCTTTAATGGGAATGAACAGAACAGGGCAATTTATTGAGTGATCCATCCCCTGTCATCCAGTACCAACTTCTGGCATTCAGAAGTCTAGGGACAACCAGACTCTAGGGTTGCATCCCTGATGATCTTGACTAATAGCTATTGATGGACCTATTCTCCATGAACTCATCTAATTATTTTTTTTAACCCAGTTATACTTTTGTTCTTCACAACATCCCCCGGCAATTAGTTCCACACATTGACTGTGTTATGTGAAGTAGTACTTTTTTATGTTTGTTTTAAATTTGGTAACCTGTGGTTCTTGTGTTATGTGAATGGGTAAATAATATGTCCTTATTCACTTTCTCGAGGCCATTCAGAATTTTATCAACCTCTATCATTTTCCCTCCTTAGCTATCTCTTTTCTAAGCTGAATGTTCTCAGTCTTTTTAATCTCTGCTCATAGGAAAATTGTTGCATACCCCCAATGATTTTCGTTGCATTTCTTTATCTTTTCCAATTCCAATTCTTTTAGATAGCATGCACACAGTATTCAAGGTGTGAACATACCAAGGATTTATGTTGTGACATTATGATATTTTATATCTGATTATCTATTTTTATCTATCCTATACTTTCATAAGCTTTCTAGACTGATGCTTTACAATGAGCAGATGTTTTCAGAGAACTATCCACAATTTAGATGACCTCGTGGGGTCCCTTCCATCCCTATTATTCTATGATTCTATGATTTCTCTAATATCTCTTTCTTGAGTGGTAACAGCTAGTTTAGATCCTCTCATTTTGTATGTATAGTTGGAATTACGTTTTCCAACATAATACTTTGTCGTTGCTTTGCATTTATTGACACTGAACTTCACCTGCCATTTAGTTACCCAGTCACTTGGTTTCATGAGATCCCTTTGTAACTCTTCTCAATTAGCTTTGTACTTAAATATCTTGAGTCATTTTGTATCATTTGCAAATGTTGCCTCCTCACCGTTTATTCCCTTTTCCAGATCATTTATTGTTGAACAGCACTGGTCCCAGTACAGATCATTGGGGACCCTGCTATTTACTTTTCTCCACTGTGAAAACTGATGATTTATTCCTACCCTTTGTTTCCATCTTTTAACCACTTATTGAGTCATGAGAGGACTTTCTCCTTTTCTCTTATGGCTGCCTACTTTGCTCAAGTGCCTTTGGTAAGTCACCTTGTCAAAAATTTTCTGAAAATCCAAGTACACTGTATCAACTATATCACCTTTTTTCACATGCTTGTTGACACCCTTACAAATTCTAATAGATTGGTGAGGCATGATTTCTCTTTATAAAAGCCATTTTTACTTTTCTCCAACAAATTGTGTTAATCTATCTGTCTGATAATTCTGTTCTTTACTGTAGTGTCAACCTATTCTCCTAGTACTGAAATAGGTTTACCAACTGTAATTTCCAGGATTTACCTCCAAAGCCACGAATGTTTTCTTTCTTTCTTTCTTTCTTTCTTTCTTTCTTTCTTTCTTTCTTTCTTTCTT
>ML685802.1:14801728-14860186 GCA_007922175.1 Pelusios castaneus
CTTTCTTTCTTTCTTTCTTTCTTTCTTTCTTTCTTTCTTTCTTTCTTAAATAATCAGCATTAAATTAGCTATCTTCCAATTATCTGCTACAGAGGCTGAGTTAAGCAACAGATTACCTATTTCATATCTGAGTTCCATCAGATCTGTTAGGTGAATATCATCTGGTCCTGGTGACTTATTACTAATTAAACAATTTGTTCCAAAGCCTCTGTCTTGGACAGTTCCTCAGATTTGTAACCTATAAAGAATGATTTACTTGTGGGAATCTCCCCTCATTTCTTGTGTAGTGAATGTTGATGCGAAGAATTCATTTATCATCTCTGAAATGCTCTTGTCTTCCTTAATTGCTTCTTTAGATCTCAGATATCCAATGGCCCTGCTGATTGTTTGGCATGCTTTCTGCTTCTGATCTGCTTTTTTAAAAATGCTGTTAATTTCTGTGTCTTTAGCTAGTTTTTCTTCAAATTCTTTCTTGATTGCCTTGTGCCTTTAACTTGAATTGAAGCATTTATGCTCCTTTCTATTTTCCTCAGTAGAATTTTATCTCCGGTTTTTAAATGATGGCTTTTCACCTCTCCCTAACCTCTTTTATTCTGATGTATAGCCACAGTAAAGCATTCTTTTTAAATGTGGGGTATACATTTAGTTTGAGCCTCTAATATGGTGCTTTTAAATATTTCCCTGAAGTTTGCAGATATTTTATTCTTGCGGGTTTTCCATTTAATTTCCCCCTTTTTTTTTTCATGTATTCATGCCAGGCCATCCCTATTGACAGCCTGGCCTAAACCAATGTGCTCCAGAAATCTGGCAGGGCAAGCATTACTATATTGCGCCTTCCAGGTGAACTTCTCACACCAAAAGCCCAAGGAGTAAATTGGACCTTTATTTTGCCAGCTAAAAACCAAAACCAAACAAAAATGTTTCTCATAGAGTCCTTGGACTGAGAGATTTTTAAGGGCTAGGTCTTCCATATTGGTCTCTCTGTGCACAGGTGCTCTTGCTCTCTATCTACTAAACTCTGTCCCTGGGTTCCTATTTTTAACTTTTTGTTTCCTGATGATGTTCCTGTTCCTGTTCTGTTCCTTTCTTCTGTTTCCCCTCTTCCTTATATATCTGTTTATAACCTGAAGACTTGAAAGTCCTTTATTTGTTTTGTATTGCCCTTATGCCTATATCTCATCCCATATGGCCTACTTCTTTGCTTCAGAGATCATTTTCTGTGTTTATATGCTTCCTGATCCTTTCCTCTGCAGTCAAGCTTTTGCCATCCTCCTCTTTTAGCTTCTTTTCTCCTCTATATACTTCCCATTCCCTTCTAGTCCTCTTTATCTCTCTCCCTGCCTACAGCACATTCCTCTGCAGTTCCTATTTTATTTATCTGACTTTGTCTTCCAGGTTTTCAGCTCCCAACTGTTGCTGTTTTTGTCGTCTCCCATTGTATGAGTGTCTGTATCAAAATACATACATATGTTTTTCTTTTCAGTCCCTTTGCATGTTTCTAGCATTTTCAGATACCAGATAGGTTTGTTTTGTAGCAATTATAATTATTGAGGTTGCTCAGTGCTGGAATACACCAAACGCCCAAGGTGCCAGTAGCACACCAGGTCTACCATCTCTTGGAGGTGCGCACCATAGTTGCTTCAGTAAACAGACCTTTTAGGCACTAGCCCTACAGGGTCCCTATAACCCCTCAGAGGCATGCATAAGTGAAAAGCATACTTTACTAAGACTGGCAGGAAAAGAAAAGGTTGCAAATATCCATGGAACAGAATCTTAAACTGTCTGAGTTCAAAGTGAGCAACAATGGTTCTTTTTTGGGTCCATGGGGCAGTCCAGTCAAGAGTCAGGGCTCTTCAGGCCTGGTGCCACGGGTGTCTTCTCCAGTTCTGTCTCTATTCTAGCAAATAGGAACTTGCAGTTTTTCAGGCCAAGCTCAGTTAACATCTCTCATTGGAACAACTTTATACTGTCTTCCTCTCCAGATGCTACTGCTCTCAGCAAGTCCCATAGGCTGCGTCTACACTGGTAAATTAAGTCAACTTAAGCTTGGCTTCATCAACTTAATTTGCCCTGCGTCTACACTACACTTTGCTTAAGTCGACTTAAGCAGCTTGCTTAAGTCAACTTAAGGAAAATAAAGTCGACTTAATGAAAATTAAGTCGACTTTATTAAACCACCTTTCTACTCGACCCAAGGCTTAAGTCGACTTTTTAAAGTCAAATTAAGCCAGTGTAGCCCTGGGGTAGCCCTAAGTCGACTTAGGGCTACCCCAGGACTACACCAATGCCCTCCCTGCCAGGAGGGGGGGCACAGGCGGAGCCTGGCATGCCCCCCAAAGGGCAGGGCATGTGGGCAGGGTGTGACACTGTCTGGATTTAGGAAAGCATTTATGGTATTATTTTCAATGGATAGCTCATAAATGCTATAATCCATAGGAACTATGTCATGTTTGGTATCAATAGAAAGGTAGTCATTTGCTGTGAATGATTGTATAGTTATGTCTAGGAATTCTATTTTGATTAGAAGTTAGGAATTTGATGTTATATCCATACTTTAACTTGTGTCATTCTGGAGGAATGCCTTAGACGGGAAGGTGTGAACAACCATTGTCTCCTTTATGTTAAGGAATCTGCCAGGTATGGTCCCAGGGAGTAAACTAATGAGCCATTAAGGACACAATGGTTATATTCTTTATGTCCTTAATGACTCATCAGGATACTCCCTGGGACCATTCTACCTGGAAAATTCCTAAACATTAAGGAGACAATGGTTGTTCACACCCCCGTCTAAGGCATTCCTCCAGAATGACACAAGTTAAAGTATGGATATAACATCAAATTCCTAACTTCTAATCGAAATAGAATTCCTAGACATAAACTATATAATCATTCACAGCAAATTACTACCTTTCTATTGATACCAAACATGGCATAGTTCCTATGGATTATAGCATTTATGATATATGAATAGAAAATAATATCATAAATGCTTCCCTAAATCCAGACAGCATCACACACAGGGCTCTGCCCTGCCAGGGTCCCTATCCCCCTTTGCCCCATTGCACACAGGGTGTGCCACCCCCCCGCCCCCCGCCACCATGGACCTGCCCAAGGTCCCCTAGCCCCACAAAGTCGACCTAGGGCATCCAGTGTGGATGCTCTAGGTTGACTTTGTAAGTTCCCCTTTAAGTCAACTTTAATTTTAAGTGTAGACACACTAAGTCGACTTAAAAGTGCAAGTGTAGACATAGCCATACAGACGTGCACCCAGCTATAATATCCAGCAGTGAAAGCCTCTTTGCATGTGGCTGTCCATTCAGTTCCTGAGGGTCCCTCTCTTCCTCTAGCTTCTCTTGTTCTTTAGCTTCTCTAGCTTCTTCTTTCTTGCCATATAGCCACGACTTGCCAACAAACCTCAGCAGTTTCATTGTTCAGGACTTTTCCCTTTACCTGGCCAGAGGAAAGCGAAGACAAAAATGAAGTGACTCTCTAAATCCCCAGTTCTTGGAATACTTACACATGTGCTTATTGTTATTCAGGCGAGTATGGGACTACTCATGTACCTTAAGCTAATTGCATACATAAGTATTTGCATAATCAATATCTTATTCAGTGCATGCCAGAATCAGAGGTCTTTAATATGCCAGAGACAATGGAAAAAGGCCTTAAAAATGTGTAAGAAAAAGCTCATAAAAAAGCAGAAATTTCATTTTACAGATAATGTTTCACTTCTTATATCTGTGCCCAGTAACTTTGTTTGCCATTACAATATTTTTTACAGACATTAAGACCACGAAAAGACAAATCTTGCAATTTCTTTAGGTTTTTTTTTCACATTTCATTAATGTACTGTAAAAATGTGTCGTGTAAAATATCATTATATTATAACTGTCTGTCTTTTCTAGGTAGCTATTTTGAAAGTACTGCCAGAAACACACAGCACTCCCACAAATTGCCTTTTTTAAACTAAGGAAAAGCTTAACAGATTCCCTTGACACCTATTAAGCATGAACTAATACTGCCTTAATGCCACCTACACTCAATCTCAGCAACCATTCTGTCATTTTGACTGTCTGTACTTCTGCATCCTATACCTTTTCTTTAAAACAAAACAAAATAAACAAACAAAAAAACCTTCTGTAATCGAAGCTTTGGTAATCATCAATGCCAGTTTTACTTAATCTTTACAAATCTGTCATTTTTAAAAATAACATTAAAACCTTAATAATTCTCTAATTAAAATAACTATGACTGTAATTCACAGATGGTTTACTTTTACAGGAGACTGAATTACATTAAAATTTCAATCTCAGATGAGAGCACTTTCAGTCCTGAATGTATTGAGAATTGAGTATCTTGGTAGGAGAACATACCTTTTTTTCCTTCTTGACAAGCAAGAAAAGTTATGTGATTAGAGAGCAAACCAAAATGAAGACAGTCTGACACCTCAGAAACGGTTTTTGTATGCAACACATAAAATTCAAACATTTTCAGTGTTCTTCCTTTTATGGAACATCAACGTTGTACAGTTTTGAGTGAGTATAGATGCTGTAGGTGAATTTCCGAAGATCCATTTCAAAGGTAGAGTTATAAAAAGCTCCAGTAATTTTAAAGTAATCTAATCTCCCATGCCAATTCCCCTAAAAATAGAGGTTGTCTAAAGGTGTACTGTCAGTAAAGCTAGCATATGTTGCAAAAAAAATTAAATAGTATTTAAAAATGATTTTGCTTCAGTCATGACTGTGTCTCTTTTGTGCCCAAAAAGGTCCACTGGCTACCTTGAGCTTCCCATCTAATTATGGATTCACCCAGTCGGGAAAGAAATACAATTCCGTGTTTCTTGTGAGACTAACTCCAATGAAGTGTAGAGAATTTGTTACTATGTTAGCTGAGTAGCTGGCCAACAAATTTTATATATAAAGAGTTTTAAATTCTCTGAGTGAATTTTCATGTTCAATCTATAGGCTAAAAGAAAAATAGCAAAAACAAAATATGTGTTGAATAAGTGCAAGTAATGTATAAATTTGAGGAAGCTTTAATCTGTTAATTCAGTCAGACATATGCATGCTGAAAAGGGGAAAAATTCATTGAGTAAATCATTTAGCATCAGCTGTTGGTAATACTCATCATTTTAAAAAAAATATACGCTGAAGTGAAAAAGCTAAGCACAATAAAGGTCTATTTTTGGCATCATTATTTTAATATTTTTTTAATTGGGATCCATATGTCATGGTAATTTAAAATGTATAGTCCCTGCCCAGAGGACTTTTTATTCTAATTTAAATCAATATACAATCAAGAGTTTAATTAAGAGGGAAAAGAATAGAGATGTGGAGAACTAAAACCAGTAACTAAAAAGACAATGGAGTTTATTGGAAAAATAATTTGAAGATGAAGTGGGAAGGAAGATGATAAACAAGAATGTTTTTCTAGGGAACCATATTTTGTTTGCATACAGACAACAGAGTCTTGTGGCACTTTTAAAGACTAACAGATTTATTAATCGCATGAGCTTTCATGGGAGAAAATCCCACTTCGTCAGACGCTTTGAAGATAGGAAAGTTACAGAGTGGGAGGAAATTAAATGCAGGGGAGTGTATGACATAGCATCAGGTCAGGCTGTAACAGCAAATCAAAATAGGTGTTAGGATTCAAAACACTGGGGAACAGCACATAGAGGAGGGGGAGGTCAATTCACTTGATGTAATGCGAGAAAAATCCATAGTCCCTGTTTAACCCCAAGACAACTGAGTCAAATTGCGTCTGACGAAGTGGGATTTTCTCCCACGAAAGCTCATGCGATTAATAAATCTGTTAGTCTTTAAAAGTGCCACAAGACTCTGTTGTCTTTCTACAATAGACTAACACGGCTACCCCTTTGGAATTTGTTTGCATACAGTAGATCATGTACCATGGATGTTCAACAATATTCATTCTCAATTACAGGTGAACAGTGAGCTTATTTTAATTATTAAAAAAAAAAAAAAGAAAGAAATGGTGAATTGTCTTTGAAAGCTTTTATGAAGAAGTATGTTTTAGGAGTAATTTGGATAAGGAGAATACAATCAGCTAGCACACAAGAAGTTGAGAACTATTTTAAGCCTAAAGAGCAGCATGGAAACAGGGAGGAAAAAAAGAGTGAAAGAAAGATGCTTAGAGAAAAGTTAGGAAAAAAAGGTGTGTGTAGCTATGGAGGGGAAAGAGTATGCAGAAATCAGAACAACACAACAGTGCAGAGCCTTGAAAATGAGAATGAAAAGCTTCAATTTAATACAGAAGGCGAGAGGAAATATTAGAAAGGTAAAAAGAGAAAGTAACATAATCAGAGTAAATAGAAAAGATTATTTTAATGGATGTCATCATGCTCAACAGTGGGGCCTCTGAGAACTACTGTAATACAAATAATCAGTGCTTTTTTTGTTTAAAAAAAAAACCAAAACCCAAACCTGTGGACCTGTTACTGCTGGCGGTGGCAGCAGGAGCGTGGCCGCATCACTGTGAAAAAAGTACCCCTGAATACCATCACAAAAAAACCCTGCAAATAAATAATAATAATAATACTAACAGAAGAATTTGGGATGGAGTGGACTAATGTAATGAGAAGTGGAGAGACCAGAGAGAAGGCAAGAAATGAGAACAGTATGGCAGGTGTGTTGGCTATAGGGATAGAAAAGAAAAAAACATTTTGAGGGGAGAAGTATGGTTGAGAAGTTATTGATGAAGAACCCATAGAACTCAATGACAAACCTGATGTGGTGGGAGATGTCAATAGAGGAGTCTGATATAATATTTTGTACATTTGTGTCAGGAAGGACAATGGAATTTTCAGTTGAGAGGAAGAAGAGAGGAAGTTGAGAAGACAGGAATGATTTGCTGGCTAAATAAGGAGAGCTTGTTCATTGATTCATTAGCTTTACCTAAAAGCAGGTATTGCCACAGTAGATACTTGATAGAGATCAACGTTTAAACAGAGGTAGGTAGACTGGGGGTGGAGAAAGATATGTGGAAATCAGTGGCATAGAGATGATAGCTTAAGTCATGTTAACATTGGAGGTTACCCTCAACTTATTAAAGAGGAAAAAGAAGAGAGTACCTAAGGACAAAGCCCTAAGGAAAGCTAGCAAACACTGGGTAAAGAGTGCTGGAGGAACCAAAAGAGACACTGAAGGAGCCAGGCAGAGAATTAAGAGAACCAGGCAGGCATAAAACAATGAAAGTTTGGAAAGGAGGGAGACATCAGCTTTGTGAAATCAGCTGATAAATTGAGCAGGATAAGACTACTCAAGAAATGGCCCATAGATTACAATATAAATAGGTCACTAGAGATCTTGATGAGATCACTTAGGCTGAGAAAGGAAGTGGTGGTTGTATTGCTGTGATTCAGGAAAAGTATTAAGTAAATAAAAGGGCAAGATCTTGCTTGTTTAACCAATAATAATATTGTATAATATTGCTTGTATAACAAAAGGCAGGGAAAAATGATTCTGCAGATTCTATTGCAAAATAAAAGTAATTTATTCCACTTTATAAAGAATTAGCTACTCCAGAATAAGATCATTTTTATTCTGCAATAGAGCACCCACATGTCAGAATTATTCCAGAATAGATATAGAAGAAGAATTATTCCAGAATAGCTATGTTGAAGAATTTTCCTCATGTAAAAAAGGTTTAAAATTCTCTGTAGGTTTCTATTAAAGTAAGTTTAGTGAAATGTTGCTCCCACCTCTCTCTAATGGCTTAATTTACTATGATGATTGTTCATGAGAAAGAAACATAACAATTTTAGAAAATAGTTTCTGCTTTAGCAGCTTTTATCCATTACTGATGAAATTAAATAGAAGATTAACATTTATATCCTCAAATTAGAATTTAGACAAATCTCGTATCATGTGCAAAATTTGGGAGCTAAATTATTGAAAGCTGCTTTGAACATTTGTTCCAAAATATGATCTCCATGAAATCACAGAAATGGAAGAATGTCCCAGATAATTTCTGATTTTGGTTTTCAGTTTCTAGACTTTATTTATATTTCATAGTTTAGCATAATTTATCACCATCAATGACATATATCTGCCATCAGTGTCAGATAGAAGACAGCTCAAGAAGGTGTGCACATTTCCTTACTAACACCTGTCTCACAAGTTTATACTATGAGTATATATTGTACAAAGTGTCCTACTGTTTTACTGCCAAAAATGGTGAGCCATTTCAAAAAAGAGAGACAGTACATTAAATGATGTAATAAACACTGAGCAACTATTCTCTGTAACTACCTGGATATGCAACAAACATAATAAAACAAAAAACAAATGGTTAATTAGATGGCATCTCCAATATGAAGCATGAAGCTTGACAGGTTTGGACTTCCTTCCCCTAACACACCCATATATCAAAGCAAGCAACATAGTCTAGAGATTAATGAAGCCAGCACAATTGTAAACTTGGTTTTGTGAATGTCCTGTTCTTCCAGGTATTTAGAAAAATTTTACAGGACATGCCATACTGGTTCATACCAGCGGTCCCTCTTTATTCCCTACAATATCTAATACCGGATGTCTCAGAGGAAATTAGAAAACTCTCATAATGCACCTAGTTGCTTATTGGTATATGGAGGTGGGAGAGGAGAGGAAATTTATTCTTGACCCTACTAATTTAAGTAGCTGTAATATTTGTTAGACACACAGGAAGCCAGATAAATAGTGAGCATAGAACTTTTATTAACTGCAAAAGCAGCTATCTAAATAAAAGAATAAACATAGTCGCTCCCAGAAAAACATTATATAACCTCTAACTAGCAAGAAAAGAGAACTGTGATAGTCATAATTGTTTTCCTACCTGGTGAATTCTGTTGTCCAAACCATCTATGCTTTACAAAAATGTGATTTGTCCACTGGAAGATCTGAAATTTGAGAGTTCCAATTTTAAATGTGAATAATCTCATTGTAACAGTAAATAGCGCCATATATAGGACTCAGTCAAGCATGTGGCCAGAACAATTCACAATACAATAGCCTATAGGTCAGAGGAAAATAATTTTCTCACCAGATTGTGCAGTGGAAAAAGAACTGCTTCACAATTGTTACTTTAATATGTCTAATTGTAAAATATACCCTAGAGGTGTAACTATCTTCCCTCATACCTAAACTTCCAAAGAGATGTGACTTTACTGTCTAGTGTCTCGCAGTCCTGCCATTCATTCTTCACACAGCTGATCTGTACTATTTTATCTGTATTCAAACCTATGAAGAAAGGGGAAAACCTTTACTCCATAGCCCATGGTTATAAGCTGAATCACACAAGTTGGAATGGTATGGGGAATCCCTTACCCTCATGTCCAGAAGTCCAGGCTTTGAAAAGATAACATAAAGGATAATCTTTATAAGATCTTTTATAGAGCTTTTATCTTTTTTTTTTTTTTTTGGCAAGACTTCGAGGGTGTGTCTACACTTACAAGTTAGGTTGACATAAGGAGGCTTAAGTCAACCGAAACAAAGCTGTGTCCACACTGGGCTTCTCTTAAGTCGACTTAAATATTTCCTTAAGTGGCTTAAGGAAAGGTTAAGTCAACTTAATAACACCTCATTTTAGGTCGACTTAAGCCAGTGTGGATGGGGATTAGTGCCTAAATCGACTTTATTAAGTCAATTTAAAGCGTTAAGTTGACTTAATAAGGTCGACATGGGGCTATGTCTACACTAGAAAAGTTAAGTTGAATTTGTTAAGTCGACTTAATAAGGTCGACTTTAAGTTGACTTAAAATCGACCTTATTAAGTCGACTTAGTAAAGTCGACTTAACTTCTCTAGTGTAGACATAGCCTGAGTGCCTGATGCAAAGCCCATTGAAGTCAAATAGGGAGCATTTACACTGGCAAGTTAGGTTGATTTAAGGATGCTTAAGTCAACCTAAACAAAGCCATGTCCACACTGGGCTTTTCTTAAGTCAACTTAAGCATTTCCTTAAGTCGACTTAAGGAAAGCTTAAGTTGACTTAATAACACCTCCTTTTAGGTCAACTAAAGCCTTAAGTTGACTCCTTAAGTCGACTTAAGGCCAGTGTAGATGGGGATTAATGCTAAATTGACTTTATTAAGTTGACTTAAAGCCAATATAACAGCTATCTCTGCTGGTAAGTCGACTTAACAAAGTTGACTTAACTTCATAAATGTAGAGATAGCCATAGAGTTTTCAATTTATAAGGTGGCATCCAGTCCTGTGGTACATCTACAATAGCATGTGTAGTTCGCCACCAGTGCAACTTTAAGACAAGTAGCAATAATGGAAGCGTAATGTGGATAGAGCTCTGGCATTTATACTGCTAGGTGACTAATGCTGTACCCAGTGGAACTACACTAATGATGAATTATGGGTAAAAAGCTTGTTAGCATAGACAAGGCCTAGAGGAGAAACAGTCAAAAACTGTTAAATTAGTCTGACATCCAGTTCAGAAGAGCATTGTGGTGCAAATTATGTGCTCATTAACCATATATTAGCTAGTCATTTCTGGTTTAGAAAGCACTTTGGATCCTTCAGTATAGGATAGACCCTAAAGATCTCTACAGAGCAGAACTGTAGTAGGGCAGAGTAGGCTACAGGCAAGTTTTGAAATAATTTGAGCAGTTGTTGCCAGGATTATCCAAATTTAATGAATACTCCTATTAACCATGTAGGTTGAGTAGCCATTCCTGCAGTAAAAAGGAACTATGTTCTTCACTTTTAAGCATAGCTCATTGTGTGCTTGTGTCTTCTTTAAATTTCTAAGCAGCAAAGAAACGCTTCTTCCATGAAACTCGTGAGAAGAAAATAGCGTCTGAGAACAACTCTAACTTAATCATTGCTCCCATTTTCTCAGTAATCACTGAGAAAGAAGGTTTTAAGCTGTATCTTTGAAAGTTGTACATTAAAGGTTTTGTTTTTTTCTAATTGTCTATGCAAAAGCAAGATGTTTTGTTGTGGTCTTCTAAATGGAAGGGAAAAGCAGCAGATAAAGTCATTGTGATTTACTTTATGTTTCTGATCTTATTTAAACCTTTGGCTAGGTGATTTATGTACTATCATTATCTACCCGTCATCGTCTTGGCCTTTTTCTCCTTGATGGTGAAGGTTTCTGTGCTGTTTGTATTTTAGCTAGGAGTCCAAAAAGTGTTTCTAAAGTACTGGCAAGCTGACCATCTCAATGATTTGTGCCTTCAGCTGCAGAAGAAAATTATAACCTGTCAAAAAGGTAACATTTACAAAACAAATATTTCTGAACTATAATTTTTATACACTGAGTACAAGAACATTTGATGGTATAGGAGTTTTCTCTTCCTTGATTAGTTATTGTATTTTATATATTTACATACAATTCCATTTCCAACTACCTGACTATACACATTTTTAAAAGTCTAGACTAACATAGTTAACAATTGCATCTTTTGTCTGCCAAACCTAGTTTGAGTTCTATTTGTTGGCTGCAATTAAAATTAAATGCTCCTTTATCATTCCTTTTCTAACAATGCTACTTGTTTTTTAAATATTTCTAGGATGTAAGAGTTTTTAAAATCACTCTGAATTCCCCATTATATAACAAATAAAATACAGAAGATGTAAACTTTTAAAAATATTTACATATATTTTTCATCTGTAAAACAGGTACTTTTAATGCTATAAATCTAGGGTGGTGTTTGTGTTTATTTTGTTCCCATTTGCTGAATCTTGCATATTTTCTTTTGGCTTGGGTTTTTTGGTTTTATCCCTCCCTTTGCCTTTTATGTAGGTCTCTTTACTAAGGTCATTCTGACACTTTTGGCACACTTTTGGCACACTTTTGAAGGAGTTACTACCCACTATTTGATTTCCTGTAGTTTCCATTCTATTTCCCATCAGAATCTCAAATAACCATTTCAGATTTGAATATTGATTTGTATAAAGCAACTTCTTCATACTGTACATTATTTATTTAGTAACAATTCACATTAACACTTAAAAAAAAAGAAGAAAACAAAAGAGAAGCTGATTCAATAGACAGAAATATGTTTTGATTTTACAGTTGTCCCATAGTTGGCTCAAAAATGTCCTAGGTATTTAAAAAAAACCAAAAACCTGTCACTTTAATTATGTGTTTTCCACTAATGGGAGATTGCAGAGAAAAAGCCAGGGAATGAGGGAGAACACTTGAAGCCAGGGGAACAATGTCATCTCTATTTAAATAATAGAAGGAATTAATAACGTTTCATGTTTTGGAGGATGGTAGTTTAGATAGACCCCATTCAACAAGGTACTGAATCACATCTAACTAAATGCAAGTATCCCCATAACCTTCCCACATCAGAAGAACAAAACTGATTGATCCTGCTTTCCGTTACATACTGTCTACGAAGAAAAGTTGAAAATCTTCACCTTCTTTCATCTAGTTTAAATTTAGTGACTATTAATATACCACTTCACTACATAATAGATCTTTCTTAGCTGCCATAACACCAAGGTTTGTAGGAAACATGCATAGTTTAATCCTAAGTAAGGAGGATGAATGTTTCCTTAGCTCACCACAAAATTCAATTTCGTTGCTTTTTGTTTCCAGCTTCAAAATTTGACTTCCATTTAAATGTTCACTTTCTCAGGAGCAGTGTTTAGAAAGCTCTCACCTATTATGGGGCAGATTTTGCAGGGGTTTACACAGGTGTGGAGAAGTCTGAGGAAGCTAATGGAGTAAGAAGCCTTTCTGTCTTGCACATGGCTTCAGTAAGGCCCAGGCTGACTTCCCTCATCCATTTATCAGTACTCCACAATCAGGGTAGTTGCAAATATGCAACATATGCAAACCTAGGAGTTTTGAGAGGTTTGAAAAGCCTTCTACTTCTCCCCTTGGGGCAGTGTGACTCTACAAGACCTTACACAGTCCATTCTATCCCTAGACTAGATGGATTCCACCAAATCTACTGACAGCAACACAAGAGGGAGGACTCTTTTAAGTTCATGGACATCAGATTTGATGTACCTACAGCTAGAGATATTTTGAAGCTAAAGACATGTCTTTTTCTTAATAATATGTTGGTCAAGGACATAATGCAATGGTATAAAATACCAGTCATGATATTAGACCATCCAGAACAGGCTCACATTTGTAGATGAGTATAATCTCTAATAGATTATCTAGTCTTGAAATGGATAAAATGAATTTCTACATTTATTTATTCAAATTTAGTCACTGTGCCTATATCAAATTCAAAGCATAGTATAAAAATGCATATAATGTTTGTAAAATATCAAAACAGAGCACCTTAGAATTCTGAAAAAGAAAAACAGACCTCATTCAAAAATTGTATCAATGCCATGCATTATCCTCCATCCAAACCTTTCCTTGTCATCCAACACTGCCTTCAACAAAAAAATTGAGAAAACAGATAAGTCTTTCATCATGTGTTCATGGTGCACAATCTCAGGCTGTAGTGGAAGAAGGAGGTAATCAACTAAAAAGGTTCCTCCCTCTCTGAAAATTGCCTATTGGACAATTTAAACTTGGAGCTGTGAGCTCAAGTACTTCAGATTATCACAACATCTGTAATGACCAATGAATATGCAAGTACAGCAGCTACCCAAAGACAATCCTGGTCATTCTGAATCAACTAGAGAACTGACTGAAGGTGAAATTAATTTTCCTGAAGTCCTTCTGCCACAAGCCAGCTAAAGTATGAATTAATTTTTCTGTGTACAGAAGCTAAATCCACAGCCTGCCACAATTTCTACAAAACTGATCATTGTACCAAATGAAACCCTAAGGAATCAGGAATACTTCTGGTGTTGTGTATCAAATATTTTAGGTGGTCAACATAAATAAGAAGAGCAGTTCAGTAAGGACAACATTACCTATGAAGGAAGCATGACCTATCAGGAAAGATTGCGGGGAGGGGGGGAATGGGTTGTTTAGTCTGGAGAAGAGAAGATGGAGAAGGGACATGATAACAGTTTTAAAATACATAAAAGATTGTTACAATGAGGAAGGAGAAAAATTGTTCTCTTTAACCTGTGAGGAGAGGACAAGAAGCAATGGGCTTAAACTGAAGCAAGGGCAGTTTAGTATGGACATTAGGAAAAACTTCCTAACTGTCAGGGTAGTTAAGCATTGGAGATTTTTAAGAGGAGGTTAGACAAACATCTGTCATGGATGGTCCAATGATGCATAGTCCTTCCATCAGTACAGAGGACTGGACTAAATAACCTCTCAAGTCCCTTCCAATCCTACAATTCTATCATTATGAACAGTAGAGACTGCCAGAAGATGACACTTTCATTTCATGTTTCAAAACTGATTTTCATTCTGCTCTGGAATGAAAACAAATCTCAAATATTTGAATTAAAACAGAATTGTGCTGAAATATCCATTTTCAATTGAAACCAGAGCTGTTCAGTTCAAAAGTTTATGGGAGGCAGGAGGAGGAACAGTCTTTCTCTCTCAATCTTCCAGATGAACTTAATCAAAAGTGATATATCTCTGCCTCAATGAAACAGCATGTCATTGAAAATATTCTGACCAATTCTGATGAACCGCATACAATTTGTTTTCTGCCCTATATCACTCCTGCTAACAATCATATTGGAGATTTATCCAGCACAAATATATTTCTTATTATCTTCCATTGGTTCACTTTTTCTTTTTTATCATTAAAAATAAAACAAAAATTATCTAAAACAAATGTAAAAACATTTCAGAGTTTAAGAAATATGGTGTTTTCCTCAAAATGATTAAACATTTACCAAGTATCCTAGTTACTCTGAAAAAATGTTTAAGAAAGTACAGCAGCTCCTTCTGTATTATGTATTTGTGAGAAGTGGACTTTTGTAAATTAAGTTCTATGCATATATTCATTATCTCCTCAATGGCAGCATTTTAGGAGTTCAGTCTTAGACTCAGTAATGTATGCATCAAATATGAAGTCTCTCATAAAATTGCCAAAAGGAAAATGTGCTATTCATTTCTTTTGAACTAAATAAGGTTAGTGCATTAATGTTTCTGTTGTTAAAGAGGTCAATGTTTATGTGGCAAGAGAGATTGAGACATAGTTGGCTACAATAATGAAAATGTGACCCCTCAAATTCTTCCATTATAAACAAACTTGAAGTAGATAAGACTGAATGAATCTAAATCCCAATGAATTTTGGACACAGACGGTATTGTTATTTCACAGCATTTCCTAAATTTCAAGCAAACAAACACCTAGCACCCCCATAAAATTATAATTTTAAATATATAGAAAAGGATAGGGTAGATGATAGCCAAATTATTTCATTGTCCTCACCTTCATCTTCATTTTATTCAGAAATGTTTTACATTCATGGAAAACATTTTTGCTTTTGACTAGTCAGCATGACTTTCATTTCTATTTCATTTTATAGTACAGCATTCCTAAGAGCTAAATATTCAATTGTATAATTAAAAGAAGAAGGCTTGTGCTTTTTAGAGTTTACCCATGTCTTTACCTGAAACTCTTAATACCAATTTTTTAATTGTTTTGATAGTTTTTTCCTTGAACTCAAAAAAGTTGGTTTTTTTCCCCTTGAACTCAAATAAAGGTTGTACTCAAATTCTGCTCATCTGTTCTGAGAAATATTTCCATTGGCTGCAATGAGACTAATTGCATGAAGGAGACAATTTTTTTTTGGGGGGGGGCCCATTTTGGATATTCATTCTTAGTAGATGGAAGTGAAAGTACTAAAATCATCTAGATATTTCTGTCATCAGTTTAAATCATCCTAAAACAGCTTCCCAGTGGAACACACTGGAGTTATAGACGTGGAAAAATATATCTGTGATTTTAAATCATGACACTTTTATGAATAGAAAAACTTTATTTGGAAGTTGTAAGGATGCCTTACATTTAAATACCTTAGGGGGATTTTTTGTTTGTTTGTTTGGGTTTTTTTTTTTGTTTTTTTTTTTCCCTGCTGAATCCTCTGCATTTGTACTAAGGGGAACTAACACTCTTGATTTTGCAGGCAGAAGAATTTAGGGAATAGTCCCATACACTTTTTAAAATTCTCTAAAAAGTCGTGAAATTGATTCTTGTAAACTGTGACGTATATGTAGAATGTACACAATCATGCTGTAGTATGAACATTTTATTAACGTTCATTTAAGATTATTTGTATAACTCACTTATATTTTCAACACGCATGAGTAATATGACCTTCCCAAAACCCATGCAGATAAACCTATACACAGTACACTATATATTCCCTATACTCCATGTGTATATATACAGTTTGTTATAGAATAAAATGTCCACCTACAAGCTGTGAGCATTCTGTCGATTATTTAAAAGTACAAGCAGAATACAATAGTCAGCTCATTACTCCTACTAAGCCACGCACATACTCAATTATTATCGCCCCCATAGGTAAACCAATACCTCTACCCACCCACCTTTTGTGAAACAACATATAGCTAAATAGAATTGCATTCAGATGTCAGTATGAAAAACTCCAGTATTCAAAGGATTGTATTATTATATTACAAAGAATTACTCATTTTTTTATAAACAAGGAGTCCTGTGGCTCTTTTAAAGGCTAACAAGTTTATTTATCACATGAGCTTTTTGTTAGGCGATAAATAAACTTGTTAGTCTTTAAAAGTGCCACAGAACTCCTCATTTGTTTTGCTGAAATAGACTAACACGGCTATCTCTCTATAACGTGTCACATTCTTTATAATACATGGATCCAAGAGACCCTTTCCCCATATACAGTTTTTAATAATCTCTTGTCATACGTTGAGAAACTAAGAGATTAATTTTTGTACATATTGAAAGAAACACTGAACAAATGAAAGAATAGGCTATTATGTCTTTTACACTAGGACATTTACTAAAATTCTCTTACACCCTGTGGAAGTTGACAAGCTTTACATTCTAACACACAGAAAATTAGTGCTTTGTGAGCAAAATGATCTTTTAAATTTGTCCCATAATATTATCCACTCTCACTCCCTAGCATACCAAAGCTTCAGGATATGATACAAGCAAAGGGGGAGAAAGGAATCCCAGTGAAACTAAATACTAAGTACTGTTAACTCAAACTGGTAAATGAATTTATTACTATCCCTCAGTTTAGGAATTACAGTTAGAGAGCAAAAAATTCATATTGTCCCTATTGTGCAATTAGTAGAAAAAAGCCTAATATTTCTTTCACCTTTTCTAAAGGACATTGCTAAATATTTATTCACACTACCCATTTTACAGATGAATGAACAATAATATTAAGTTATTCATTGTTGAATTCTATCTCTCATTGGTTCATATTTCTTCCACTATGGCAGTTGTAAGAGGATTTCTAGCCCGCCAGCATCTGCTACAGAAGATGAGCATCAAACAGCAAGAGGTCACATCAATCAAAAGCTTTCTGCAGAATGCAGAGGATATGGGGCTGAAGGCATATGATGCTTTGGTCATTCAGAATGCTTCTGACATTGCTCGGGAAAATGACCGTCTCCGCAATGAAATGAATGCTGCTTACCATAGGGAAAAGTTAGAGGTTAGAAACAGGCCCGAAGAAACCACCAAACGGTAAGGAAAGAAAGCAACTTCTATAACTGTAGGAATCAGTGTTCCTAAAGTTCTGAGTGTAGTCCATACTGTGCCTGGTAAGTCATGGCAAAATAATGATCATATGTAAACTTGATTCGGTCTTCATTAAATGTATTCTTAATTGACTCATGGATCTTCATTAGACACTTTCCTTGTTTGTAAAACTATATCAAATAATTCTAGCTGCATAAAGCAACCAAGATATCTGATTCAGAAGACACACTCACATACAATAACTATTGTTAAAATCGCTAAGACCTTTTTGCATTTAAACTATAAATAGTGTTTCAGTAGAAGTGAATTAGATTTTCAGTGAGACTTAAATAATGATAGTAATTAATAATAATAACTCTAACTTTAAAAAATCAGCTGGATAGATGCTGAGATAATGTGGACAGCTATGAAAGCATCAACAAAAATCAGTGAAATCCAGACTGAAAAATGTGCCTAATAGACAAATTGCCAAGACAATTCTTTCTTCTAATTTAAAAATTGTCTAATGTTTAGTTTCAGTTGGAAGTTTCATGAACTTGTTCTAACAAATATTATAGCATCCATCCCTTAAGGTTAAGTACTGATAGCTGTATGGAGAGGTGGTATTTGTAATAACAAAAATGTATTATCTGTTTCTATAACTCACTGATCATAGGAAAGTTTATTTTTCCATGGGAACTTGATCTCTGCTCATTGTATCTTATTAGAAATAACTCTCCCTTGTTGCCTTCAGTGCCTCTGTCAGATGATTTTTATTAAAGTAAAAATGGTAGTGCTTCTGTTTAATTAGCTTCAGATATCCCAGTGATTACATATTGAAGGAAATGCCTTTGTAGGAAAGACTGTAATTAAACATTACACTGAAAACAAATTATCCACTGAGCACCCAGCTTTCATCATTAGCTATTTCATTTACTACATGGGCAGCTGGCTATATCCTTTGGTTGAATCCAGCTCTGCTGGTGACCTGCCATGCAGAAATACAATTATAAAAACAAATGCTGGAAGTCTTGTGTGTAAAATTATTTTAGTTGGTACAGTACATTATTATACTATATTATCAGGTTATTTTTAGACATCTGTAAGATGTCTTCAGTTACTTCTAAGTGACTCTTGCTTTTTAAGGTTGAAGGAATGGGGGGAGGGGCCTGTCTTGTTTTCACCAGCTTGTTGGAATCCAGCTAGCAGCATTATTTTCCAATATATATTGGAAACTGCAAAGGTTTTAAATACAATCATCCAATAAGTTTTAAAAAATCCATCATTGTGCTTTACATGATAACAGAATAAAGCTTAAACAGGAAAACATGGGTTGGTCTATAGGTAGGATATAACAGGAAACCACGTTCATATGTTAAAAGGTTACCAAATATTGTAAAGAATTTGATTTCATACCTAGAATTTATAATTTTCTTTTTAGAAAACAGCGATAAAAGCTCCGCATTTGCTGCCTGAGTAACTTTCTATTAAAATGCATTTCCCAGAAATTATCATTCAGATTGTAATCTAGCCTCTGATTGCCTAACAATCAAAGTGTTAACAATTCATTCAGTGAATGTCTGATCAACAATATGAAAATGCTTAAAGAAAACTGCATTTGTGTGAAAAAGGTCCAGTGCCCTGTTTTATCATAAAACAGGAAATGGAAGAATGCTAGCAGCTGGATCTGGATTTGTTTGTTAGAAGATTACTACACACACCCTCTAGGCACAACAGGGGTGTTAAAAGATTGTTTACCAAAAAGCCGTGGTTATGTTTGCATGAACAGGTTCTTTGTTATCATTTGAATAATGCATCTGGGCATCTTTTCTGTGTTTTCAGAGCTGAAGACAGGGGTGGGAAGGTCTCTGAGGACAGCTTTGCCGGCTACCAAACGCCTAAGCACTTTCATTCCAATTCTGTTCCTGTGGCAGTGGATGGATTGGTACATTCTGTGGCTGGATCATCCATCAGATCTCCCTCCTTGCACTCAGTATTTAGCATGGATGATAGTAATAGCCTGCCATCACCAAGGAAACAGCCTCCTCCCAAACCAAAGAGGGACCCTAACACACGACTGAGCGCTTCATACGAGGCTGTTAGTGCTTGTCTGTCAGCAGCTTCTAAGGAAACAGCTAATGAAGGTTAGGCAGAAAGGAAGTAACTCTCAGAAACATTGATCTGTTGACTTCGAACCTTTAAAATGTTTTCAGATGCCTTCATAAAGTCTCATTTCCTTAGAATATCTTCAATGGCAATAAATATAATTGTTAATGTATCAGTAATACCTAGATCAGCAAATAACTACTCATTTGTTTTAATTTCCTAATTTGTCAACAACAAAAACCTATTTACAAAGTCCTCCCTGGAGATAAGTGAGCTGTGTCAATTTTAGCCATTCAGTCCTATTATCTATTTTATTTTACCTTTTAAAGAGCATTATAATTCTTTTGACAGCTAATATAAAATATTTTGAATGTTGAATGTTACCAGGTTAGCTCAAAATTATCTACTGTTTCCCTCCACGTTACTATGAAACACAAGAATAAACTATGACAGAAATAGTTGCACTTGAGTTGCGAGTGAAGTGAATTATATTACAAATCAGATGTACTGAACTTGAAATAATAATATTCAGCTCATCCACATATAGAATGAAGGTCCGAAATGTTTCAAGACATTACAGTTTATAAACTGCAATTTTGATTAAAATAGTCCTGCTCCTTCACCATCCCTCAAATTAAAGAGGAAGAAGTGCTTTCTGCTGACCCTTGTTAAGCCTGAGTAATCAGGTTTTGCCTTGAGGACTCATTATAGCTACCAGGAAAAATCCTTCCTTTGATGCAACTGAGATGGGAAACAATATGCAACCACGTTCTCGTCACTAATACAGTGTCTGGAGACCTGCATGTCCCCTTTGCATGATAATTTAGGTTCATGTATCTGTATCAGATGTATTTCCATCTTTCCTATTCCTCTTCTAAAATCATCCACCTCTGAAACCACTGTTTGTGCTCCAGTGAGAAAAGTAGCCTTTAAAGGATGGAGAGTTCCAATTGATGCTTGAGCCTGATATCCCAGTTCAGTGAAACTGCAGCAGCTCCACCATGTTTGGGCCTTCTGTGCTCAGCACTGCTAGGAGGGAATAATTTACCCACAATCCAATAGTTCTTTGAACTAATCACAATTTTGCCTTATGTTACTGTTTTTATATATGTGCTAATTGATAAATCACTTGGAGTGTGCCTACACTGGCTAGTTAGGTGGACTTAAGGACACTTAAGTCGACCTAAACAAAGCCACGTCTACACTGGGCTTTTCTTAAATCGACTTAAGCATTTCCTTAAGCCAACTTAAGGAAAGCTTAAGTTGACTTAATAACACCTCCTTTTAGGTCAACTTAAGGTGTAAATCGACTCCTTAAATTGACGTAAGGCCATGTAGATGGGGATTAACGCTAAGTCAATTTTATTAAGTCGACTTAAAGTCAGTATAACAGCTATCTCTGCTGTTAAGTCAACTTAAAGTATAGTCAATTTGTTAAGTCGACTTAACAAAGTCGACTTAACTTTGTAAATGTAGACATAGCCTTGCTGTCTTTGAAGGTGTATGGGCTAGATAATTGTGAACATATTGGACCAGATTCTCTACTACATCTAAGATTTAATTGGAATGACAAATTGGAAGACTGTAAGGAGTCAGCTATAGCTCCCTGATTCTCTACTCCAGATAGAGCCTGGGACTACTCTAATTGGTGACAGCTAGCCAGATCCTTAGAAACCAATCACCATCTGAGGATAGCTTCTGGAATGCCCTGCACTTCCCCACCTCACTTCCTGTACTAGGGGCTGTGAGGAGGGTAATTACAACTCACTTATGCCAGCTCTAAACCCTTTGAGATAATTTCCACTAGAATGAGGGACTTCAGAGCAGGAGCTTTGTGTGTGGCTTCTTCTTAAGAATGTAAGAACAGCCATGCTGTTTCAGGCCAATGGTCCATCTATTTCTGTATCCTGTCTTCTGACAGTGGCCAATGCCAGGTGCTTCAGAGGGAATGAATAGAACAGGTAATCCATCCCATCAACCATTCCCAGCATTTGATGAATCCTGCTTATCCTGGTTAATAGCCATTTATGGATCTATCCTTCATGAATGTATCTATTTCTTTTCTGAACCCCATTTGCCTTCACAATATCCTCTGACAAGGAGTTCCACCTGTTGACTGTGAGTTGTATGAAGAAATACTTGCTTTGGTTCCTTTTGTTTGTTTTAAACCTGATGCCTATTAATTTCATTTAGTGACCTTAGTTTTTTGTGTTATGAGATGGAGTAAATAACATTTCCTTTTTTATTGTTTCCACATGAGTTATGATTTTATAGATATCTATCAGGTCCCCCCTTAGTCATCTCTTTTCCCAGTCCCAGTCCCCATCCCCACTGAAAAGTTCCAGTTTTATTAATCTCTCCTCATGTGGAAGTCATTCCATGCCCCTAATCATTTTAGTTGCCCTTTTCTGTACCTTTCCCAATTTCAATTTATCTTTTTTGAGATGGGGCAACCAGATCTGCAAGCAGTGTTCAAGATGTAGGAGTACCATGATTTATAAAGAGGCAATACGAATTTTCTGTTTCATTAGCTGTTCCTTTCCTAACAATTCAAAGCATTATATTAGCTTTTTGACTCACCGTAGAGGCTTTTGGAGAACTATCACCGTGACTCCAACTTCCACTTTAGTGGTAACAGCTAACTTAGATCCCATCATTTTATATATTCAGTTGAGATTATGTTTTTTGGAATTTGTTATGGAATTTCATTTGCCATTTTGTTCCCCAGTTACCCAGTTTTGTAAGATCCCCTTGTAACTCTTCACAGTCTGCTCGGACTTAATTATCTTGAGTAATTTTGTATCATCAACAGACCTTGGCACCTTGTTGTTTTTACCCCCTTTTCAAGATCATTTATGAATATATTGAACTATCCTGGTCCCAGTACAAACCTCTGGGGGACACCACTATTTGCCTCCCTCCATACTGAAAACTGACCTTTTATTCATAACCTTTGTTTCCTTTCTTTTAACCAGTTACTGATCTAGGAGAGGACTGATCTTCTGATCTCATGATCACTTACTGTGCTTACGAGCCTTTGGTGAGGGACCTTGTCAAAGGCTTTCTAAAAATCTAAGTAGTCTGTATCTAGTAGATTGGTGAGGCATGATTTTCCTTTATAAGAATTATGTTGATTCTTCCCCCAACAAATTGTATTGAGCTGTATGTCTGATAGGTCTATTCTTTACTATAGTTTCTACCAATTTTCCTGGTAGGACCTGTAATTGCTGGAACTGTCTCTGTAGCCTTTTTAAAAAATTGGTGGATTAGCTATCCCCCAGTCATTTGGCGCGGAAGCTGATTTAAATGATAAGTTACATATCACAGTTAGTTCCACAATTTCACATTTAAGTTCCTTCAGAACTCTTGGTTGGATACCATCTGGTCCTGCTGACTTCTTATTGTTTAATTTATCATTTTGTTCCAAAACCTCCTTTTATGACACCTCAGTGTGGGACAATTCCTCAGATTTGTCACCTAAAAAAATGGCTCTAGTTTGGAAATCTCTCTCACATCCTCTGCCTTTGTGCTGCTCCCTCCTCCTCCTGCTGCCCAGTGCATTAGCCAGCAGAAATAGGCAAACACAGAGGATGGATATGGCGTATGCCTGCAGAGCACCACTCATTGAATGACTGATCTGTTCAGGTATTTCTGATTCTCACCCTTTGATGACTAAACGTTACTACTACTGACAGCAAAACAAGACTACATCTCTTGCCTCTGATCATAGAGGCTTGCATATTGTTGAAGCAGAAAGTCCTGAGTATTATTTCTTATGCCATTTGTGTAGGTTACCTTTTGACTGTCTCTGTATGTATGTGGTCAGAGCTCATTACAGTACTTTGAATCCTATCCAGTGAAGGTTTAAATATAAAATCTTTGAAGGATATCTTTCAGAAGACTCAAAACCCTGATCTGTTATTAATATATATATACTTTTTTTTCCCTTTCAGTATTGACCCGACCAAGGCCACACAGTGATGACTATAGCACTATGAAAAAGATTCCTCCCAGAAAGCCGAAAAGAAGTCCTAACACAAAACTCAGTGGCTCTTATGAAGAGATATCTGGTCAAAAGCCCGGGGATGTGAAACATTCAAACGTAGTGTGTAAAACAGGTGGTCATGACGTTATGATAATACAAAGAGCAGCTTCTGCTGATGGGCCACATCACAGCACATTGAGCTTGTGTACATCCCAGGAAGAGGAGGAAACTGAGCCAGTGTATATTGAAATGGTAGGGAATGCTATGAAAAGTAGTTCTGCTGAAGCAGAAAGCCCAGACCAAGGAGAATCTGTTTATGAAGAGATGAAATATATTTTACCAGAAGAAGGCAGCAGTGGTAATGGGATGGTTCCACTAGTGACTGGATCTCCTCCACTTTTCATTGAGAGCAAAAAAGCTGTACCAGCTGAAGAACTTGATGCAAATAATCAAGCAGCCTTGGGCTATAAAGACTCTTGTGACATTCCAGCCCCTTTCCCAAACTTGCTTCCCCATAGGCCCCCACTTCTTGTGTTTCCTCCAACCCCTGTAACATGCTCACCTGCTTCTGATGAATCACCCCTAACACCACTAGAAGTGAAAAAGCTTCCTGTCCTAGAAACCAATCTAAAATACCCTGTGCAATCAGAGGGCTCAAGTCCTCTATCCCCACAGTATTCCAAAAATCAGAAAGGGGAGAATGAAAGGCCTTCATCCCCAGGTTTGGTTGTATTTAATGTTTCAAGCAAAGTATCTCCTCCTTCAACTCCTCCTCCTCCTCTTCCTCCCCCACCTCCTCCTATGCCCACATCTATTTCCTATCGACCTTCCTCACATTTTACGTTCCCCCCAGAAACTTGTGCTACTTTTAATACAGGGAAAACAGGAACTAACTCAGATCCATCAAAAGTACCTCAGAGACCAAATCCTCTTCAAGCTGGAGGTTCATCTTCCCCATTCTCCAAGCTGCCTTACTCCCCAGTAAAGGTGGCAAGAGCTGACCACAGGAAATCAAACTCCAATTCATCATCTCCACTTCCATACAGTCCTACAAACTCAAGACCCTTGACCAGTCCCCTGGATGAGTTAACTACCTTGTTCAACTCAGGACGGAGCATGCTTCGAAAGTCGGCAGCAGGAAGAAAGATTAGGGAGCCCGAAGGTAAGCTTGATGGGAATTCTTTTCCTTAATATGTATTCTCTCTGCACAGACTCAGGGAACAATATCCATACCCCAGTATTTGTGCCAATTTCTTTTAGATGTGGCATTAAATTTAAAAATAAACTGAAAAACATGGGTAAGTAAATATTTTCATCTTGTCTATCAAATTGTCAGCACTTCAGCTTTATCAGCTATGTCAGCCTTCGGCATCCACTTCCCTCACAAATATCCTCATGCTTTATTCCACACTAACCCTTATGCAGTGAAAACTTCCTTTGTTCCTTCAGCTTTCTCTGCAAGTCCCACTTCTGCCTCTGCCCACATGAAATCTGCTAAGCAGTGATGACTAAAGTAGGATGGGTAGTAATGATTTTTGCCTTGTGGGAGTCTGAGGTATCTGGTCCTTTTTTATTCATTTAGTATAAAAGGAAAAGGGATAATGTACATTTGTACATAGATGTATAAATATTTGCATTTTCTGCTCTCCTCTCCTTCATATGTCATTCTTCTTGAAAGTAAGCTCTTTGTGACACAGATATTGTCTGCCTTTGTGTTTGTAAAGACATCTAGTATAATGGAGTCCCATTCCTGATGGAGGCTCTGGGAAGTATGGCAATATGGGCATTTAATACTAATAAATAGATATTTTTATGATCCCAATCATTAATAGAATATATGTATAGAGCTAACTTACAAAAATATTTACTATCTAAAACAAAGACCACAAACAGATTAACAATTTACTCAACATTTACATCTCCGGGGTACAAGTATATTCTTTTCAATTGGTTGGCAACTGCCAGTCTGACTTGTGTGTGCAAGTGAAAGGGAGAGAGCGAGCATGTTCAGTGCACTATTGTTCAGCAGTACTAAAGTCGGGAGAATCTCCATGTTTTTTAATATTCACACATTTTGCAAAAAAATACTTTTTTTAAACTAAAATCATGCTGAAATGAAATGTTATGCCTCCTTCTCTTCAACCCCCTTTAAAAATAACTATTCATAACTCAAGTTCAAAGAAATGTAAAAAAACCCATGCACAAACCCAAGTTGTTATACATGGTAGTTTGCTGATTCCTTGTGTGCAGTTAGGGAATTTTAAGGTATTCCTTCCAGGTCAGGTATGTAGTCACTGGTCATGTTGCTTCCTTAATAAACACATAAATATGGGCCATTAACCTGAGATCACAAAGGAAAGATTGGGGGTTTTAATGTTTACTTTATTACTGCTCCAGTGTCTCAGAGAAAATGGTCTACAAAAAATAAAAAAAAATTAAAAAAGCAAAAACACCACACACACACACACACAAAAACCCTCTATCAGAAGCAAAATAAATTAGAAACAAATGTCCTGTTTATTTTATATATATAAATATATATATTTCATGAGCTTATAGTCATGAAATATATGAGCAGATTATACTCAGACAGTTCCTCAAGTTTTCTCTGAAATGTCAGCTTTTCTCCTACGTCAGTTCTCACACTACAAATTTAAACAGTTTTGTTCACAATCCAATGGTTTTAACAAAATGACTGTAGATATTACATCATATGAAGATGAGTTTACAATGGCAGTTCAATGACAACATTTTGACTGCAAAATTGTATATTGTGTATTTCAGTAGACTAACTATATGGTAGAGGATATTTACTTTAATTTGAAGACTTCAGTTCTGAGTTTTATTATTACATTTTCACGAAGACATCCATGTGGATAATGCAGACATGTTTTGCCTTTTAGAAGAATTTAGATCTCCAATCTAATACAATCAGGGTTGCAACATGTTGTATTTACTTCACAACCTGCCCTCCTGCAGAGTCTGTTGCACCTGATGCAATTGGACTTTCCACTTTCCACTTTCCACTTCCCATGCATAGTTTTGAGACCACAATATTTTACAGGTTTTTATTTAATCATTCACCTTGTTCAAGAATCAAAAGCTTTAGGGTTTTATTAATTTATTATTATTGTACAGAACAGAAATTGGAGACTGGTGTACATGCAAATTATGAATTTTTGGAGTTCAATTTGAGATCAACATTTTAAAGCTTAGCTGTTTTAATAAAGCAGTTAGCTAGTCTTTTAATGTGTGATTGAAAAGTGGAGTATGGTCATCTGATTTCATGTTACTTTTAAAATTTATTAGTAACTAAATACAGAAAAAAAATGTAGTATTCAATATACTGCAGTTTCTCTCCATATGAAGCAGAAGATAACCCTGCTATTCTGCTTGAATCGTCCTGGATTGTGAGCAGTGTCAGTTTTGTTTAATACCAGGAAGAGTTAATTGAAAATCCAGGTTTATTGAATGTATCATCCTCTTTCTCCATCTTTGAACCCATATCTGGCCCAGTAATTAGTTTTATTTGTGCTTGTGTAAATATTAATGGCATATCCAAATTGGGTCTGATTTCCTCCTTTCAAACATAATGTAAAACTACATATATTTAGTTTGATTATTCTCTCACTTTTTATATACTGTATTTTCTATTGCCACAGTTCCATGGGATTATTCTTGATTCATGCAGATATAACAGAGCAGAATCAACTTAGTGTAGTTGTGGGTATAAAGTATATATATTTAATAATTACATTATTTTGTAAAGCAGGAGCCACAGACTTTTTACACACATTTGATTAAATAAATTAAAAATATTTTGGCTTTCTGTTCATGCGTGGAGAATGTGTTTAATTGGTTTATCTCTCCATTATGTCACTGGCTCAGAAGCAGCTGTCAGTTTGGAAGTGGAAGTGGAAGTGTGTTCTCAATGCACCTAAGCACTTCCCTTTTAGTGCTGCTCTGGACGACCACTTCAACAGAGACAACAAATTGACTTTAATGATGTGCACAAAAGCTTTTCTAGGGTTTAGAGATTTCTGCAAACTTATTTTTCATCACACATGATCAAGGATGGAGATCTGGTCAAATACCCTGTGATCTAAGGCTAGTGTATCAAATGAAACTACCATCTAGAAGCTCTGAATTTTCTTTTCACAGGGAAAATGTTCTAAATATTTCATTAAGACAGCACTAAGTATGAAAGATCAAAGGTCAAGGAAGACATACCATAAAAGTTAAAATACATATTTTATTTTTAAAAAGTTGCTGTATAAATGTAAGTGTAGTTGCATATAAATTATTATATACAAATTGTTCATGAGCCAATGGATCTATTGTATCAAAGAAACACAGAGTGGCACAATGTGTTTTTACAGCTCACATATTAGATTACTGCATATTAGATTACTGCATGTTCATTTTATTTCTCTTATAACAGCCATTATAAATATTAACTTTCGTTTAACATGCAAAAACCATGCTCTGAAGTGTTCATAGCACACTTCATGAATCAGACATTTCTCAGGTAATATTATGCGACTTAGCAGCTCCATGTTATACAGTTTTAAATGGTGATGGTTAGGAAGGTACTAATGGAGCCTTGGTATTGCAGATATTTTGGCAACCTCATTCCAAGTAAATCCTAGCAATAAAACCTTCTTTATATGGTAGGCAGAACTTTGGAAAATAGCAAGTTGGATCTTGTCTCTAAAGGAACATTGTCCTGTCAGAGGAGGTGTTCTTTTAATAGCTTAACAACAGAGTCCTGTGGCACTTTTAAAGACTAACAAATTTATTTATCGCATGAGCTTTCGTGGGAGAAAATCCCACTTCATCAGACGTGTTCATCTGACGAAGTGGGATTTTCTCCCACAAAAGCTCATGCGATAAATAAATCTGTTAGTCTTTAAAAGTGCCACATGCTCTATTGTTTTTTTACAATAGACTAACACGGCTACCCCTTTGAATTTTGATAGCTTGTAAATAATTCCCCACTATGAACAGATTAAAGTATATACTGTTGGTAGCTAACCTATCTCTATTCTGGATTGCAAATTAAATTCCCACTGGGATTTCAGAGACAAAATCCCAGTCCTTTATCCTCCAAGCCACTCCAGCATTCCTCTTAAGCAACTTAACAGAGATAATATTCATATCTGCATGTCATTATTCCTACATTATAATATAATAGATGTCCTTCTTTTGTAGCAAAAAGCCAAGAACTTACTAAATGTGAGCAATATAGAAAGATTTATTGTCACCTTTCATCTTTTTACCCAGCAGTATTGGGGAAATGATATGACACTTTGCACTTATAGAGCATTTTTCATCTGAGGATCTCCAAGCACCTTAAAAACATTAATGAGTTAAGTTTCAAAATACTTCTTTGACATAGATTAATGCCTTTTTATATAATTTCGCTTAATTAGCTGACACTTCAGTCTGACTCGAATAGTTTCTGTGACTAATCTTCAGATTAGATATGTATATACAGCTGAGTAATTCACAGTGAGTAATTTACTCTACAAATTTTGGACTGGAGTCTCTCCAATTTCTGTTAGATACAGCAGAGTGAGGATATAAAGACTGCTGCTCTGAGCTCTTTGATACTGGAGTAAATTCTAAACTAACCCTACACGGTTTGGCTATGGACTCACTACACCGGGGAATGCTGAGGAGTTAACAGGAGCTAGCAACACCAGTTACATGCTGGAAATTCCTTCATGTTAGGGGATTTTTCTAGCTAGGGAGTAGTGTTGCTTCTTGTGTTACCAGAGATGCACAAGCGAGATGAAGTGGACCAGAGAAACTTGCTAGCTAGCCTCTTTCCTTGCTCATAGAACTTCCATGAACCTTTTATAATTCCAGAATTATTTATTAGCAGTATAGTAAACATTTATATAGTGAAAAGGCCAAATGGCTGTAGCTGGGATTGGGGCCACATTGTGCAGGATGCCGTACAAACACAGATAAGAAACAAACATTGTCCAGAAGAGCCTTCACACTAAAAGATGCAAAACAGATGAAGAACTGGAGCAGAGGGGTGTAACAGACAAACATACTAATATGGTGAAGAATTGGCCTCTCATCTTTAGTTACATATTTCCTTCTTGTTTGGGATTTTTTGTTATTTTTAACTGGGATAGAGGTAGGGCAAGGAATGGGGAAGTTAGGAAAACTAGTGGAATGAGAAAGGAATGGAAAGAGAGATAGTTACAGCTCTATATCTGTCTAATTTACCCATTATTTAATATTTTTTTGCATTTTTTTCTTTGATTGATCCTAAACAGCTGACACTAAGGATTGTATACTGGTTATTTAAAATATTTAAAATTAGAACTGCTTGCTAAATGCAATAAATCACATAGTTCCCTTACCTTTCAGTGTATCTCCTTTAATCTTCAGGAGATCTTGAAGAAACCACTGGGAAAAGGTATCAAATTTTCATGATTTGGGAATGTTAGACAAGGTTATAGGGTTTTTTCCCTTTGGGGCCATGCACAGGACTTGATCAAGACATCATTCCTAAAAAAAAAAATAATAATAATAAGCTATTGTAAATTTCATTGGCAAAATGTGATTTAATTTCTTTCTTGTCACATTGATACAACCAATTTTCATATTACTAATTTAGAAGGATGTGGGCTGGCTAGTTTAATGGCCTCTATGGAAGGCCTATGATAGTAAGTGTAGGAAAAACTTACTTCACCTGCTATGTCAAGCAGTGTTTATCACAGATGAAATATTTCACTTCTTAGATTACTGCAAGCTTCATGTGAACATTCTTGCTAGTGAAACACAGTAGATGCACTATTCAAAGAAAACAAAAACCTAGCAGGTGTATAAAATCCCAAAACAAATTCCTTTTGAAATTTGAATGAGTTCTGAGTATTTTTTTGCAGTAATTTCTCAGCTCTTTGTTAAAATATCTGTCAATTTGTATGGTATTCCACATTGAAATTTTCTCAGTTCCAGTCAAATGCTTAAGTCAAAGTTTTTTAACATGATTTTTGAATATGGGTGCTTCCATTTTTGGGTGCCCAACTAGAGGAACCTTTAAATAGCCTGATTGATAGGTAGGTGCTCAGAAGTTTTTGAAAATTCAGGCCACTTTAGCAAGGGCCAGGTCCAAAATCTAGGGGTTCATTTTAACAATACAAAACTGAACTGCTTAAGCCCCACCCTGTAATCTGGGAAAATTAAATCCCACTCCTTAGAACCTCTAGGAGGCAATATTTCCCCACTCAGAAGCACTGACTCTGTGTATAACAAAAGAAAACTTCTAACAACAGGGAAAGGGAACCCAGCATTAATTCATAAAAACACCACAAACACAGTTCAAAAGTATATAACTGTAGGTGTCTGTAGTACTTGACCCACCTGGAGTACGCCTTCTGGTGGTGTTATTGGGGAATGTAACTCAAGTGCTCCCCACACTGCCTCTTCACGCCGGACTCTGCTCTGAGTCCTGTCATAGGGTCTTAGCCCTCCAGCTAAGCTTGCTAGTCCACCCCTTCCGAGGTACAGTCCAGCTCTTCTCCCCTTGTCCTGGCCACGAACAGCAATGGCTGAGGAGACCTCTTGGCCACTACGTTAAAATAGTGCAGGCCAGGGACTGTGCCAAACCTGGCGCCCGAGCCACTCCTGGCATGCTGGAGGAGCGGGGAGGGACGTGGGCCTCCCCTCTTCTCCAGGCCCTGGCCCAGGAACCTTAGACACCTTCACTGAGGCTCTGCCTCCCACCCATCTCTCTACTACGATGGGCATCAATTCCCTGGGTCACTTCCCCGCAGCCCCCTGACTCCCACTGTTGCACCACACTCAGAGCTCTCCATGGTCCTGGCCCTGCAGCTTGCCAGCCTGGGAAAGACCTTCTCCCTTCAGGCTCTACCTGCAGAATGAAGCATCTGCCCTGCTGCTTCTCCTCTAATACAGGCTGCTGATTAGCTCAGCAGCCCTTCGCAGCTGATAGACTGCCCCACTTAGACCAGCTAACTCCACGCTGTCCATAGTGGAGTCACTGCACCATTACAATAAGAATAAGCAAACATCCACACACAGTATGTTGAACGGTGTCCTTTGCCTGAGCTTCCCACCTTCTGGTGTGAAAGTCTAGAAAAGAATATTCCTTTAACACACCACTTCCTTTTCCCTCCACTGCACCCCACTCACAGTTGGTTGTTTTTGGTCAGCAAAGACCCAGAGTTTAGGATTTCATTCACATGGATGCTATGTGCTATGAGCTATAAATGCTCATAACTTACTGACTGGGGCTCTAGGTATGCGCCTGCTTTGCCTACCCCAAAAGCCGCCTCTACGTATAGCTGCATGCTAGTGTAAACTCAGTCTACTTTTCACTATGATGTATTACTACATGTACCATACACACCACTGCCTGTGTAGAACAATGCCTAGTAGAAATTGTATCTCTTTGTTTTTCCTTAATGGTCTCCCTTTTAGCAATTAAAGACATGCTACAGTGAATGGAGCTAATGAAACAGTTAATTTGTGCCTAGATATCAGTCCCAGATATACATTGGATCTGTCCACTGTTTGCTTCTTCTAGTTATAGGTGGTAGTAGACAATCCATTTATCTGAATAGTAACTGTCCATAAAACTTTCAGCATTTCAACTTTCAAATATAAAACAAAAGAATTCCTGATTTTTAAGGGCACTACATTAGTCAAGGGATACATACATGTACACCTGAAAGAAAATAATATTTGCAAAATCGGTCTACAGAAATCCATTTTCAACTTGAATTTCTCATAGGAATTGCAGTTGTCAGGGTACTCAATAAATCTTCTCGATATCAAGAAAAAGAAGGACCCAATTCATCCACTTTTTATGTAATGGGAGGTGTAATAATTATGTAGGTGGGTTATGATGATAGGCAAGTGTACTGACTATTAACAGCTGAAGATTTGTGAAGATTCCATTTCAGAAAAATTTCATATAAGCTATAACATCTACCTGTATTTTATAGCCAGCCTGCTACTACCAAGTCTAAGTCAAGTGTTTGCTTCACATTCTTTAATCTTCTATTGTATGCATTTGCTAGGTCAGAATCTGTTCAGGCTCTAGTTCCTTTCTTAAATTAGCTATTATGAGAGAGTGCAGGAGAAGAATCTGATGAACAGAGAGTTAACTTAAGTTCCATTTTCTCTTCTCCACGCACAGCGGTTCAATATGCGTTAGCATTATAGACATTTTTTGTCTTTTGGGGAGAAATGAAAGTATCTGTGGAAAGGCATGGATCCATACCCGATATGACCCGGGCGTCCTGGGATAACTACTGGAAAAGCAAAGATCAGGGCAGGCTGCAAAATGAGGGCAAATTCTCCCAGCACTGGTGGGTTACCTGAAGATAAACTTCCCTCAACCAACCACAAATAATGCTTCTGATTCCCAAACTGGTTATCAAGAAGCCACAGCAAAATATAAACAGCCCCCTTTACTGCATTTCAGACACTGGTTCCCAAATAATCACTGGGTCTAGTAAAGAGATACATTACTTACAGTTCCAAGCTCTTTACCCAAAATGGTTCTTCTCACCCCAAAGGGAGAGCCACATTACCAGAACAATATAAGTTTGGATCTAATCCAAAATACCATGCTCCCAGCCAATCCTTCAGTAATTAAAACTAAAGGTGTATTACATAAGAAAAGAAACAAATTATGAGAAATATAAAAGGAGCAAAGCAAATCACATACATACAATGATTAAAAGTCTATGTAAATCAAGTCCTTGGTAGAATTTGGAGTTTTCAGGCTTGTATAGTTCCTCTGGTGTGCATCCAGTACCTAGATGGGTCTCAGTCCTTTGTTCACAGCTTCAGTTGTAGATGAATAGATCCAGAGGTAGGTGTTGGCTGAAAACTGCAGACTAAAAGACAAAATGGAGGTGGGTGCAGCTGCTCTTAGATATCCTTTCTTATTCCAGGCCATGTGTGGAGCTTTATAGAAACAAAATAGAGATCAGGGTTACATAGGCAAGTCCTGGTAGCTCGTTCAGGTCTCTCCCTGGGTCTATTGTACCTGTGGTTCCCTTAATGGGCCACTAATGAGGCAACTGCTGTAGACATCCTGTCTGGGATGTTTCCCAGAATCACATCACAAGTTGAAATATAGCTATAACAAACATATTCATAACTTCATAACACACAGAGAGAATATAATCATTCTTAGCAAATTATGACTTTTCTATCAGTCTCCAACATGGCACATCTCATATGGATTATTGAAGTTCTGAAATATTGATATGAAATAAAATAATAAATAGTCCCCTAAATCCAGACAGTGTCACACCTGGGGGCTTTAGAATTATGTTTAACTTACAGACCCAAGCTGTTTTAAGGAGCTATCTGGAGATCAGTCTGTGTGGGGCTCTGTCTGCCAAAGAGGCTATGACCTTTTGGGATTTGATGAGAAAGACACAGGAGGAGGAGGAAGATGATGTTGTTACATTTTAACTTTGTGCACTTATTTTGCTCTCTGATGCCAGTGTTTGTTATTATGGTAACATCTAAAGGACCAAAGCCAAAATCAATACAATGCACCTAGCAGGAGATAATCCATGCCCTGAAGAAGTTACAGTGTAAATATACAACGAAGACAGTAAGACAAGGAAATGTAACTGTTCTTAACCTCACTTTACAGAGGGAACTGAAGCACAGATAAATTAAATGACTTGCTCATAAACAGACAAGGGCTATGTCTACACTCGTTAATTTAGGTCGACTTTGGGGGGACCCTACAAAGTCGACCTAGAGCATCCACACTGGATGCCTAGGTCAACTTGTAGTGGCTTGGTGGACCTGGGTTTGGTCCACGGTGGCAGGGGGGGCACCCCTTGCCAAGTGCCAGGGGGCTCAGCCTTTGCCCCATTGTACCTGGGTACAAAGGGGGACAGGGACCCTGGCAGGGCATAAGGGAGGGTGGGCAGGGCTCTGTCCTGCCCTGTGGGGGGGCATGCCAGGCTCTCCCTGTGCCAGCCCCCCTGGCAGGGAGGGCAGTGGGGGAGTCCTGGAGAGCCCTAAATCGACTTAGAGTCTATTTAGGGGCACTCCACATCTACACTGGCTTAAGTCAACTTTAGAAAGTCAACTTAAGGACAATGTAGTGTAGACGCAGAGTAAATTAAGTCGATTTAAGCAAGGTTAAGTCGACTTAATTTACAAGTGTAGACGCACCCAAGAAGTCTGTGGCAGAGCCAGCGATCTGAACCTAGTTATCTTGACTTCCTGTGCAGTGCATTGATATTGTTTCAAGTCAGTACCTGTGTTTGCTTCTGCCAACTAATGTCACTAGCTTGCAGTTACAGACCACAGTGGAAGAAAACAGAACATAACAATAAGACACCTGATTCTCCACTGCCCGTCTTCATATACATTAGGACACCAAGGCTACCATTCTGATTTGATAGTACTTATTACCTCTTTTGCACAATTGTCAATGGTTACAAAAGGTCCTAGGTGTGGTGTCTCAGGTTTCTGGGGCCATTGGGGGTTTCCATAGTGATAAAAGGGAGGGTTGTTAAGTACTCAGGAAAAGCTGTGTGTCTGCTGGCAGTCCTTGCCAGACATGCTGAATAAAGCTTAATAAGGGAACTCTGCACCCTTTTATGACTACTGACCATTATTTAATCCTAATACATGACACTAAGCAATGGAGACTTATACCCAGGATGTGGGGGAGGCATTAGAATGATTATAGAAGGACAGTCTCAAAACTATGTCTGGGCCAGGTTTGTGTCTAATTTTTTAAGATGTTGGACCTTTGTGCACTTTTCTTGGTTATCTTGGGAGGAAAAATTCTTAAAGAACTGTCATGGCAGAAAATGGGAATTTTCCCTTCAGTTTGTGTGAAAGGTCACCTAATTTAGGAGAAGGTGAGAGAAAGAAGAAAGCACATGTGACAGTTGTTAGTCATGTCACTTGATGCACTAATGGAATATATACTGAGATTACTACGGGTATGAGGGCAATATAAAAAAAATCTACATAGAATGGACTGGAATCTAAATTATAGACCAGGGGCCGGCAACCTTTGCCTACCCCTGTGCCGGCCCCTCCTCCTCAACCCTCAGCTAGTGCTGACAGCCATTCATGGAAAGAAGCCACCTGAAGTGGCTCCTCTCAGCAGCATGCCTGGAGACCCTTATCCCCAGGCACGCCATTGAACAGAGGCGGCTTTTGGGGTAGGTGAGGCAGGTGGCCGCCTAGGGCCCTGAGCAGTAAGGGGCCCCGTCAGGGTCAGTTGCCCGCTTCTCTGACAGGAGTCAGCATTATGTTCCCCTTTAAGCTGCGTGGGTGCGCGGCCTCGCAGCGGCCGTTGCACCCCCTGCGCAGCACTGAAGGTCCCCCATGCAGCCCGGCAGCCCCCACCACTCCCTCCAAACCCCCAGGGCTGCGGCTTTGCTGTGGCAGATCCGGCCTGTGCCCAGCCTCTGGGCTTGTCCTCCCCACCCCCAGGGCAGAACAGGCAAGCTCAGGGCCGGAGCAGGAGTGCGGGCCTGCCTGCCTGCCCCACGCGGCCGGGGCAGCGGAGTGGCCACGACGGGGCAGGCTCCCACCCGCCGTCCGCCTCGACTGCTCGGGCCAGGGCTGGGGTCGGGGTCGGCTCTGCTGCACCGATGGCCTCGGCCTCCCGGCACAGGGCCAGGATCGGCCTCTGGGGCCAGGGTCTGCACCACCCCGCCAGTGGCTTCCCAGGGCCACGGTCGGGTCCCTCCCGCCAACGGCCTCAGCTTCTTTCTCTCTTTTCCTTCTCTTTCTTCCTTTTTCTTTCCTTCTTTCTCTTCCTTCCTCTTTTCTTTCTTTCTTTCTTTCTTTCTTTCTTTCTTTCTTTCTTTCTTAAGAACATAAGAAAGGCCGTACTGGGTCAGACCAGAGGTCCATCCAGCCCAGTATCTGTCTACCGACAGTGGCCAGTTCCAGGTGCCCCAGAGGGAGTGAACCTAACAGGCAATGATCAAGTGATCACTCTCCTGCCATCCGTCTCCATCCTCTGATAAACAGAGGCTAGGGACACCATTCTTAACCCCTTTCTGGCTAATAGCCATTTATGGACTTAGCCACCATGAACTTATCCAGTTCCCTTTTAAATATTGTTATAGTCCCAGCCTTCACAACCTCCTCAGGTAAGGAGTTCCACAAGTTGACTGTGCATTCTGTGAAGAACTTCCTTTTATTTGTTTTGAACCTGCTACCTATCAGTTTCATTTGGTGACCCCTGGTTCTTGTGTTATGGGAGTAAGTAAACAACTTTTCCTTGTCCACTTTTTCCACATCAGTCATAATTTTATATACTTCTATCATGTCCCCCCTCAGTCTCCTCTTTTCCAAGCTGAAGAGGCCTAGCCTTTTTAATCGTTCCTCATACGAGACACTCTCCAAACCCCTCATCATTTTAGTTGCCCTTTTCTGAACCTTTTCTAGTGCTAGAATATCTTTTTTGAGATGAGGAGACCACATCTGTACACGGTATTCGAGATGTGGGCGTACCATGGATTTATATAAGGGCAATAATACATTTGCAGTCTTATTTTCTATCCCCTTTTTAATGATTCCTAACATCCTGTTTGCTTTTTTGACCGCCTCCGCACACTGTATGGACATCTTCAGAAAACTATCCACAATGACTCCAAGATCTTTTTCTTGTCTTGTTGTAGCCAAATTAGCCCCCATCATATTATAGGTATAGTTGGGGTTATTTTTTCCAATGTGCATTACTTTACACTTATCCACATTAAATTTCATTTGCCATTTGGATGTCCAATCACTTAGTTTTGTGAGATCTTTTTGAAGTTCTTCACAATCTGCTTTGGTCTTGACTATCTTGAGTAGTTTAGTATCATCTGCAAACTTAGCTACCTCACTGTTTACCCCTTTCTCCAGATCATTTATGAATAAATTGAATAGGACTGGTCCTAGGACCGACCCTTGGGGAACACCACTAGCTACCCTTTTCCAATCTGAGAATTTACCATTTACTCCTACCCTTTGTTCCCTGTCTTTTAACCAGTTCTCAATCCATGAAAGGACCTTCCCTTTTATCCCATGACAACTTAACTTACATAACAGCCTTTGGTGAGGGATCTTGTCAAAGGCTTTCTGGAAATCTAAGTACACTATGTCCACTGGATCCCCCCTGTCCACATGTTTGTTGACCCCTTCAAAGAACTCTAATAGATTAGTAAGACACGATTTCCCCTTACAGAAACCATGTTGGCTATTGCTCAACAGTTTATGTTTTTCTATGTGACTGACAATTTTATTCTTAACTATTGTTTCAACTAATTTGCCCGGTACCGACGTTAGACTTACTGGTCTGTAATTGCCGGGATCCTCTCTAGGGCCCTTTTTAAATATTGGCGTTACATTAGCTAACTTCCAGTCTTTGGGTACCGAAGCCATTTTAAGGGACAGGTTACAAATCTTAGTTAATAGTTCCGCGACTTCACATTTGAGTTCTTTCAGAACTCTTGGGTGAATGCCATCTGGTCCCGGTGACTTGTTAATGTTGAGTTTATCAATTAATTCCAAAACTTCCTCTAGTGACACTTCAATCTGTGACAGTTCCTCAGATCTGTCACCTACAAAAGCCGGCTCAGGTTTGGGAATCTCACTAACATCTTCAGCCGTAAAAACCGAAGCAAAGAATCCATTTAGTTTCTCCGCAATGACTCTATCATCTTTAAGCGCTCCGTTTGTGTTATCATCATCAAGGGGCCCCACTGGTTGTTTGGCAGGCTTCCTGCTTCTGATATACTTAAAAAACATTTTGTTATTACCTTTGGAGTTTTTGGCTAGCCGTTCTTCAAACTCCTCTTTGGCTTTTCTTATTACACTCTTGCACTTAAGCTGGCACTGTTTGTGCACCTTTCTGTTTGCCTCACTAGGATTTGACTTCCACTTTTTAAAGGAAGTCTTTTTACCTCTCAGCACTTCTTTTACATGGTTGTTGAGCCATGGTGGCTCTTTTTTAGTTTTTTTACAGTGTTTCTTAATTTGGGGTATACACTGAAGTTGGGCCTCTATTATGGTGTCTTTAAAAAGGGCCCATGCAGTTTTCAGGGATTTCACTTTAGTCACTCTACCTTTTAGCTTTTGTTTAACTATCCCCCTCATTTTTGTATAGTTCCCCCTTTTGAAATTAAATGCCACAGTGTTGGGCTGTTGAGGTGTTCTTCCCCCCACAGGGATGTTGAATGCTATTGTATTATGGTCACTAGTTCCAAGCGGTCCTGCTACAGTTACCTCGCGGACCAGCTCCTGCGCTCCACTCAGGATTAAATCTAGAGTTGCCTCTCCCCTTGTGGGTTCCCATACCAGCTGCTCCATGAAGCTGTCATTCAAAGTATCGACAAATTTTTGTCTCTGCATTATGTCCTGAAGTGAAATGTTCCCAGTCAATATGGGGATAATTGAAATCCCCCACTATTATTGGGTTTTTAAATTTGATAACCTCCCTAATTTCCCTTAGCATTTCATCATCACTTTCTTCTCTCTTTTTTCTTTCTCTTCCTTCCTTCTTTCTCTTCCTTCCTTCTCTTTATTTAAAAAAACTTTTTAAAAATTAATTTTAAATAAAAACCTTTCTAAAAATTAAATTTCAATTCAAAATTCATTCAAATTCAATTAATTAAACACAATTAATTAATTCTATTTACAATCACTTTAACTTCAATGAATGCCTATAATTTCTATCGTGTGAGTTTACACAAAAATTTTATTCAGAAAAAGTTTTGCACACGGCTTGAAAATTTTGCACACAAGCCACCAAACCTTAGAGGGAACATTTCAGCAACCCCCGGCACTCATGCCAATCCTGAGTGGCAGCAGCGCCGCTCAGGCTTCCCCCTGGTGGCCCTGCCCCCCAGCATGGTCTGAGGGCTGGGGCCACAAGAACTGCCTGCCACAGCTCCAGGCTCCCTCCTGCTGGCCGCGATTCACCACTCCGCCCAGTCCCCACCTCCACAGCAAGGTAAGTGCTGTGGGGGGAGCTGGTTTGGGGGCCGGGGACTGGATCAGGACCCAGGGACCTGGGAGCCAGCGTGGCCCAGTTCGGGGGCCCAAAGGCCAGCTTGGGAGCCCGGGGACCAGCATGGGGGCTGGCTCGGGGCCCGGGAGCTGGCACAGGGCAGCTTGGGGGCCCAAGGGCCAGCGTGGACCTGTTTGGGGGCCTGGAGGCTGGCACGGGGGCTGGCTTGGGGTTCGGGAGCTGGTGCAGGGCGGCGAGCCGGTGCGGCCCTGGTCGGGGTCGCAGAACCTGGCGTGGGGGCCCGGGGTCTGGCTCTGGTGTGGAGGCTGGCTCAGGGGCTGGGGTCCTGGCTCAGGGTGCGAGGGCCAGGGGCCAGCACAGGGGCCGGTGCGGCCTGCTTCAGGGACTGGCTCGGGGCTTAGGCCTTGTAGGGGGCCCCACAATGGGCCTTCACCTAGGGCCCCAGATAGCCCAAGGCCGCCTCTGCCATTGAAAGAAGTTACCTGGAGTCACTCCTTCTGGTGGCAGCACTCCACAGAGAGGAGCTGCTCTGGGTGGCTTCTTTACATGATATACCTGGGGCAGGGACATGGCAGGGACATCTACACCGCAGCCGACCCCAAAAGAAGTCACCTGGAGTGTCTTTTGGTGGCAAGAGTAGCTATTTCTGTGGCACCACAGAGGATGCCGAGTGCTAGTCCAAATGGGCTTGTGTGCCACTGTTGGCACACGTGCCGGGGGGGTTGCCTACCCCTGTTATAGACAGTTATGTTTGCCACGAATTTTTAGAAGAAGAGATTGTCATGACTTGAAGAAGGAGAATAGCTTGTTTTTTGATTTTGTAAACTGATATTTGTATGAACAGGAACAGCACAAGTGAAACCCAGTGAATTTATCACTATTGTAAACTTTAGATTGCAAATCGTTATTGTCTGTGCCTGAAAAATCACCAATACAAACTCCTTTCATTTATCAGTTTTCTAATGGGTTTGGTATTTACTTCACATGCATTTTAAAATATAATTTGAAAAGTAGATACCAAGTTATTCTGTGTCGGAGGAAAGGGTTATAAAAGAGAGAGAAATACACTATTCAGTGAAAACCTGACAGGTTGTTTCTCTATTTATATGAGGTGTTGAAAGTAATATGAACCTGACAAGCAGAGAAGATCCCACCACATCAGAAACTGGATCAGAAACGCAAGATAAAAATGCAAACAACCATGGAACTCAATTGTCTAATACACTGTCCAGTTCCATAACTGCTGAAAATGGAAATTCAGTCTCAAATGGTAAGCAGTTTTTAATCCAAAAGCTAGTCTAACATAAATTGCTGAAGTGGTTTTTGGAATGAGCTTTTTAAGATATATTAAAACTCTAGAATGTTTTGAGTTGCAGAATATCAATCAAAAACTAGCTTAACTTTGTGTTTATGCATTGATAATGCTCTCTCCAAGAACAACTGAGTGTGAGTGACATGGAATTGCCTTTGCTGAGGAATTTGTAGTTAGCTCACTATCTTATATAAGTGGCCTGAGCAACAGAATTGAGATTTCTGATCTTCTAATCAGTGTAAACTGGATAGAAAATGGAAAACCTACTCTTCTTTTGGTACAGATTTTCATCCTAAAGCTGGCTAACCTGTGGTTTCAAGTGGCACTGAAAAAAAAATACAGATTTACAAGTGCCTGACCAGTGATGGATGGGTCCTGCAAAGCACTAATTGCTGCAACTCCTAATGGGTATGTCTACACCAGAAAAAGTTAAGTTGACTTTGTTAAGTCAACGTAATAAGGTCGGCTTTAAGTTGACTTAAAGCCGATCTTATTAAGTCGACTTAACAAAGTGAACTAAGTCGACTTAGTCTACTTTGTTAAGTTGACCTAACTGCCCTTAAGTCGACTTAATAAAGTCGACTCAAGGGTTACTCCCCTTCCACACAGTCCTTAGGTCGACTTAAGGAGTCGACTTAAGGCTTAAGTCGGCCTAATGGGCAGTTGTTATTAGGTCGACTTAAACTTTCATTAAGTCAACTTAAGGAATTTCTTAAGTCCACTTAATGAAAGTCAGATGTAGACATGGAGTAATTTAGGTTGACTTAAGAGTCCTTAAGTCGACCTAAATTGCTAATGTAGACATATGCAATGATTTTAATCTATTTAGTACTTGTCTATGCACTAAAGTTTTACCTGATAGTTAAATCTATACAACGCCGCAATGAGTGCAGGGTGTGACCGGGGCCTCCTGGGATACCCTCCTGGATGTGCAAAAATCAGGGCAAGCTGCAAAACCGGGAACCAAACTCCCTACACACTGATGGGTGGTACTTAAACCAGTCTTCCTATCAGTCACAACAAGGCTTCTGATTCCCCACACTGGGTACCAAGAAATCTGTTCAAAATAGAAACAGCCCCCTTTATTGCACTCCAGCTTCTCTGGCTCTCACCTAGCCATGTGGTCCCTTAAAGAAATAGGTTCTCCTGACCCCAAAGGGCCAGCCACATCACACAAAACTATATAGGTTTGGATCTTACCCAAAATACCACACTGATAACCAATCCTTTAGCAACTACAACTAAAGGTTTAATATAAAATGAAAAGAAGCAAAGTATGAGAGATGTTAAAGGGTCAAAGTGAATCACATACATATAAATGATTTAAAGTTCATGTAAAGCAGTTTGCAGGCTTGTTCCTCTGGAGTTTGCAGCCTTGTTCCTTTGGTAAACACCCAGCAGCTGGGTGGGCCTCAATCCTTTGTCCAGTCACAGAGGAATAGTTCCAGAGATGGGTGTTGGCTGTAGATTGGGGATTTGAGACCAGATGGAGTCGGGGCTACTGCCTTTTATCACCTCTGGCCTTCTCCATGCTGTGTGCAGTTCTTTCCAATCAAAATGAAGTTGAGTCACATGTTCAAGTTCTAGTGACTCAACAGGTTTCTCCCTGGGCCCATTGTACCTGGGAGCTTCCTTAATGGGCCATTAAGGAGACAATGACTGTAGACATCCTGTCTGGGGAGTTTCCCAGAATCACACAGGTTGAAATATAGATATGACAGACATATTCCTAACTTCTAATACAGATGCAATTCCTACACATAAACGATATAATCATTCCCAGCAAATTACCACCTTTCTATTGATACCAAACATGACATAGTTCCTTTGGATTATAGCAATTATGAAATATTAATACAAAATAATTTCATAATTGGGTCCCTAAATCCGGACAGCGTCACACAGGGGACTGGACTCGATGAATTCTCATGGTCCCTTCCAGTTTCTATGATTCTATAATTCTATGTGGACACAGTTATATCAGCACAAAGTTGCTCTTACCAATATAGCCCATTCTCATATGGAAAGGGGAACATATTATGTGACTAAAACAAACAAGGAGTCTAGTGGCACTTTTAAAGACTTACAAATTTATTTATTGCATGAGCTTTCATGGGAGAAAATCCTACTTCATCAGATGCTTGAAGATGGAGAACTATAGATGAATGGGTGGAAAATAAATGCAGGGAAGTGCAAGTCATAGGATCAGGTCAGACTGTTATAGCAAATCAGTGCAGTTGTTTAGATTAAAACAATGGAGAATAGCATATTAGAGGAAGGTGTGGGAAAAAGGAAAGCAAAATTACCTGTTGTAATGGGATAAAAAAGTAGTCCCTATTTAACTCTAAGTTGATGGTGTCATATCTGCATATGAATTCGAATTCTCAGTTTCTTTGAAGCTTTGATTTGTTACTCATTTGCCTAAGTACAGCTATCAACAGATGATTACTGGAGTGATCCGGAAGATTGAAGTGTTTCCCTATCGGTTTTTGAATGTTGTTATTTCTGATGTCAAATGTGTGTCCATTTATTCTTTGGCACAGAGACTGTCCTGTTTGTCCAGTGTATAAGGCGGAGGGGCACATGATGGCTTAAATCACATTGGTGGATGGCAGGTGAATGAGCCCTTGATGGAGTAGATGGCTTGATTAAGTCCTATGATGGTGTCTTTAGTGCATTTATGTAAGCAAAGTTGGCAACATGATTTGTTGCAGGCATATGTGCCTACTTTCATGTTTCTGGGGTTAGGTCTGTAGTTATTGGTGAGTATCTGGTTAAGGTTGGGGGGCTGTCTATAAACAAGGAGAGGTCTGCCACCCAAGACCTGAGAGAGTGAGGAATCTTTAGTGAGTGAGTTTAATGACTTTAGAGTGAGTAAGTCTCTGGAAGTACCACTAGACTCCTTGTTTGTTTTACTGAACTAGACTAACATGGCTACCCCTTTGGAACATATTATATCCCTGTAAGACACCTCTATGCTAGTATAATTGTATCCATAACCAATATAGTTATACATGTATAAAATCTATATGTAGGCTGGGCATTAGATTCTTATCTATCTAGGGTTTTAGCAGTATTTTCCAATAACCTAAAGGGATTATGGAGCTCAGCAATTTTGCAGGACTGAGTCCTTAATCCTTAGATCTTTTAAATGGGTTTTTAATTTTGAGCGCCTTACAGTAGTCAGTTAAGAAATGGAGTCACACTTTACATATTACGTTTACATGTATAAATAGTTTATAAAGGGTTCATAAATGATAAAAAGTTGTTCAAATAAAGGTTAATCAATTACAGAATCACACAGACCAACAATTTGCTTGTAAACATCATTTCAACTGATGTTTTATAACGATCAATAATCCATACTATTCACATTGGTAACATGCTTATAACATCTATTAATAATTTATCACCCCTTTTTAAATTATATATAAAGAGAATCTTAATATAAAGTGTGACCAGAAAGGTGTTATGAATAGAGCTGATTGGGAATTTTCTAACAAAATATTTTTTTCATTCAAAAATGCCAATTTGCTGAAATAATTTTTTTTTGAAGAAACTTATTAGTTTTCACAAAATGTTCACCAGAAGATTATGGCTTATAACATCTACCTGCTAGGTGAGAGACCCAGATTTGAGTCTCTGCTCTGATTCAGTGTTGAGTGACCAAGTTATTGGCTATTCTAAGGTGGGTTGGACAGGTGTCTCTTTCTGTTTCTTCATGCAAAAATATTGAAAAGTCTCAATTTGGTTCTACATTGGAATGAAATAAATCATATTCCAAAACCTCAGAATTTTTCACAATATAGAGTTCTTGCTTTCCAGTCAGTCCCAATAATGATTACATCATTTAACAAACTGAAAATCTCTGGAACTCTTTGGAAGAATGATTAAAGGAATCCATATTTCCAAAGATGGCTTATTAAAAAACAGAGAGACGGAGAGAGGGAGAGAGAAGCCCTTTGGTTTTCACAGTTTAGCTTCTTAAATGTTTTAAAGTCTGTCTTTTCTTGGACCTCTTTAAAGAATGGTGACATCTGAGACTATGCTTAAAAGATTAATTCCATTTTAAAATATGGTCTTACTTTTTTCTTTTACTGCTCATCAAATTCTGCTAACTTTGTGGAATGTGAGGCATGAAATGCACTATTAAATAGATGATATTTAGATTATAAAACTACCAAGTATTGAGATGTACCAGCAGTCTGATTTCCATAATTAGAAGTAGAAACCCAGATTAATACATTACTCATTTAAGCAAATATAGAAGCAATTTCTTAAAAAAAATCTTGTCCTTTGCTGTCATGAAGAATGAAGTGATGCACCACTTTTCTGAAGCATGTAGTATAATAAAAGAAATTTAAAGTTATTTTACTCAAAAGAACAATCATTTTGACGAAGACTTTAATCTTACTCATGAAGGCATCTGATGAATTCTTTAGAAAACCATTACTAAGCAGCTAAAAAGTTGGCTTGCACGACCTCCTGAAAGATTAATACTGTGTCACATTCAGAAGCCAAGTTTAATTAGTATGGAATTTTAATGGCAGTTTTTCATTTTCATATATTTCATATATTGTAATATATATAATGTAATCCTCTTCCTCCTTAGTTTGTCTTCCTTCATTATTTGCAATAACAACCTGGAACAGCAGAGTCCTGCAGAAGATTTGCTAAAACACAAACCCTCCAGACCTAGCATAGTTCTTTGTTCTTAGGAAGAACCACATAAGTGGTTCTCAACACACATACACAATAAATAGGAATTCCATCTAGCACTAAAGGGTGCCCGGTCCTAACAATAAAATAGCAGGTCTGATGGAAGAAAGCACTCAGGTACTGAAGAATGGGTTAATATAGCCAGGATCTTGATAGGTTCCAGGGGGGTAGCCATGTTAGTCTATTTCAGCAAAAACAAAAGAGGAGTCCTGTGTTACTTTTAAAGACTAACAAGTTTATATCTCAAGAAATAAACTTGTTAGTCTTTAAAAGTGCCACAGGACTCCTAGCATCTTGACAGACTCCAGGTGATATAAGTGTATGGACATTTACTGTTCATCCTTTGCAAATATTAATTAAAATGTGGTAGAAGAGAGTAGGGGATAAAAAAAATAAGAAAAATGATTAACTATAACCACTATGAAATAAACTGACTATGCTGGATAGGACATATAGGTCTTTTTGCAACCTCTTGAGACAAATCCCCAAACTGTGTTGCAGCCTGCCCCACCAGTATCCCTAAAAGGAGGCCCCTGAGAGGGCTCATCTTTGCTGCAGAGCTAACTTGAGTTATAACACAAGTGTCACCTCTCTCTATCAAGTCCCATCCACTGCAAAACCCATTAACTTGAGTGCAATAATAGTGCTGTTAATTCAGGTTGGCTGACTCATCCCTTGGCACAGGGGAAGCCAGCGTTCAAATTATCACAATTCACCAGCTGCTGACACAAACACTATGCATTACTCTTACTGGCAGCTTGAGAAAAAACAAGGAGTCCTGTGGCACTTTTAAAGACTAACAAATGTATTTATTGCATGAGCTTTCATGGGGGAAAATTCCACTTTCTCAGATGCTTGAAGAGTGGGATTTTCTCCCATGAAAGCTCATGCGATAAATAAATGTCAGTCTTTAAAAGTGCCACAGGATTCCTTGTTTGTTTTGCTGGACTAGACTAACACGGCTACACCTTTGGAACTTGGCAGCTTGAGAGCTATTTTGCAGTGTGGCCACTCTGGAGCTAGGCTAGTTTGAAAGAAGTTAACTCAAGTGTAAGTAACTCAAGTTACCTCTGCAGTGAAGATATAGCCTGAGCTAAACAGCTGGTGTTACCACTACTAATTTCCAATCAGAATTCGGAGGCAGCTCCAAATGTTGCCTATTTAGGCTTGATCTACCCTTAAAGGTTTTGAGCATATAGCTGTGTGATTAGGACTGTGGAAAAACCACACCCCTAGCTGACATAACTATACGAGCAAAAACCTATTGTAAACTCAGTTATATCATGAAAAATGTCCTTTTGACAGCATCACTTATTTTCTTCAGGGAATTGCTATAAGCTATAGCAACAAAATGTCACTCTTCTGCCATTATAAGCTGCATCTCTACTAGGAGGGTTTACCAGTATTATTGTATCATAAAACCCTTTCTACTGTAGACAAGCATTAAAATCCATGCTGTATTTCAGGGAGTCTTGACCCTTTTTTTTAAATAATCACATTCTCCTAACTGTTTTTGTTTTGTTTTCTTTTTAATTTAGAATCCCCACCCCCCAAATGGGGCTTCCCAGTATTATCTAGATAAACAGAGGCCATAAATACATTGATTCCAATAAAGGGTATTCTACTTTAAATAAATCAGTCCTTAAATCCTGCTGTCTAACTGGGAGTATGCCGGGAACCTTTTATAAGCACATATAGCCACAAAATTTTCAGAGCAGTATTTCCCAATTTCATCATTGAAGAGTGCTAATGGGCATTTTTAACTGTGCATATTGGGTCACAACCCAACTCACTGAAATTTTGCCCAGTTACCCCTCCATCAAGAAAGAGTGGCATTGCGACCTCATGAGTGAGCAAGAAGGCTCCCTGCACTCTCCTAGAAAGCTTTATGTGCCCCCTGTTGGCCCCCAGTTGAGACACACTGCCATAGAACAAGGTTGTGTTTTTCTCCGATTTGAGAGAGAAAAGACAGGAGCCAACCTGTATAGGTTATTCTCCTGGGTTTCATGTTTTTGAATTTATTATCTGTCAAAGTGTTTGGCAGGAAACAAAGCTAGTAGGTTTTGTAAAGATGGTGTTAGTTTGTGTTAAACCAACCCAGAGAGCATGATTTGTGCTCAAACCTGAGCTTCTATTTTAAACAACTTTTATTCTAATACATCAGCCCATGGCCCTGCTAAACTGATGTTTCCAACTTTGTGCGGGATTAAGCAAAGGTTTTTATTCAGTGCACAGCTGTGGTGTCCAAATATTTACCCAAGTGTATGTAAAGGAAACCTTTCAGAATGTAATCTACAACTCCATTTATCTTGCCAAACTCCACTGGCTCTCTGCATTTTGTGTCCATGCTGACGTACTTCTTTGAACTTCAGCGTACATGGAAACTGTACTTATTTGATAAGACATCTTATCTAAGTGCCTTACACAGAAATAAATGTGATTCACTGCTGTCCTGGGCTTAGATCAAGGCTATCCTTAATAATGTCCTAACGTATAAGCGTATGTCACAATATCCTTTTAAAAAAGACATTAGTGGTTAAGAAAATATTTTTAGTTAATTTTTATGATGTTCTTGAATCACACCAGTATTGCACATTAGTTCTTACAGTGGCACCTAAAATAGCATTATACATTAAAAGAATGTGGATGCTTCTTAAATGACGTGTGCTAAGGAATAACTCCCCTTAAATCACTGAAGAAACATCAGTATAAAACTGGTGTGCAATCAGTATAGAGTGTAGAATAATACCTTTATTATTATAATTATTATTTATTAATTTATTTATTACCACCATTTCACAAAAATGTAATACCCACATAGAAGTCTGTGACACTGCACTGTTCCCACATGAATTACACGGACAAATGCATTACAAATTAACATTTCAGATTATGCTTCATTTCATTTTGGACTTCAGATTTTTCTGTAAAGTTTTCATGTCTTTTATATGCAATACACAGAAATTTGCAAAGAGTGCAGTGCAGAAAGATAATTTAGAGCTTGATTTTGGAAGAAAGGATGTACATATGTGAAGACACTGGATTGGGACTCAGGAGATCATAATACAATGTCCAGCTCTTCCAAAGATTTCCTACTTGATCTTGGGAAAGTAATTTAGAGCCAAGTCTCAGCCCTCTGCTCTGTGCCCTTTCACTGTTTCAGTGGCACAAAGAGGATGGAAAATTGTTCTAAAAGGGAACCAGAGATTCCTCTGACATAGGATGAATCTCAAACTGGTATAAAGACAACATAATCTATATTGTAACTATATTGAACTTCCAGCATCTTTGTTCTCTCGGTAAAATGGCACATACACCTACAATACTGTTCGTGGCTGATAAGTAATAACAATAATTTATCACGTGGAAAATTTCAGTAAGCCCAGGTATAGTAATATATCATAACATTTATGTCTTTTATACTCATTTAGTAAAAAGAGTTTTCAATCTCTGTCTGAAAATCAGGCACTATGTGTCAGGTTATGAATTAGTCTTATTCTGCTTTAGGTTTACCAGAGGAAAATGAGTATTCAAGATTATCAGCCAGCCCTACAGCGAGCTCATCAAATCAAAGGCACAGAGAGAGCCACACTAGTCAGGTAAATATTTTAAAGATGGTCTAATATAAACTGCTGAAATGAATAAGAATGCTCTTAGGCTATGTCTGCACTACAAAAAGTTAGGTCGGCTTTGTTAAGTCGATTTAAGAAAGTGGATTTAAACGTCCACACTGGGCTTAGGTCGACCTAACGAAGGGGTAGGTCGACTTAATTCTTATTAAGTCGACTTAAGGAATTTCTTAAGTCGACTTAATGAAAGCCTAGTGTGGACGTGGCTTAATTTAAGTCGACTTAAGCCTCCTTAAATTGACTTAAACTGCCAGTGTAGACATAGCCTTAGTGACAGCATATTGAAAGCATTCCCTATTCCCTATTTGTGTTGGCTTTGAAAAATACAGGTTTCCCTTACAAATGGTCTGTTTATACTAAGGCAAAGACAATTATGAGTGTACTCTTTAAGCTTTCTCATTGGGGAGGTGATCTTCCTGGACCTTTTTAATGCCAGAATTCAGAGCTGATAGCACTTTAAATTGCTGGTTTGTAAGGGCATAATCTTCAGGAAGGCAATCTGACTCAGCAACCTGGGAGAAAGATGACACTGATCTCTCCCAAGTTATTCACCGTTGCACTAGAAAGACCTGAATAATAATCAGCCTCATAAGAAAAAATGAATAATTCTATAGTATCATCATGCACAAGTATTGAAGTCATGGAAAATATCATTAGGTACAAAAGGAGTATAAATGTTGTACTGTATTTACTTTGAAATTTGTGTTTAATTAATGGCACTTAATATAAAGTAGTATAAACATAAAATCAACCACAAAATCTATTAAATAAAACAAAGTTTGGGGGAGGTATGGAGAACTCGGAGTAATATCCTTTCTTCATTCTTTTTTTCAGTATTTTATACATTATGTGAAACACCTTTCATTCTAATTATTCTATTCTGTTCTGTTCGGGCATTAGGCCTTCAAGTCATTATTTTTACCTCAATTAATAGTATTAGTATTTAATTACTCAATTAGTATTAGTATTTAATTGCTCAATTAGTATTTTGAATTTTTAATCCTCATATGTTTCATCCTTTTTAAAAAAAATAGAATTGTGGGCCATGTTTTATTTGAAACTATAAAAATATTGCTGTAACTGACAAATGAACTCCAAGGGGAAAATACATTAGCACAGAAAGGAATTTTCTCATTAGTCAGATCTGATTAGACAATGACACAATTTTCAAGATACTTTACTAGAAGGTAAGGGATATGCTTTGTCTAAATGTATTAGCTTTTTATTATTAGTTCTTTTTTAATTTTTGGCAATCCAAAACAACTAAGGTGAAATTCTGGCTCTATAGTCAATGAGAGTCTTATCATTGAGTTCAAAAGGGCCAGGATTTCACACTTGATATCACAGTCAGTCTTAATCTAACCTTGAAAAACAACAAGTTGCGTCGGGCTCTTCACAAGTATGCAAGCAGGGGAAATCCCAAGATCCTCATTCTTTTCCATCCCCCAAGCCAGGTACAATCACAGTATTTATTCTCAGAATACAAAAACTATGGCAGGCTAGCACTCAAAAGCCACCTTATCCTTTCTAAAATGTTGCTTAGGCCTGTCCTCCCCTGCCCTGCCCACGGAGGCGGCCTTTGGCTATTGGGGGTCCTAGGCAAAGGCCAATTGCAAGGCCCCCTATAGGCCCATCGGGGCCCCCTGCTTCCAGTCCCAGCTCCCCACCCTTGTCCCTGGCCCCCACCTCTGCAGCCCCAGCTCACTGCCACCAGCCCTGCCCCCCCCCCCCCCCAGCTCCTCCTCTAGCTGCCAGTGAAGGTAGACATGGCTTTGGAGGCAGGTGAGGGGGCCCCTTACAGCTTGGGGCCCGAGGCGTGCGCCTGCTTCGCCTACCCCAAAAGCCGCCTCTGCCTGCCCACCACAGTTACTCTGATACAGGCTACCACATACTTTGCACCCTGTAATAAGATGCTGTAGTAACCACAATATCCAGAGCTTCACAATTCATTGTTGTTGCCTGAGGGATAAAACCACAGATTCTCAAAGGTATTTATGCACCTAACACCAACGTGTCTCAAAATGTCACTACTGTTTTGCTACCAAGAAAAAAACTCCAGAACGAAATCCGTGTTCATTTTTCTCCTCAGACAGATGTGAAAATTTACTAGTGAAAAGCATTCCTCACTATGCGTATGCTCTGAAATGTATTTGAAAATTATTTGTTTTAGTTATAATTGGCATTTCTTAGAGTACTGCTGATGACACCAGCAATATGAGAGCCCAGTGTAAATCATTTTACCATGCTTCGTTTCATTAACCTCACTTTATCACTTAATAGCAATTCTTTTACAAACCTGTAATCAGACAAAGATTATTGCAAAGATCTATAAAGATCCTAATTGCTTTATGGAATGAGGCATATGTGAGGCTGACGCTCTGTCACTTCAGCTAAAGGAAACAGGTTCATTAGTCTACCGTTCTTTTTATATTTATGCCTTAGTGAGGTGAGAAGAGTTAATTTCACGTATGTCACACTGTCTCATGGCTGATATATTACAAATGATGTTAAGGTAATGTGGCTCATGGTACCACAATCCTGTCACATCAAATTATGAATCATTGCATGTTATATTCTAGACTGTATGAAACAAAAATACATATATACACGCATTAAAGAGCAAAAAGTTCATTTACTGGAGGATAACACACATAGCGCCGGTGGCTTTTAGTTTTTTTAAAAATGAAGTTTTCATATCATTCAAAATTAGTACCAAATATCCCACAGTTGATTCTCTCTAGAGCTGGTTGACAATTTTTGCCAAAACTGTTTTCATCCCGCTATTTTGGATTTTGCCAAATTTTAAAATGAAAACTTTTGACGAACTGTTTCTCATTTCAGAATTGTGAGAAACATCCCATGCTCTCTCACTGGAAAAAGAGGGAGGAGATTTAAAAATAAAAGAGTGGAATTTTTCCCACCAAAAGAAAAGGAATTTCAAAGTGCTGGCATCTTTAACCTGTTCTCCTTTTTAATGAATACTTAGCAGGCGTTTTGGGCCTTTTAGTGGTGCTAGGCTCCACAATATACAACTCCTGTCCTACTCTAGGCCCCTGGAGAAGGGGGCAGAGAAGCCCTCAAAAATGGAAGAGAAAGCCAGTGGGTGCCTTTTCTGCTCAGTTCCTTACAGCCTTGTTTGGATGGCAAATTTTGCTGCTTCTGCCATAGCTAAGATGATCATATTTCCAAAAGCGTGAAAAGCGCATGCGTTCCAAGCCCTCCTCCCCCATGAGTAGGCCCAAGCTGCTGGCCTGAGTCCCCCTCGCTGCCCAAGCCCTGCCCTCCCTCCAACATATAGCTGCTCACCCAAATATTGCCTGCCCTGCCCCACACAAGGGCTGGCATTGGTGGTGTTGCTTGCTGAGCCCTACTTGCCTGCAACCCAAGCCTTGCCTCCTCTAGTGTCACCACACACCCCTCTGCCTCACATTCCCCGCACCCTATTTTTGAAACAAAATTGGGCATTTGTCATGTTCCTTTTGCCAAATGATCAAGCTGGTAAGAGCAAATGGGACAAATGCCCATTTTTGCTTAAAAAAAAAAGTTTGGAAAAACAAGACAGGGCTTTAAAAAAGGACTGTTCCAGCCAAATAAAAGACATAGGGTCAACCTAGCAATAAAATAGTGTGGGGGGGGGGGGGGGGCATCAGCCCCGTATAGAAAGGCACCATGATTGGGGAGGGCAAAAGTCTATGCATTCTTTTCGGTTAAGTCGTACTCCAGGAACTGGTCCCAAAGGCCCCAAACCGTAATTATTTAAATTTAAACATTGTTAAGCATAGGCAATCTAAGAAACAAATACTGAAAATGGAAAAGCTTCAACAGGAGAGTTCCCCCAAAAGTTGTGGGGTACTCATGTTGTCGAGCTTTTGGATATAAGGGATCCACCACTACCTCCTCCTCCAGAAATGGTGCCCAAATTCCCCTTGTAAATCTAACTTGAAAAAACAATACATTTAATTCTGATTATGTCAAAATGCTTCATTTCAATATTTCTGATTTTTTTTTTCATTTCATGTAAACAATTAGCCAAAATTAACATGAATCGCAGAATATTTCAGTCAACATAAATATTCATTTTTAGCAGGAAAAAAAGTTTAAGAAGCAAAGTTTTGCCAAATAATACCTGGCACCCCACATTAAAATAAAGGTGGCCCTTGTCATCCTGATTTTTTTGCTATACATTTGTTTGTCTCTGTTTTTTAAATACAATAGTTATTATCATTTTCTACCTGTGTCAGTGGTTTGGGAGGTGAAGAGAGAGAAACACACACAGTGGCAAGGAAGCTGTAAGCTGGCTAAAAGATTCTTTGTCTTTATCTGGGCAACAAAAAGTGGCATGGCCAATCTTTAAAGTGGATGAGAGGGACAACCTAGAGATAAAGAACGGATGGAAAGTGACGGGAAGGGTTTTAAGGCAGTGGGGAAATAATCATGAGGATAAGATGGGAACCAAACAAAAGATGATTCAAGGGGGTCTGTAGTAGGGACAAAAAGACTTAGAAGGAAGGAAGAGGAGAGAGATGTGGGGATATGAATAAGAAGATTAGGGAAGAAAAAAGGGGGAAGAAAGACAGAGCTAAAATAAAGAAAAAAGAGCAGGGAGAGAAGACAAAGAGGAGATTAAAATGACAGAAAAGAGAAAAGATATAGAGATAAAAGAGAAAATGAAGGGGACTGAAGGACAGAGACACAAAGAAATGGAACCAGCAACATATTTCACAGAACTCAAAAGTGAGTAAATACTTTTATTTATTCATGCCTAATTTTTGTATATCTCCCTCGAAGACAAATGGTAGTTAAACGAATTTTATAATACATCTAATATGCATATTTTACAGTACTTTTAGACATTATTTTATATTACAGTATGATTTACTATGAAAATTAGATCTCAATCCAGAGGTTCCTATGTGACGTAAAATTTTAGCAGTCCACCATGGGGTCGGGGGGAGTAGAAGAATTGCCACCAAGAGCTGTAAAATATCCATTTGGAGATTGGGTTAAGCCCTGAGTATTGGTTCACTTGACATCAGTGAGTGTTGAGGATATTTATCAGTTTTCAGTAATAGTCCCACAGCAATGCATTAAATAAAACAACCATTAGCCATTGGTGGCCAATCAGCCTGCGCCGGTTCTTTGTATCCAGTGCTCAAGGCAGTGAGGTCAAGAATAATGGTGGTTTTCCACCAATTTCTGTATTACGGAATCTATACTCTTATCTCTCTTTATATATATAGCTGTTTGGCACATTGCAGTAACATAGCAGCCAACATCTGACAATGAAAAATGAGAAACCGTCTGTTTACATTTGTGAAGAACGTATTTATTGTTTCATTATAGCTTAAGCCATAGCTCTTATTTTGTGAAATCTTATTGCTTTCAGCAGTCTATCCTCTCAGAAAGAACTGCATATTCATTATAGTTTTCAGGGTCCTATTTGTACATACTTGATTTAATATTTGTTGTCAATCATTTCTTTTTGTTGAATGTTCAGAAGTTAAAAAAAAATAATAATCCCAGATACTGCTGTGAGTTGTTACCCTTAGCCAGTTGTCACTGCTCTAAATAAAGGGCTCTAAAATTCATTATTAATGTCTGTCATGTACAGCCATTAGTTGGCAGAAATCTTTGAGGAAAAATATGGCAATCAAGCAAGTCTAGTCTGTAGTAAAAAAATCACTAACACCTTTGTAGACATACAGCATCTGAGAGATGACATCCAATACCCTATATATCATTGATTTGAATTGAGAAATACCAGTAAATTGTTTTCAAGTTTGTTGTTTTGACAGTAACAGCAAAGAAATCTTTTTGTAATCTCACATCTGGACAAAAAATGAAGAGTTATAACACAATATAACATTATTTCTTATCAGTGTTTTCAGCCTCTGGAAGTCAGTACAAAACCAGCAGGTCCCATGTGGCTTGGGGACAACCACCATGGGGCTGCACCACTCATTTCTGGATTTCTTGTTGACTCTAAGGTCCAGCATGGCCTGGACCTCCTGTTCCACTGCTTCCTGCATCTGGTGTGGGAGAGGTCAGGTTGCCTCACAAATCTCTTCTCCGGGGTTGGTTTAGATGCTATAGAGGACCAGGGTGGTCTGTCCAGGCACAGCAGTGAGAATCCTCAGGAAAGCATCGAGGAGGTGTTTGACCTACTTCTTTTGTTCCTCTGTGAGGGTGTGCCTGAGCAGGGCTCCACTGGTTCAGTCACCATAGAGGTTCTAGCTCTGGTGCAGGAGGGTATGGTGTAATTAACAGCCCTTCCCATTCACACCACGATTTCAGAAAGTTGACGTGATAGATTTGTCATCTCTTTCACCAATCCAGTTGGTGGGCCTTGTAATGGGGCCAACTTGGCAGAGTATCTCATACAGGCCCTGCCATTGGCTAACATCTTGAATCCTTGGAGAGCAACATGAAAAGTATGCAATCCCCTGGCTCAAAGGTCCAAGGACACATTCCCTGGTTGTAGACTCTCACCTTTCCCCATAGGTGGACTAGAGGGTCACCTTCACAAGGACCATGGACTGGACCAGCAGTTCCTACAATTACAGCGTATATTGGAGGAGTCCTTGGGCTCAGGGCAGTATCTGCTCCTACATGTCCCACATGAGGTCCAGAACCCCTTGAATCTGATGTCCATACAGCAGCTCAAAGAATGAAAATTTGATGGAAACCTATGACATTTTCCTGATGAGTAACAGGGGCAAGAGCAGTTGGTCCCATAAGCGCAGTTCCTCGAGTGGTGGGGGGGAGGGGGGATTTCTGAGCATACCTTTCCATGTTCTCTGTCTGTCTCCATCTGTCTGTGGATGGTATACAGAGGTCCACAGCTTCTTGATCCCCAGGAAATCACAGTCTTCACGGAAAAGTAGAGGTAAAATTTGTCCCTTGCTCAGTGAGGATCTCCCAAGGAAAGCCCACCTGGGTAAAGATTTGTAGGAGCTCTGCCATGGTGGTACAGGTGGCGCCACTCCACAAGTGGATGGACTCAAGGAAATGCATAGAGTAGTCCATTAGCACCAGGATGTAGAGGAAGCCCACAGTGGGACCTATTCAGTTCATGGCTATCTTTTCAAATGTCATTCCCATTACCAGGAGGAGGATTAGCAGAGCTTTCAGCACCTCTGACAGCACTACTAACTGACCTCCCAGTGTATACACAGCCAAAAGAAATGGGTCAGGATTCAGTCCAATGTCTCCTCTTGACTCAGGTGTCAGGCAGCAGGGATGTTGTGGGCTACCTCAACACAGGCCACCACTGATACCGAGGAACCACTAGCTGGGACCTGGAATCCCAGTAGCACAGTACAGTCAACAGAGCTGTCCTTTGGGGGGGGGGGTGAGCATCCCAAGCCCTGTGATTTTGTGGGCCCCAAGCTACGCTGCTGTCCCCACTCCCCTTCTCCCTGCTGTTCAGCCTACTGCTCCTGCCCCACTGCCTTCAGCTTGCCTCAAAAGGAAAGGGGCAGCGCAGGAGGACAGAGCCCGGCCCCTGTGCTGGACCACCCAACACCAAGGGTGGAACAGCCGACCCAGGAGAAGAGTGGGAGAGCAGAGCCCGGCCTCTGAGCCAGCCCGCACAGCCCCCAATCCTGGCACCTCTCCTGTCACCTGGTCCGCAGCTGTGGCCAGGCCTGTGGCCACGGCCTCGGCTCCCCGCCGAGCTGGGGCTGTGGCTAGCTTCTGGTCCCTGGGGGCATAGCGGGACAGCCCACCCTGTCCCCTCCAATGGAGCGGGGCTGGGTCCCCCTAGGCCAATTGGCCCTGGGCCTCGTCCCCCTAAGTGACAGCCCTGACAGTCAATCCTGTTTGAGTTTGAATCAGGGCAACTGGGAGGCCTGCCACAGATCTATCACCACACCATCTATATAGGCCAGTGGCGCGTAAGCTCCCCTCAACATGGGGTCTTCCTTCTGGTTATGGCTGAAATCTTTTACCAAGTTCCTCCTGGTTGTTTGGAATGTCCTTCTCTGGAGTGAGCTGCTCCTTCCGTGGTGCCAGTGAGTCACCTGGCTTTTTCTTCCCTTGTCCCCTACTAACACCATCGCGGGAATCTCTCTCAAGAGGTGTCACTGCCCCAGAAATAGGTTCAGGGCCCAGTGTCCCTCCCTGGGGCAGCTGATCCGTTCCCAGGGGGAGGGGGGGAAATCCACCCTCCAGGTCCTTGACCAGAGCCTGGATTGGGTTCCTGCCACTATCAGCTGCGTACCAGCCCCGGCCCTGATGGGGGCCGCATGGGGCTGTTGCTGGCAGCCAGGCCCTGGGTCTCCAGCCCCAGCGGGGGCCGGATCAGAGCATAGCAGCGGCCGGACTCTGGATTCCTGGCTCCGGCAGGAGCCGGATTGGGCTCGTGGTTGCTAGGCCCTGGACCCCCGGCCCCTGCAGGGGCTGAGTCAGGCCAGCCTCAGGTCCCCATCCCTGTCTTGGGCTGCATTGGGGCACCAGCAGTGGCCAGGCCCCAGATCCCTGACCATGGCAAGGGCAGGATTGGGCTGGCAGCAGCCTGGCACTGGTTCCCAGGCCTTGGTGGGGTCTGCATAGGAGTGCCAGCGGTGGCTGGGCTCCTGATCCCCAGGCCCGGTGGGGGCTGGATTGGGCTGGCGGTGGCCAGGCCTCAGTTCCCAGGCCACACTGGGGCGGTGGCCAGGCCTGGATCCCCGGCCCCACTGTGGGCCAGATCGGACTGACAGCGGCTGGTCCCTGACCCCAGTGGGGCCACCTGGGGGATTCCCAGCCCCAGCGGGGTCTGCATCAGGCCACCAGTGGTGGCTGGACCCCGGACCCCTGGCCCTGGTGGGAGCTGCATCAGTCCACCAGTCGCAGCCGGGCCATGGATCCTCGGCCCTGGCAGGAGCCACATCAGATCGCTGGTGGTGGCCAACCCCTGGGTCCCTGCCAAACTCAGGGGACTGGTGCTGGGACTCAGGGCATGTGCCCTATGTGCTCTCAAGGACTAGCAGTGCTGGGGGATCCTGGAGGCTCAACGTTCATAGAAGCTGCAATTCAGGTCCGTCCTGATGAAGGATTACAGGGTAAGGGAGCTTCTGGGCAGTGTCCACAGGCATAAGCCGGGTTATGCCATCTACACGGAGGGCTACATGGGCTGTAGGATAAGTCTTTACATCCTCATGGATATACCAGAAGCAGATCTGCC
>ML685802.1:14865186-14982229 GCA_007922175.1 Pelusios castaneus
GAGCAGTGAAATTGACATATATGTCAATTACACTGCTCAGCAGAGCAGTGAAATTGACATATTTGACAGCTCCGGTGTCCCAGAGTGGCATGGATTGGCACTCTGGGACATTTCCGGAGGCCAATCAATGCGCGGTAAAGGTACACACGAGCACAAACGCGCAACAGATGATCCGCAACAGCTGTTACCACTCTCGTTGGAGTGGTTGTTGGTATGCGCAGCAACAAGGCGCTTGATGCGGAAGATCACTGTTGCACGTATGTACACCGTGCTTCTAATCGCGCAGTACTGACTTTTAAGGCGCAATACAATGATCGTGTAGACAAGGCTCAGACTCCCAATGATTAAAGCCTTGAGAAAGATACATGTACACTTTTAAAATGGCCAAACAGATGTTTTGTCCAATCCTGGTTTTAAAAAAATTAAAGAAAAAAGATTTATGTCCACTTGCAACCTGGACCCAAATTTTTATGTCCATTGGAAAATGAAAAATGGGATGTATAATGGAAATGCTGACACAACATTAACTATAGGATGCACAAGCGGGCCAGTATAATAAAGCTTCCACAATTTCTACATGCTATAAATAGGGTGCATTTGTCAATTTCCTTCTGTAGTCAAATTGTACTTACTTTTCATCCTGCACCTGTGGGCCTTTGTTTCTCTGTTACAGAATGGTAACAAAGCCAGTTCAAACACTGTTCTGTATTTTTCAAAGTCAAAATTCCTTAGTATTTAATTAAAATAATGCCACCAAATGTAATCATCTTAACACACATGATAATTCCATAGGAGGAGTTTACAAAGGCTATGTTTTGATATTAAATACATTTATCCCTCAGCATTTATGCACAACTTTATTTACTTATTGAAGCTCTTTAAATCAAACCTTTTGCCTGACATTTTAATTCAACCTTCTTTTCATACACACTAGCACCTGTCATAGCATTATGCTCAGCATCAGCTTCAAAGCCTTTGGACCCTATTTACCTTTCTCAGCCCTTAGAAGGAGATGTCATGTAATATAGCAGAACTGCTTGGTATTGTCTTTAGAGATGTGAATGCTAACAGCAAATAAAGTAAAATGTACTTTGTCTTGTCAACTGGATTATGACCCTGACCCAAAGTCCATCAAAGTCATTAGGAATTAGCCCTTATATGAATATCACTTTCAATTATGTGTTACAGGTGATACCAGCTCCTGCATGCATGTGACATTACACTGAGTTCTAAATGTGCTTCTTTTCTCCCAATACACCTATTCCCACCGAATGAAAGGTAAATGTGGGTAATTCAAAGAACAGGGCATAACTTAAAAAATTATTGTTGATAGCTGTTCTTTGGACAGGTATTTTTCTCAGAACATTATGAATAGATGGGGAAAGCTTAGATTTTTGTAAGTAAACGTTAGTAAACATTGATTTCACTGAATAGAAACAATCTGACAAAAAATATTTCCTTAAACCTCGTTTACACACAGTTAGGCTGACATAGGACCGAATTATCTCAGTGCCTGCTGCATTGCATCCTTGTCTCGCCAATGTAAGTGCCCTACTATGCCAACACAATAAGTCCAACTCTGTGATAGGCATAGCGCTTATGTCCATGTAGTGCCTTTATAGACACTCTCCAAAGGGGTACTGTTTTACTTACATTGACTACTAGCTCTCTTGTCAATTTCTCTTTGGAGAGCTGAACAGCTGGATCCCCTCCTGGCTGGGAGCTGGGTAAGGAGTGTAGGCAAGAAGCCCAGATGGCTGGACCTTGCTCCTGATGGGTAACAATGAGGCAAGAAGCCCTGGATGCCCCTATCCCCCAGCTGGTAAAGTAGACAATCTTGTCCATATTATGGCTCCATGCTAAGATCATGAAATTGACCAGACTACCCAGCTCTCAGCAGGGCAGTAAGGGGTGGTCAAGAAGCTGGGGCAGTTGGACCCTGTTCCCCAGAAGCAAGAAGCTCCGGGCAGCTTCCCATCTTGCTCCCAATGGGGAAGTGGGAGGCAAGGAGTTCCAGGTGTCTTCCCCCCGACTCCCAGCAGTGAACAGGGATGCAAGAGACTTGAGTGGCTTCCCCCTTCTCCCAGCAGGGAGTGGTTAGGTGAGGAGTGAGGGCAGCCTCTAAGAAATCTGGGAGCCTGTTGGTTCTCAGCTCTCCACATTGACCCTCTTAGATGGAGGGAAGTGCTCATAGTGAGGATGTGCACCTTTGACCCAAGGAGGTTGTGTGGACATGCACTACTCTAGTAACTACTATGGTGGCTCTAAGTTGACCTAATATAAGTCAACTTAAGTTTTAGTTTAGACATACTCTTAGATGAAAATGGAAATTTACAGATGGGCAATGTAAAAACACCCACTGCTTGAGAAATTATTAGACTTTAATTTAAGGAATTTGCTTTGTATATTTTGACATGTGATGTTAGAACATCAGAACATAAGAAAGTTCAGAATGGTGTTTCACCTAGCCCACTATCCTGTCTTCTTATAGTGGCCAGTGCCAGATGCTTCAATGGGAATGAATTAAACAGGGCAGTTTATTGAATGATCCATCCCGTCATACAGTCTCAGCTTCTGGCAATGAGAGGTATAGCAACACTCAGAACATGAGGTTCTGACCCTTACTATCATGACTAGTAGATACTGTTGGGTCTATTGTCCATGAATTTATCTAATTCTTTTTTGAACCCACTTATACTTTTGGCCTTCACAATATCCCCTAGCAATGAATTCTACAGGTTGACTGTGCATTTTGTGAAGAAGTACTTTCATATGTCTGTTTTAAACTTTCTGCCTGTTAATTTCATTAGGTGACCCCCCCTAGTTCTCATGTTATGTGAACTGCAAATAATACTTTCTTATTCCTTTTTTTCCACACCATTCATGATTTTTTTAGATCTCTATCACATTGCCCCTAGCTGTCTTTTTTCTAAACTGAACAGTTCCAGTCTTTTTTTCTCTCTCCTCATATTGAGCAGTTCCATACCCATAATTATTTTTATTGTCCTTCTCTGTATTTTATCCAACTCTAATATATCTTATTTGGAATGGGGTAACTAGATCTGCAAGCAGTATTCAAGGTGTGGGCAAAACATGATTTATATAGTGGCATTATGATATTTACTGTTTTATTATCTATCCCTTTCCCAATGATTCTTAATGTTATGTTAGCTTGTTTGACTGCTAACATAATATGCAAATATTCTTAGAGAACTTTCCACAGTGACTCCAAGATCTCTTTCTTGAGTGGTTAGACTCGGTCATTTTGTATATGTACTTGGGATTATGTTTTGCAGTGTGGATTACTGTGAATTTATCAACCCTGAATCTCATCTGCCGTTTTGTTGCCCACTCACCCAGTTTTGTAAGATCTCTTGTAACTCTGCAGTTTGCTTTGGACTGTTTTTATATCATCAGCAAATTTTGCCACCTCACCAGTTACTCCTTTTTCTACATCATTTATGAATATATTGAACAGTACTAGTCCCAATACAGTCTGGAGGAGGATACCACTATTTACCTCTCTCCATTCTGAAAACTGACCATGTATTGCTGATCCAGGAGAGGACCTTCCCCCTTACCCCATGACAGCTTACTTTGTTTAAGAGCCTTTGGTGAGGGACCTTGTTGAAGGCTTTCTGAAATTCCAAGTGCACTATATCCACTAGATCAATTTTATCCACACACTAGCTGAAAGTTTGGCTATGTCTACACTTACAAAACTAGTTCAAATTAGTTAATTCAAACTAACTAATTCGAACTAATTTTAGTTAGTTCAAATTAACTTAATTTGAACTAGCATGACCCCACTAGAATGCTAGTTTGAACTAGCCATAGCCATGCAGGGCACTTGCTTAGTATGAATTAGTCGGTTGCATGAAGGTCAATCTGCCAATTAGTTCAAACTAAGCAGTTAGTTCGAACTAATATGGCCACATTGAGTTAATTCGAACTAATTATTTCAAATTAAGGGTTAGTTCGAACTAAGCAATCAAATTTATTAGTTTGAATTAAGGAAGCCCTTAATTCAAACTAATGAAAGCCTAGTGTGGCCAAGGCTTAAATTAGTTTGAATTAAGCTTCCTTAATTCGAACTAACTTGCAAGTGTAGACATAGTCTTTGTGTTTTAACAGTTATAAAGTTTTCACTTTATTTCTCTGTCTACTGTCACTAAATAATTGTACGATCCCTTAAAATTTCCCACAACGCTGAAAATAAAAAGCTTAAAATCCATAATTTTGCTCAACTGTATAAATTTAAACAGATAAAAAATTAAAATGTTTAAAAATAAATATGAATATTATCTCTCAGAATTATTTTTTTAAAATCCATTTCTGCCAAGCCTCGTTATGAAGCATAGGCAAAATCCTTATGTTCTTTCACAGATCATACACAAGTAAACCTTTTGCATTTGGATTGAGTAAGATATGACATACTGATATTGGAGTTATAGCTGATTTATGCTTAATATGATTGAAAAAGATTATAAGGCTAATACATATCTATGACAAGTAGTATTACGGCTCAGTAGGGAACTAAGCAGATTACATGTAGTTTTTCCGGCACCTATGTGTAGGAGTTTATCTTGCTCTCTGTGCAGCTGCAGAGAGCCATAATTGCAGAAGAACTTTTGTGAGCACAATTGTATTGTCTGGTAACACTTTGAAGACAAATTCTTAACAGTAGAGTCCATTCCCCAGGGTGGACAGTCCTAAGTATTTTGCATATATTGCTGGATCATGTACACAGTGGTGGGTTTTTTAGTGTTTTGTTTTTCTTTTTATTTTCTTTTTCAAAGCTTCTTGCTGTGTGAGGACTCAAACATGACTTCTGTAACTTTCAGACTGGAAGCTCTTGGAAGGCAGATGCTAATGCATGTCTATTTCTATATTATAAATGGTTTGATTTTCTTTTGTTTCCAACGTAAGGTGTCTATTTTTAAAAGCTCAGAATGAGAGATATCTCTGGGGGAGATAAGTGCTTATTATAGGTCTAAGAGAGATGGATGCTGTTTGGTTTCTCCCTTTTCAAATATAGAATGAACAGTATCACCTTCACCTCGATCTTCTCAGTACCTTTCCAACATGTTATGGTGCCCCTGGTTTAAGTGGGCAACTCCACTGATTTTAAGCAACTCCACTGATTTTATATAGAGTGGCACATTGTTTGCAATAGGTTGAATTTGTCCCAAGACAATATGCTGTGCTATTCGGGAAAAAGAGAGACCTTCCACTTTCCACACACACACTGGTAGGTCTGTTGATTCACATCAGGATTGGGTACTGGTTTACCCACAATACATTGGGAATATTTGATGTTACTTGAATCTAACCCAACGAATACTGACTCACCCCATTTTTGCAGGCTCAGTAAACAACACTGATATGTAAAACAACAGATTCACAAAACTTCAGCATCCAGAACTTATCAGTGTGAAAGATTGTATCTAAATAGGAATGAATTACATAACAGTTATGCACTGAAATGTAATTTTGTTTAAGCCTAAAACTGTTGCAGGAAGAGGAGCTGAATGAGGGAATCTTGCTGTTCTCTATGTCAAAACTTCTGAGAACTGTTTGCTTAATATATAGCAAATGTTCTGTGCTACCTGATGTTCAGCTGGGTACAAAGAAATGAGAGTGTTAGCCAGCTATAAACATCTAGAAAGACTGAGCTTGCTCACATTGAAGCTGTTTCAGAGTTTCCATTCATTAGCCTACTAGTATATGAGAATAAACTTTGAATCCCTTCCTGTGTGTAATTAGCAAAAATTGATAGAATCTGTACAGTGGGGAGTAATTACCTCATACCAGAGGGTCATTCAATATAAAAATATCAATTACAAGTCCAATTCACAGTTATATTTTAGAAGTAATTATTGTTTGTGCAGCACCATGGATATGCACGCATGCTTTACAGAAGAAAAAAATACATGGGGCTTGATTCAACTTCTTTCTTCCACTGATGTAAACCTCTGGTAACTCCACTCCAAACTGTGGTAAATCCAACCTCATTTTCACTGTCTGGTCTAATGACTATTCACATATTTTACCCAAAATGGAAGCTGTGAAACAGCTTCAATAGGAGATAGTGAAGGAGCCCCAACCCAAAACACCCAAAGCACTCAACCTGGGATATGAGAGACTTGTTCAGTCTGTATTCTAAATCAAGTAGTATGAGGATTTGAACTTGGGTTGATGCTGTAGCACAGGGGTCGGCAACCTTTGCCGGCTCCTGTGCCAGCCCTGCTGACCACATCCTCAGCAGGTGCCAGGGGTGGGGCCAAAAGGGGGCGGGGCCAGACCAGGTGCCCTGCCAGCTGGGGCCTGGGCCGGCATCAGCCGGCAGGCGGCCTCTGGTTCCCAGCCCCGGGGCCGGATCCCGTCCGAAGGGGTGGCGCGAGGCTGATGGCTCCTGCTGGCCCTCCCCCTTTGCTGGATGGCAGGAGGGAGGCAGAGTGGGTCACATCGCCCCAGCCTGCCCAGAGCCACGCCGCTGCCAGCAGGGTAGAGCCGGCTCTGGCCACGGCCAGCAAGAGGGCGAGTCAGGTCGGCCCACCCGGAGCTGCTGCTACCGGCGGGAGCTGGGGCCAGGAACCGGAGGCCACCCACCGGCAGCAGCGGCTCTGGCCGGGCCGACATGACCCGCCCTCTTGCCGGCCATGGCAGGGGGCAGCTTTGCCCTGCCGGCAGTGGTGCGGCTCTGGGCAGGCTGGGGCAACGTAATCCACTCCTCTCCCCTCTCCTCCTGCCGTCCAGCAAGGGGCGGGGCCAGCAGGGACCCTCAGCCATGCACTGCAGCTGCTGGCCACGCAGTTTGTGGAGCCAGCGGGGGAGCCTCAGACTCGGCCCACATGCCAGCTGTGGCATGCGTGCTGGGGGTTGCCGACCCCTGCTCTAGGGACTGTTAGAACTTTATGTAACCCATAGGCCAGGGGCTGGCAACCTTAGCCGACCCCTGTGCCGGCCCCTCCTCCTCGACCCTCAGCTGGTGCCAACAGCCCATTCATGGAAAGAAGCCACCTGAACCGGCTCCTCTCAGCAGCATGTCTGGGGACCCTTATCCCCAGTTACTTGGAGTCACTCCTTTTCTTGGCGGCACACCACAGAGAGGAGCTGCTCTGGGTGGCTTCTTTACATGGTATGCCTGGCAGGGACCTCTGCGCTGCAGCCATCCCCGAAAGAAGCCACTTGGAGTGTCTTTTGGTGGCAGGAGTGGCAATTTCTGTGGCACCACAGAGGATGCCGAGTACCGCTCCAAATGAGCTTGTGTGCCACTGTTGGAACGCATGCCAGGGGTTGCCTACCCCTGCTCTAGCAACTGGCCTTTGAGTATAAGGGGCATGTGGAGAACACTGGCACTACTAGCTCCTCCTTTTCTGCAGATTTGATGTGTTCAGAGCATGTCTACTTGATCGGGCCTCGCAAGCAAGATAAGCAGGGAATGGTTAATTTGTGAATTCTGCTAGGGCTTCGGTGTGTGCCCTGCATGAAATTTGGGCATCTCCAAGGTTAGGCCTACAGCTGAGTGAAGGTTTTGAGGATCTCAGTGGCACCTAAATGTTGGACTGAAATGTCTCACGTGGCAAATAGCTAGGCACTTACATCTCTTTGTGGATCTAGCAGCTAGCCAAAAGCTCCTGCACTGAAAAACATCTAGTGTAAGATTGTATTGATTTTCCATTATCAATATAATTAACAGTATATGTATTCCTCTTTTCTTTCCCTTCTCACTGACAGGTTATCCACCAGCTCAGGCTTTCTGAGAACGAGAGCGCTGCACTGCAGGAACTCCTGGATTGGCGGCGAAAGCTCTGTGAAGAGAGAGGAGACTGGCAGACAATCCTGCAAAACACCGAGCAAAGAATCACAGCTCCTCCCCCGCCTCCCTGTAAAAAGCCAACTCTGCTGAAGAAGGCAGAAGATACCCCTTGCAACAGACTGTCTTCAGGGATCTGGGATACCACTATGTGATTTCCATTTGTTTGTTTATTTGTGTAGTATTAAGAGTGAAAATATCTAATTATTTCAATCTGCAAAGTCAGCAGGCTCCTGCCCCTTCAATGAGAGCAGGATTTTCTACAAGCATCCATTCAAGAGCCTAGGAAACAGGAATTACATAGATCTGTTGTGTGTGTGTGCGTGCGTGCGTGTGTATATATGGGTGTTTCTGTTTTTTAAAAAAAATATATAATATACAAACTGCACTATAAATACATAGTTTAAAATTACAAGATAGTTACCTACTGCTCTCCCATGGACAATGAACAAATTCTGTATTAAGTGAGTGAGGACAGGGAGAATTGGCAAACAATTTGGAGAGATCGGAGAAGTTTGTGTGCACACTGTACAGCTGTTTTATATAGTACAACAATATGATGTTTCTTGTATCTCAATGAACGGTTTTATTATATTACATATATACATATATAATATTTCTTTGTAGATGTCTGTGTTTTGTTGGAATTGCAAACATGATAATTATTTACATGTTTGGTACTGGTATTTTACAACTTTCTGCAATTGGTGCTGTTCTTTCATCACAATACAGGTAATAAATACAGTACTGGTATTTTTTTTTTCATGGTTTATCCTTAATAATGTACCTAAAGTTTCAACACTGTGCTAGTGTTCTAGCACTAGCAATGTCTATCAGTCAGATCTTGAAACCCTTGCAAAATCGTCATTTGCCAGTGATGGTTAATGCTGTTCACATTCAAGAATTAAAGAGCTCTCTGCTTCTTTATTGTGCCCTTATGTTTCTGACTGAATGGGTTTTGAGTTCTTTTAATTTTACCTCAAAACTGATTTCATCCTGGGTTATGTGAAATAATGAGGTACTCATTTAACCTGTAAGTCTGGTTTACAAGTCATAGCTGATTATATATAAGGTCAGTTGTCAGTGGACAGATGCATAATAGTAAGTAGGTATGAAAGTACAAATGTGATTTACAATGTGATGTAACCCAATGACAACGGGTGTATCAAAGGATTATGTTTCTGTAATGTACAATGCATGATTCATTTGTACCTTAGATTTCATGTAACAAAATGGCCTCAGAAATTGGAGCATTCTGGCTAGAGAACATGAGTTCTCTGAGCAGTGATAATTAAAATGAGAATAACATACTGTTGGAAATTAGTTAGATGCTATATGGCACACTCTGAAATATTACTTGACCATTAGAATGGCGTAGTTTATATTTTAACTCACATGTATACAAAAGATATTTGGTCAAGGGCTGCTTGCCTTAGGTCCTTGGCCTACCTAGAGCTAATGTATGCACTCTTCCTGGTGCTTTTCCTCCCTCAGCCCTATGAGGGAGATAAGGAAAGGGACTGTATATTTTAAAAAAATATATATTAAACTAACATTTTAAAATTTAAGAGAAGTTAAAAATTTATCTCTGTCTGGAGGTGTTTTGAAAAGCACTTTTTAAATTAGCTGTGCAGGGAGGATACTTTTTTCTCCACTTAGCAGAAATTTCAGATTAATTAAGAAGACAAGATGCAATCATGTTTGGTTTGTGTTGGTTCCTTTTTTTCTTTTTGGAGGTGGCAGGAGTCAGACTGGAGGGAAAGAGTTCTTAAAATTGTACCCATAAACCCCATCCTGCTGTCCAGTTTCACACTAGTCAGAACTAAGTCTGCTATATTACTAGAGATTCAAAAATTCAGGATAATCAAGGAAGGGTGGGGGACTACAGTCACCCCTTAAACTGGTTGTGTGTGGACTATACTGTAATACTGAGCTGAGCCTATTTACAACGGTTGAGGATATGGCTCACTGAGAGGAAATGTGTCAATGACTTGCAACCACAGAGCAATTGTGTCAAAACCAGTATTAGAACACAGGAATTCGTGACTTCTGGGTTCATTATCAGATTACTAAAACCTATTGCCCCTTTAGGTCCTATAAATAACTATGCCTCAATCTCTATCCCTACTACCAATTTTAAGACTGGTAAGTACCTTTCTTGAATGGGGTTTCACAGTTTGTGTCTAGTTGTCTTAGAGCTGTGGTCAACTTCCACTAAAGAAGAGGAGATGAGGTCTAAGCAACACCCTTCACTCTTGAAGAATTGTATGACATGTATGACATATGGCTCCTGGGAAATGAAAATATCCAAGTCCAGCATTATAAGCAGTTTCACTGATACAGTTACATTGGAGAAATTGAAACAAAACAGATGTGAACATTCAGCTATTGTAAATAAGATAATGGAAGCATGTTACATTTTTATTGGGTGTAAAATATTTTTATTTCATTTTAATGTAGCTTTTGGGGTTCCTCCTTAAAGCACATAATCACAGTCCAAAACTACAAATCAAACAACAAATATTACAGAGATGTTTTGATTGATGTTGAGCCCAGTATCAATAATGAACAGCTTTTAATGTTGGAAGGCTGACTATGAATTTAAAAAACAATAAAAGCAAGAATATTTAGAAGATCTCTCTAATTGTATTAAGACATTCAAGAATGTGAATTATGATGTAATAATTCATACCTAGTGTGTCCTGTGATCCCTTGGCCTATAGCCTCATGCCTAAAATGCAGGTGGTGTAGAATTATTAGAGCACAATCCACACCCTATCATGTTTTATTGCTTAAATAACTACACCCCCCCAGATCAACTACCCCCCCAACTACACCCCCAAAGGCAAATCATGCCTGACCAACCTGATTTCCTTCTATGAGTAGATGACTGGATTTGTGGATGCGGGAAGAGCCGTTGACGTGGTATACCTTGACTTTAGCAAGGCTTTTGATACGGTTTCCCACAGCATTCTCGTCGACAAGTTAAGGAAGTATGGGTTGGACGAGTGGACCGTAAGGTGGATCGAAAACTGGCTAGATCAACGGGCTCAGCAGGTAGGAATCAATGGCTCGATGTCTGGTTGGCAACCGGTAACAAGTAGAGTGCCCCAGGCATTAGTCCTGGGGCCGGTTCTATTCAACATCTTCATTAACGATCTTGATGATGGAATAGACTGCGTGCTTAGTAAGTTGCGGATGACACCAAGTTGGGGGGAATGGTAGATACTTTGGAGGGCAGGGACAGGATCCAGGGAGACTTGGACAAATTGGAACACTGGGCCGAAAGAAACCATGAGGTTCAACAAAGACAAGTGCAAAGTCCTGCACTTAGGATGAAAAAATCCCATGCACTGCTACAGGCTGGGGACCAATCGGCTAAGTAGCAGCGCTGTAGAAAAGGACCTGGAGGTTATGGTGGACGGGAAGATGAATATGAGCCAACAGTGTGTCCTTGTGAAAAAGGCCAATGGCATATTAGACTGCATCAGTAGGAGTATTGTCAGCAGATTGAGGGATGTGATAATTCCCCTCTATTCGACACTGGTCAGGCCGCATCTGGAATACTGTGTCCAGTTTTGGGCTCCCCACTACAGAAAGGATGTGGACAAATTAGAAAGAGTCCAGCGGAGGGCAACAAAAATGATTAGGGGGGCTGGGGAACATGACTTCTGAGGAGAGACGGAAGGAACTAGGCTTATTTAGTCTACAGAAGAGAAGACTGAGGAGATTTGATAGCAACCTTCAACTACTTGAAGGGTTGCTCCAAAAAGGAGGGAGGTAGGCTGTTCTCAAGGGTAACAGAGGACAGAACAAGGAGCAATGGTTTCAAATTACAGCTGGGAAGGTCAAGGTTGGATATTAGGAAAAACTTTCTCACTAGGAGGGTGGTGAAGCATTGGAATGGGCTACCTAGGAAGGTGATAGAATCTCCATCTTTGGAGATTTTTAAGGCCCAGTTAGACAAAACCCTGGCTGGGGTGATTTAGTGGGAGTGGTCCTGCTTTATAGCAGGGGGTTGGACTAGATGACCTCGTGAGGTCCCTTCCAACCCTATTATTCTATGATTCTATGTCTAAAAATACTATTAAAGTTTATATTGTAAATCAAAATTTGTTTGTATTGCTGGGGAAATATACCATTGACATTCTGAAATGTTCAGAAGTAGTTTTAGCAGAACTGCATGATGCCTGTAAATTAGTCTCATCTGTGGAATATGCACCAACCAATTAGAACGTGTTTGAGTGTACTTGTACTTTTCAAAGTATCTTAGAGAAAATGGCATTGTGAGTTCAACATTCTGTAGAGATAGATTACACTCTGTGAATATTCTCGTGCCATTAGTGTCCAGTAAACAATCTGAAACCGGCTTTTTACTGCAATAAAGCGAGTTCAGGAAGCTGCTGTTATCATCAGATAACCACATCCCCACATTATGCCTTATTGTTTAATTGTTTCATGTCTGAAACAAGCTGAACTTCCGGCAACTTAGCTACTGATCCAATACCTAATGATAAGTATTAGCTACATGCTTTACAGTTTATGAAGTTCACAGCACTGGTCTGAAGTTAACAAGAGTGATTGGCCAAAATAAATAAATAAAAACTCTATTGGCATGAGAGAATTTTAAAGTTTATGAACCATTTAGCATTTAGTGTCTCTTATTTGCCATAGCAATAATCCTAGTATGGATTAAAAGCAATATCTTGTTTCCACTTCTTAAAATTGGATGTAGATGTCTAGAAAATTACATACACAAATCTTTTACAAAAGACGTGTTAAGTGATAAGCCTCTTAAAACCTTGTATTGTTTGCAAAACAATATTATTGTTGAATAAGTGGACTGAATTCCCTCCTCTTTGCCAGTGATCCTTTTTATTTCTTCAAAGAGGTTGACTAATGTTCATTAATAAGTTTATTACATTGCATGCTTTTTGTGTGTTGGACAAAGAATTTCATTAACTGTCAGAGAAAACATAATACCAATACCATAAGCCTGGTACCAAAGTGATAGTAATAGCCAGATTCATTGTAGTTCTAATTCTGCTCTATGCAGTACTGAGGTCCCCAGTAATCACCTTATTTTCCTCTCTGTAAAGCTTGCTAATATCTGAAAGGTTCTGAGAAGCTTAAATTAAGTTTTGCCATTTTCCAGTTAAATCTTAAATTCCTATAATTAAAATCTTTACCTACCATACAATCTTCCAGAGCAGTAATAAATATTTCATTGCTCTGTGTGTGTGCATGTGTGTCTGTCTAAACACTTTTATGTATACATACATACACACGCACACAGACACTTTTTTTTTCAGAAAAACACCATCTAGCCTAAATGTTTCCCAGTTTCCAAACAAAAGTAAAAAATGTGTGAAGAAATGTTTTTCTTACATTTGTTCTGTTCTTTGTGTACTCAGGGGTCGATTTTCGGAAGAAATAAATCCCTCTTCTTGGTTAATACTGTGATTGTGAAAATTAGATCATTAGCAAAAGTTATCTTTCATTTCATGTGTGGATCAGTCTTTTATTGACACAACTGGCTCATGAACAAATGTTTTCTTGGTCATGCCAAAAGAGCTAATGCGATCTTTGGATGTATGAGTGGAATATCGAGTAGGAATTAGTGAACTTATAGTATCTCTGTATTTGCTACTGCCATGACTGCTACTGGATCACAGTTCAAGAAGGATGTTGGTAAATTGGGATGGGTTCATAGAAGAATCACAAGACTGATTAAAGAAATAGAAAACATGCTTCACTGAAAGACTCCAGGGGTGCAATTTCTTTAGTTTATTAAAGTGAAGATTAAATAGTGACTTGATCACAGCATATATAACCAAGTGGGAGAACAGAAATTTGGCAATAGAGGGCTCTTGAATCAAACAAAGAATGACAAAACATGATCCATTGACCGGAATTCGAATATAGACCAATTTAGATTAGACATAATGCACATTTTTTTACCAATGTGAGTAATTCACCACTGGAAGAATTTACCAAGGGCTATAGTAAATTCTCCATCCATAGAAATTAAATAAATATGGGATATTTTTCTAAAAGATATTCTAGTTCAAACAGGAATTAATTCAGAGTACTCCTGTGACTCAGGAAGTCAGACGAAGGAATCACAATGTTCCCTTTTTGCATTGTAATGCAAATCTATTAATCTATGTCATGCTTTAAATTGAAGGGAATATTAGGCATTTCAAAGAAGCCTGGCAACTTATTTCCATATGTTTCACTAACAAATCAGTGGGTTTTTTCTCCATGATTTTAAAGGGAATTGGGGGGGTTGGAATTTCTGTAAACAGAATAAAATAATCCTTTGACTGAATTTATTTTAGTTTGTTCTAGAAGCACAAATTACTCATTTGACTTTTTTCCTTTAAAATATCAGTTAAAACATGAGTCTTCTTAGCTTCTTTTGATTGTCTATCCAGCCATTAGATATAGCACAAAAGCCATGCTGTATTTTTATGCTCTCTTTATTGTCCTTGCTTATCATCATTCACTTTGCTGTTTATTGTCATTTGTTTTACTATCTGCCCTACCAATATAGACTATATCATAGCTCCATTAAAACTAGCCTGTCTTGAAATTGTACCAGGAAAAGACATTTTCTCCAACAGTTAATTCAGTTTTTCTAACCTCCTTTATCTCAATTTGTTTAATTGTACACATAACCAAAGAATTTGCATTTTTATGGAGCATTATTTATGCTTGTGAAGACTACAAGTTATTATCCAATCATAGCACTAGCCAGCAGGATAAAAGACTAAAGATTGTTAAGGTTCTCACAAAATAATAATGAAAGTTTATTCCTTGTACTAATTTTTCATCATTAAGAAAAATATCTGATTTATCTGAGGAAACTGAGTATAGGATTGGGTGTAAGGGGAGTGTATCACTGGCTATGTCTACACTTGGCAAGTGAGTTCGAATTAAGGAAGCTTAATTCGAACTAACTAAAGCCATGGCTACACTGGGTTTTAATTAGTTCGAATTAAGGGCTTCCTTAATTCGAACTAATAAATTCAAACAGGCTATTCAAAGTAAGGGTTAATTCAAACTAGTTGGTTCGAATTAACCAATGTGGCCATGTTAATTCAAACTAATTGCTCAGTTCGAACTAACCGGCCCATTGAATTCAATGCAAATCGCTAATTCAAACTAAGCAAGTGCCATGAATGGCACTTGCTTAGTTTGAACTAAATTTTGCTAGTTTGAATTAAATTAATTCAAACTAACTAAAATTCGTTTTAATTAGTTAATTTGAATTAAGTAATTTGAACTAATTTTAGTAAGTGTAGACATAGCCGCTCAGAATCTGATTCTAGGGTGTTTTTAGTTCAAAATTCCCCCTTGGTTCCAATTTCTTTCAGCTCTTAAATAAGTGAGTGATTTTTTTTTAAGGCTAGAGAGAAACAGTGGATGAGGTAATATCTGTTGGACTAACTTCTGTAGGTTAGAAAGACAAGCTTTTGAGTTTCACAGAGCTTTGTTCAGGACCAGCACAGCTACAGCAACGTTGTGTGCGTGGTTTAAGGTTGAATGTTGGATAAAGTATTCCTACTTAAACTGTTAACAGCTAGTTAATGTTAAACTAACTGCCCCTGGCCCTGCTCTGTCAATGGATTATTCCTTTGAAATCAAAGTTACAGCATCAAGAAACATACACCATACACGCCAGTGGGAATGTGTAGTGTATATACACCAAGCTCTTATTTTTATATGAAGTCTCTAGCTTAAGATAGAGTAGACTAAGGGCTCCTCTAATTTGTGCTTGCCTACAATGTCTCAAAAGAGCCATTCTGGCTGCTAAGGATCACACAGCAATTCTCTATCTATATCCTCTGTCCCCAGGAATGTCCTCCATAGGGACCACTTGGGATGGGATAAGGACAGAGAATTTTCATCACTGGTGGATTCTCCTGCACTGCATACTCCTCGGGTGTCCAGCTAACTGAACTTCGTGGCTGTTTTGTACTACGTAGCTTCATTTGGGGATCAGGGGTGATCAACAAGGAATAAGTTTGTCACTGGAAATATTTTCTTCTCCTGAGTAGTCTTATTTACTACAGTGGCAACACTGAGGGTTAAATTTACTCGTGCATAAGTGTTGGCAAGATCAGCCCCTTTATCTTATATGGACTTAGAAATATTTCTTCATTTTTTCACGAAGCACAATGCAAACTAGAAAATAGGTAAATTGGACACAGTTACTGAGGACATGCTGTGATCGAAGCTTCTCAGGCCTCACTCTTATCAACCCTTAGTAAAAGCCATGTCAATTAAGACATTGCCTAGACAATGACACAAGTAGTTTATTTCCAACTGAGGCCCAAAGGCTCTCTACTGTTGCATGCTTTCCCTCTCAGTATAACTGTTTTTCTTCCCAGTCCTCAGCAGTTGCCATGGACACTCACCAAACGCCTAGAAAACAAGCAGTCTGCTCTCATTTGAGTTTACAATGTCACTCTGTGGCCAGCTGCTCAGAGGTGTGAAAACTACTTGCATTTAGTTCAACTGAGGTATGAGAATTCTAAGATCCTTTCTTAACCCAGGCATCTTGGGTAGGAGTGCATAGCTTTATATGCCAGGTAATTCTGCCCATTTTCAGTTTGGAGCTCATTGGTGTAATGTAGACACAGTTTCATATCTAAAAAACCTGAGCTAAATGCTCAAGGCCTTGCGTTAGCAGCAGTCCTGCTAACAGTAGGATTTAGAAAGCTCCATTGCATCATAAACATTCATCTAACTCTTGCCTAACCAACCAACTATGTGGTAAAGGACAAAAAAAAAAAAAAAAAGAGAGATGATAAAGTCCCAAATGAAAAGAAAAAAAAAATAGTCAAATGCCAAAAAGTAATAACAATAAAAATCTAAAGAAAAAAAAAGTGTTCTCCAACTAAACTAGAAATGAGGTTAAACGTTGAGGATTATAAATTAGTTTTAAAATCATATTATCACCTTATTATCCAGATATCTTGAATAGGTTAATAGTATGCTTTGCTGGCACTGAATGAAATGAAGACACTTTGAAATCTTCAGTTTCTTCTCATAAACTTTCAATAGACCAGATATGTATTCTATAAATTGATAGTGAGTAACCGAGCTAAAGGAAAAAATATATTTTAAGTTGTGACCTCGGTTTCATGGCACATGCTCATGTCATGTCACATCATCATGTGACAAAAGCTAAATATCATACAGTGTAGGGTAAATCTCATTAGTACTGCTATTCTCAGACCAGGCATCATCTAACAATTCCAATAGCAAATGTATGCGGTCATAATTCATTTTAGGGTATGGCAAAACTGTAAAAAATGAGTGCATGACTCATGCAAATGATCTGATATTGTATTTTATTAATATTTTTAATCTTTCTGGGGCATATTTACTGAACATTATGTTCATTTTGATTAAAGCGTGTTGCTGTATTAGTGGTTTAAAATAGTTGTAATGGTCCTTTTCAACAGTTAAAACCAGAAATCCACTCGAAGCTATCGGCATGAAGCATTTCAAGATATCCCTTTATGGGAGGAGATAGAAGAAAGCAGCATTTGAGGATAACTGCCCTATGGAAGTTTTGTAAGTTCTCCATCTTCAAGCATCTGATGAAGTGGGATTTCCTCCCACGAAAGCTGATGCAGTAAATGAATGTGTTAGTCTTTAAAAGTGCCACAAGACTCCTTGTTCCTTTTGCTGAACTAGACTGACACAGCTACCCGTTTGGAACTGCCCTATGGAACTATCGCTGCACATGAACCTGATGTATAACTATACTATTGTTCACTATAATGTGCTCCTTCTATCCCTCACCAGCTGAGAGATTCAAAGCACCCACTGATTTACTCAGGGATGTTTATGTCTATAAAGCCCATGTCATCCAAATGGAGAACAGAATCAATCCTTTGTACTTAGATAACCAATCACGCACAGTCAATGAAGAATCAAAAAGCTCACTTTCTGTACAGTGTAATTTATTTAGACAAATGAATTAACAAATAAAACTGTGACATCCACAGATTTGGGGAATTTGTGAGAAGGGGGAAAAAGATCTTTTCAGCCAATAAAGCAGTTTGTTATGCAATCTCCCAGCTCTAATACTATCACACCACATAATGCTTTGTCTGTCGTTCTCTGAGGTCTAAACCTGTTGGGATGGTATTCAGTATATTAGTGGGTTTTTTCAGTAGTCTAAAAACATGTAGCTTGCAACTGGCAAAATGATTTCTGATGGTCCTATGGGTTGGTCTCAAGCCTTGTTAGGAAAAAAGAATTTCACTTTAAACTAGCTGGGCCTCTGTGCCCGAGACAGTTCTGACATGCCTGGGAACAATCTAGTTCAAAGTAAATCTTTCTATTGTACTTGACTAGTGAGCTCAGTGACTGAAGACCCAGTCCTACAATGTGCAAAATGTCTTTCTGGGTGATCCCGAGCAATTTCAATGAAGCTAATAGATTTGAGGGTGCTTCACAACTCACTGGAGGTATTTATAACTCTTGCAAAGACTAGGTTCCCCTAATAACTCTTCCTGCCTTTTCCATTCTCTCCCTTTGTTGAAATGTCTGCAATTTACTAAATCATTAACAGACGTTTGCATTTTAATGGATAAAGTAATTGTTGCCTAGGGTCTCAATAAATTACACAGAGAGGGGTTTTCTTGAATTAGAGATGGCTTCTCATCCTGATGCAGAAAATGACCTTCAATGTATGGACAATATTTCTAGCTCGTTCTGCCATCCTCAGGGCACCACTTCCTTTTATAAAACAAATCATCATGTATGCAGTTGTAATCACATGACTACCTTTTAGGTGTACTTATGTCCCAGGGTTTGTATTTGAATTACGTGCAGATGTAGGTCTGGGGTTTTATAGTGTGGTAGGTACCTTTACTACAACTCCAACGAATGCACTTAAACATGAGACAGTGTTGTGAAGATAAAACTAGTACCCTTAATTATAAAGTGCACTTCTTTAAACTACAGTGCTCAATAATTAGAATATTTACCACTCATAACAATTGACTGTGACTACAGTTGCACCTTGTGTGTGTCTGTGTAATAGAAATAGATTTTGTGTTCAATTCTTTTGATTTATTTTTATTAACTATAAATTTAAAAAAATCATTTGGAACCATCAATATTATGAGGAAAATAATTTATTCAGAACAAAGTATTTCCCACCATTCTTGTGTTGTTTGATGTCTGGGTGAAAGTCTGTTCACAGTTATCCCACTATAAATCCAGAGAGAGTCCTTTAATTTCAGTGGTGTTACTCTGGAATTGCACTGAGAACAGACATGGCCTTTTAAAGATGTGATTATTCTTACTGAGAAAAGTGTATTAAATCCTTGCCTCAATCACTGCTATGATTGTGGCATTTTAACAGTAACAGCCTGCAGGATTAAGTGTTTTCACTGCTTGCCAACAGATGGTCACTGTTGCAGAACAGCCTCCTGTAAACAATGACCAACCCAACTGAGATGGAAAATTATTTTCAGTGGTATGATCTTTCTCCATTGCAACAAAATAATGACATCAAGATAGGTCTACTTCATTTTAGATTGATAACAAAAGATTACGACTTGTTAACTAGAAGTGAAGGTGAAAAGAAGATGAAAGTCAACCTAAAGTACTCTGTGTCCACACTGGGCTTTCCTTAAGTTGACTTAAGGAAAAGTTAAGTCGACCTAATAACACCTCGTTTTAGGTCGACTTAACTCTTAAGTCGACCTTATTAGGTCAACTTAAATCAGTGTGGACGGGGATTAGTGCCTAAATCGACCTTATTAAGTCAACTTAAAGTGTTAAGTTGACTTAATAAGGTCGAAAAGGGGCTATGTCTACACTAGAAAAGTTGTCTTTTGTTAAATAGACTTAATAAGGTTGACTTAAAGTCTACCTTATTAAGTCGACTTAATAAAGTCGTCTTAACTTTTCTAATGTAGACATAGCCAATGAGTTTTTACAAACATATTAATCCTACATTTGGATAATCATATTGCTTCATGGTGAGTAATTCCCACTGACACCCATGGAAGTTTTTCCTCATAGGTCAAGAATAAAATAGGGACAAAGTTATTCTCCCAGTTGCATTGTTGTGCTGAAAAATCTTTATTTCTCCTGACTTTCTGATTAGGGTGATGGTGCATCCTGGACAGCAGGGCCCTGGGGGAGATTTTCTTATAACAAGTCCCTAATGCATTCTAACATGTTATGGGACTCAGATTCATAAATGACTAATAGGCACTGTTCCTGGAGCTGCTTCTGCTCTTGTCAGGAAGAGCCTGGGACTCACGAAACATATTCAGTGGACTCCTCAAAATGTCATTGATATAGTTAGAATATGAATAGCATAAGGGAAGTAGGAGTATGGAAATATGCTTTCAGTCACCACATATTTTGGGGATGGGGTGGAATGGAAGGAACAGGATTTCTTGGACTCAATTATTTGTTTAAGAAATGCAACAAAAAAGGGGGTTGGGTCTAGTATTTTTCTCCATAGATACTGAATCACCAAAGCCCGAACTAGCCATATAGTTTAGAGCAGTGGTTACGAACCCTTTTGGCTCAAGGGCCACAGATAGCATTTTTACAGCCCTGAAGAGCCAACAGCCTCCACTAGCAGGCCCCCTCTGAAAAGCAGTTTGCCTCCTTGCTTGCTGATCTCCCGTCTCCCTGGCTGCAGCAGGGAAACCATAGACATCCTGCAGCTCTGCACACTCTATCTAGGTCCCCAGGCAGTGGCTCCCATCTGCAGCTAGGGAGACGGACGATCAATCTTCCCCTGCCCTTCCTCTGACTCCAGCAAGGACCCTAACACCTATGGCCCTAGAAAGAATACTTTGCAGTGCTCCCTGCTACAGATGGGGGGTGGGAGTGCTAGTCTCCCATCCCTTTGACTGCAGCAAGGAGCCTGCATCAATCTTTTAGCCCTGTGGAAAAGCGCTCCACCTGAGTCTTTAAGCAGTAACTCCATTCTGCAGCCAGCAGTAGCAGAGCTGAGGGCCACTTTGAAAGCCCCCAAAGGCCACTTTTGGCCCCTGGAACACAGGTTAGGACCCAGTGGTTTAGACTAAAATTTCTAAAGTGTGCAGTATGCATCTGTGGCACAATAATCGATTCTAAAAAAAACAGAGTATTATAGTGATACTATTTGCTGACTGTTTGGTCTACATGACATGGGTTAATAATTTCAGTCCGCACACCTCTTTCAAAATCCTTCACAATGGTCATCCCTGCTTGGAAGTGTCAACAGCAAGCTTAACTAATTGGCATGAAGACTGAGCATGACACCTTTTAAAAGAGAGACAACATGAAGGAGGTAATATCTTTTACTGGACCAACTTCGTTTGGTGGCAGAGAAGTTGGTCCAGTAAAGGGCATTACCAAACCCACTCTATGGCTGCGTCTACACTGGTAAATTAAGTCGACTTAAGCAAGCTTGCTTAAGTTGACTTAATTTACCCTGCATCTACACTACAGTTTCCTTAAGTCGACTTAAGCAGCTTGCTTAAGTCAACTTAAGGAAAGTAAAGTCGACTTAACTAAAATTAAGTCGACTTTATAATACCACATTTCAATTAGACCTAAGGCTTAAGTCGACTCCCTAGAGTCAACTTAAGCCAGTGTAGATGTGGGGTAGCCCTAAGTCGACTTAGGGCTACCCCAGGGCTACACCAATGCCCTCCCTGCTGGGGGTGACACAGGGGGAGTCTGGCATGCTCCCCCACAGGGCAGGACAGAGCCCTTCCCACCCTGTCCCTGTGCCCTGCCAGGGTCCCTGTCCCCCTTTGCCCCATTGTACCTAGGTACAATGGGGCAAAGGCTGAGCTCCCTGGCATTGGGCAAGGGGTGCCACCTCTGCCCCTGTGGACCTCCCCTAAGTCCCCCTAAGCCCCTAGAAGTCGACCTAGGCATCCAGTGTGAACGCTCTAGGTCGACTTTGTAAGTTCCCCTTTAAGTTGACTTTATTTTTAAGTGTAGACACACTAAGTCGACTTAACTAAGTTGACTTAAAGTTGACTTAGTTAAGTCGACCTAGTTAAAGTCAACTTAAATTAACAAGTGTAGACATAGCCTATGTCTGTAATATCCTGGGACCAAAATGCCATCAACAACACTGTATACAGTCTCTTAAAGGAAGTGTTTCCAAATCATGGGTGCAGCACGTCAACCAAAGCTTATACTAGCCCAGCCTGTGCAGTAAATAGATGACTTCAGATTGCACTTTGGGAAATTGCCCAAAGCAAAACTTTGTTTTTATTAAAATATTTTAAATCAATTTATCTTCCCTGTGACCAAGCAAAAACTCTGCAAGCAGAGACTAAAAAGAATTAGACAGTGTCAACTTTTAGAATCATTAGAACTGTGTGCAATTCTCCAGCGAAGCTGCTTCATTGTCTAATGCTATCTTTAGAGTACTCCCAATTCCCAGTTCCATTCTTACCTGCATGGGGCTAAGCCCTGCCTAAATCACTCACAAATTCCCACTGATTTTGTCTTGGCTTGTGTGAACAATCTGAGAAAGACTAGTGCCATGAAAAACTGTGTCCCCAAATCGCAAGTTTATATAGCTATCCTAGGCTATGTCTACACTTGAAAGTTAGGTCAACTTAAGGATGCTTACGTTGACATAACTTAGTCCCTGTCCACACGAGGCTTTCATTAAGTCGACTTGAGGGGCTTCCTTAAGTCAACTTAATAAATACCACTGTTTAGGTCGACTTAACAGCTAAGTCAATTTGTTAAGTCGACCTAAACCCAGTGTGGACACCCTAGGTTGACTTAGTTCTCTAACTCGACCTAGGGCTGGGGACATGGGAGTTTTGAAACTATTATTTGAAGCTCATTTATTTAAAAATACACTTGAGGCATCCATCTTGGTTCCTCAGTGGTTTGACATAAGAAAGTCCAAATTTGTTTAGTTGACCTTCTTAAGAAGTATCTTTTGAAATGTAGGGAGGTTTGGTTGGTGAAGGATTTAGAGACTGATCATATAAAGTACTTTAAAAAATAATAAATGGTTACAGGGATTAATTAGGTGTTCATTCCAGAAGGATTTAAAGAAAAAGCAGTTGGTAAGAAAAGAAAGTTACCATGTGCCTTTTCAGGCCAGGAAACAAGAAGGAGCCAGAAAATTAACCATCTTCTTCTTCTGTTCTGTCACATTGTTCTAGCAGAGAACTGTGGGTATCACAAATCCACTAAAAGAAAAAAGAACAGCAAGATTCAGAAGGCAATGAAAATAGCAATTACATGTGATTTTTTTAAAACTTAGAATCATAGAAGATTAGGATCTTAAGGTATCTTAGGAAGTCATCTAGTCCAACCCGCTGCTCAAAGCAGGACCAACCCCAACTAAATCATTCCAGCCTGGGATTTGTAGTGCTTCACCCTCCTAGTGAAAAGTTTTTTCCTAATATCCAACCAAAATCTACCCCACTGCTTGAAACTTAAGACCATTGCTCCTTGTTCTGTCATCTGCCACTACTGAGAACAACCTAGCTCCATTCCCCCTGGAACACTCCTTCAGGTAGTTGATGGCTGCTATCAAAAACCCCCTCACTCTTCTCTTCTGCAAATTAAACAAGTCTAGTTCCCTCAGCCTCTCCACATAAGACATGTGTCCCACACACCTCTGCCCCAATCATTTTCATTGCCCTCCACTGGCTTCTCTCAAGTTTTTCCTCATCGTTCCTGTAGTGTTCAGTTTTGGGCCACCACAATATTACACATGTGACCTCACCAGTGCTGAATAGAGAGGAATAATCACTTCCTCTATCTGCTGGTAATGTTCCTACTAATGAAGCCCAATCCACCTTTTTGGCAACAAGGACACACTGTTGACTCATATCCCGCTTCTTATCCATTGTAATCCTCAGATCCTATTCCACAGAACTGCTGCTTAGCCAGTCAGTCCCTACTCTGTAGCAGTGCATGGGATTCTTCTGTCCTAAGTGCAGGATTCTGCACTTGTCCTTGTTGAATTTGAACTTCATCAGCTTTCTTTTAGCCTAATCTTCCAATTTGTCTAGGTCACTTTGTATCCTATCCTTACTCTCCGTCATAGATACCACTTTTCCCAGGTTAGTGTCATCTGCTAATGTGCTGAGGGTGCATTCTCCAGTCCAAATCATTAATGAACATGTTGAACAAAACTTCTTCCAGAACTGACCCCCTAGGGCTTTCCACTTGATATTGTCTGACATTGAGCTATTGATCACTACCCATTGATCCTGACGATTCAGCCAGTTTATAGGCTATTCATCCAACCCATACTTCTTTAACTCACTGGCAAGAATACTTTGGGAGACCATATCAGAAGTAGTGCTAAAGTCAAGGTATACCACATCCACCATTTTCGCCACATCCACGGAGCCAATCTCTCCATAGGAGACCATAAGGTTGATCAGGATTGATTTGCCTTTGGTGAATCCATGCTGATGTTTCTAGTCAACTTCCTCTCTTCCAAGACCCCCAAAAATAATTCCTTGCTTTTTCTGGGTATTAAAGTGCAGTTAGTAGTACAAGGGGGCTACCTCCTGTCAAACTTTAGCCCCGCCCACTGATCATCCATCAAACTTTAGCCCTGCCCACCAGCTCCCGGAAGTCCCACCCCAGCCAGTCACCTGACATCCGGTCCCGCCCTGACCACCGGAAGTCCTGCCCCGTCCAGTCACCTGACATCCGACCCCACCCCCTGCCCACCTGTCACTGGAAGTCCTGCCCCATGACATCCGGTCTCGCCCCCAAGCTCTGACTTCTGGCTGACAAGGGTCACCTGATCTGAAGTGGGCGTTGTGACCCTTTCCCCGCCCATCGGGGTGCGTTTCACCCCAAAAGCGGGGTTGGCTGGGAAAGGGCACGTGGCGGGGGTGGGGCGACCCTCCGCGAATCGGGGTCATCCCGGAAGGGCGCGGCAGTTGGCTGGGCGGCAGCACCGCCCCCTGAAAGTCTCGGGCCTTTTTAAAAGTGGAAGACCCCTGAGGGTGGTTTCTCGAGACCGCGTGGTTCACAGCTCATGGAGAACATGGATGCCTTCGCCACCCCCATGAGACCTCCGCACTTTGTTTTGGCTCCAACCTTTAATGGCCCTTGAAGAAAACACTGCGACATTGATAGTTCGGAGGAGGATGAGGCCAAGATGTTGACGGACCCGGACACCCAGGAGACCGGGAAGCGGCCTGACGAGCTTGATGGCCTCATGTTGCCGTCCCCAAGGAGGAAGGCTCACAGGAGTTGGAGGCAGACAAGGCCCAAGGAAAAAAAAACGGTGCAGATAAAGGAACGATAAGTGATGGTTATGGAGGGGAATGTGGTTGGGGTTAAGTACAAACCAAGTGGCATTCAGGACTTACAGCTCTTTTTTTTTCTGAAAATCTCTCAGCAGCTCGACGATGACTTTATACAGGCCTTTGAGAACCTACACATCGGCAGTCCCATGTGAACAAATGTATCTTGCATCAGCTGTTTTTGTTCCTGTTTGAAACACAGCTCTGAGCGGGAGAGCGAACCGGCTCAGACTCCTTCGTGGGCGGCATCCATTTTCACAGGGCGCTGTAAAAAGGGGCGCTAAACCAGGCGATTAATAAAAAGCTCATTTAAATTCACCGGTGTGAACGTGTTTTCTTTATATTTGTGTCGGTTACAAGCAGCAGCCATGCCAATGCAGGCGGCTCTTTTAAAAAAAATCTATTACACCCCCGGGGAAGTGGGGAGCTTCAGAGGAGTGAATGCTCTTTTTCAAGAGGCCAAAAAGCATAGTGAAACTTTCAACAGGGGTGAGGTAACCACTTGGCTTTCGGACCAGGAGGCTTACTCTTTACACAAACCAGCCCGAATACGTTTTAAAAGAAACAAGACAGTCGTTTCAGACGTGGACGCGCAATGCAGGTGGATTTGGTGGATATGCAAAGATTCTCCAGACACAACAGCGGTTTTAAGTACATCTTAACAGCGATAGACATTCTATCCAAATGCACCTGGGCCTTAGGCCTCAAAGACAAGATGGGAGGTGAAGTAGCCGAGGCCTTTAAAGCCATTTTCAGCGAAGGTCGCGTGCCTCAAAAATTACAAACCGATCGGGGAAAAGAATTTTTAAACAAACCTTTAAGTGGGTGGTTAAAGCGGCACGGGGTCCACCATTTTGTGACTAATAACTAAGTCAAAGCGGGGTGGTGGAGCGGTTTAACAGAACTTTAAAATCTCGGATGTGGAGATCTTTTACCTCCCGCAACACCTTTCGCTACATCGACGCATTACCCGAGTTTATAAAGAGTTACAATCGGAGCTTTCATAGAACCATACGTGCCAGACCTGTTGATGTTAACCCCTCGAATTCTCTGAAGGTGTGGAAAAGAGTATACGAAGACGCTTTAAAAGTAAAACCGGCTGCCGGCCCTTTTAGAAAAGATGACCATGTGAGGCTGTCTAAAACCAAAGGAGCTTTTAAGAAAGGATATGAACAAACATTTACCAATGAGATATTCATAGTCGACGAAGCTTTAACCAAGGGCCGAAGGCCCGTACACCGAGTAAAAGATTACGAGGGTGAGACGGTTGCTGGATCTTTTTACCCCGAAGAACTGCAAAAAGTAAACCCCAAGCGTGACAGGGTTTGCAGGATTGAAAAAGTTCTAGCGGCGAAAGGAAGAGGGAGAAAAAAGCAGCTGCTGGTGAAATGGCTGGGGTGGCCCGAGAAGTTTAACAGCTGGGTGGAAGCTTCTCAAATCTGTGAAGGGGGAAAATGAACGATGGTGGGTTTTACATCACTTTGCCCAGCAAAGCCAGCTCTGGGGTTTTTCCCCAAAACACCAGCTGGAACTTTACCGTGCAACTCATTAAACCTTTGGATCTCCCGGGTGCCTGGGAGGTGGGGGTTGGTGGAAATACAATACCCGCACAGTTGGAACAACATCAACGAAGATGTCCCTTTTGAAATCACCTGCGAAGATAAGCAATAGAATTACATCCTACGACGAGGTTATTACTCGTCTGTATCTGAATTGCTGGAGCACATGAACGGTGTCGTGACTCGTAATCCTGCCCCACCTGAGGTGATCATGAACTACGATCCTGTGGGTAGAAAAGTTAGACTTAAGTCCACCGATGTCGCTTACACGTTTTCTTCCAGAGGAGAGCTGGCTAATATTTTGGGTTTGTACCCCAACAGCCGCGTCAACAAAATCCCTTTCTCAGCAGACATCACAGGAGGTTTCAACTCCTTGTACCTGTACACGGACATCGTGGAACACCAGTTCGTGGGGGATTTTTCCGTTCCTCTCTTACGCATCCCCGTCCGAGGCAGGAACAATGAGTTTGTCACCATCACCTACGATAAACCACATTACGTTCCCAACAGTAAGCATCACATCGACAGCATCACCATTGAAATAAAGACACATCTCATTTCGCTTCGGCAAGGTGATCGTCAAGCTGCACCTGCGTCCCCGGAGAGGTTTCTAAAAGGAGGGGGGGAAAAAGCACCATGGTGACCCTAAAAAATTACGGTGACCCCACTGTCTACAGCAACTATTACAAAGCCCAGGCCGGATATGCCCTTCCTGGTTATCACGGGACCCCTGTGATGTACGGGGCTGGCATGGGTGAAATATTCTGTAGCCTCTTTTGAAAAGCCATTCCGCTTTTGAGGAGAGGGCTAGAGATTATTAAACCCCACCTCAAAACCGCTGCTCAAAACATAGCTAGAGACGTGGTAGGCCACGTCTCCCGTGCTGCTCTGGAGAAGGTGAGGGAACCTCCCGCCCAGGAGGGGTTGGGGCTGATGTACATCAAAAGAAGGAAGAGAAAGAGAAACACGTCATACCCGCGACGCCAAGGTCCCCCAAAACCCTTTAAAAGAAGAGCTCTGGTGCGCCGGGCTAGCCAGAAGCGAAAGACCAAGGGGAGGCGGAGGAGAAATAGGAAACGTGCTCCACCTGGTAAAAGAGATCTATTTTAATCAACATGGCTTTCGTTCACTGCAGGTCTGAAGAGTGCACCAAATCTGAATTGGACTTATTCCAAATAGCCCCCACGCAGACCAGCATCGAGAAAAGCATCTACATCGAGGTGCCGCCGCTATCGGCCATTACGGAGGCGGCCCCCCTTGACTTTTTTATAGCGGGGAACGGAATAGATTACATGGATTTGAACAATATGCTTCTGTACCTTTGTTGCAAGATCGTAAAGGGAGACGGAACCAACCTCTCCCGGGACGCCGCGGTGGGCCTGGTGAATTACCCCATGGCATCCATTTTCAGTCAGCTGGATGTCACACTGGGAGACCGACTCATAACTCAAAGCAACAACTGCTACCCTTACTGGGCCTTTATTGAATTGGTGCTCAATTACAGCGGTGACACTCTCGCTACACAATTTTTCAGCGGCCTGTTTATTAAAGACACCCCCGGGCAACATGAAGCCACGGACCTGGACGGCAAGAATCTAGGGTTTGTGAAGCATGCAGATCTGACGGCTCAGAGCAGGACAATTGAGCTGCTGGGCCATCTACACAGCGACCTATTTTTTCAAGAAAAACTTTTGTTGAACGGCGTGGATGTGAAAATTAAACTGATGCGCAGTAAAGACACCTTCTGCTTAATGGGCGATGCAGCCCCAGGCTATAAACTGCGCATTGTATCAGTGTCCTTTTTTGTGAAGGAAGTCCAGGTGACCCCGGGCGTCTGTCTGGGGCATGCGGAGGCCCTGCTCACCGCTAATGCTAAATACCCTGTGGACCGTGTGGGTATGAAAGTTTAGCATCCCCACGGGCAGCAGGGTCAGTAACCAGGAAAACCTGTTCTTGGGACAGCTACCCAAAATGCTCGTCCTGAGGTTCGTGGATAACACCTTCAGCGGGAGTTACGCTAAAAACCCCTTTAGCTTTCAACATTACGATATTAACTTTGTGGCCTTGTACGTGGATGGCGAACAGATACCGACCAAGCCTCTGCAGCCGGACTTCGAGGCCAGGCGCTGCGTGAGGGAATATATGAATCTGGTACACACGGCCGGTAAACACATGAAAGATCGTGCACTGCTCATTGACCGTGTGCAGTTTGCCCAGGGTTATACCTTGTTTGCCTTCGACCTCTCCCCCGAATGCGCTGATCACTATTCCCTAATAAAAACTGGGAACCTGAGAGCAGAAATACATTTTGCGAAGGCTTTGACGGCCACCATCAATATGATCGTGTATGGGGTTTTTGACAACGTCATAGAGATCAATCAGAGGAGAAACGTCCTGTTCGACTACATGTGAGCATGGACACCATGCAGCTCTCACGTGTTTTACTGGCGGACCCTGCCACGCAAGAGACTTTCTTAGACGTGTTCCCCAGCGATTGGCTCCCCAGAAGGAGCCTGTCTCGGAGACCCCTAGGTTTGGTGGTCAACATGCACCTGCACAACCAACCTGGCGAACACTGGCTCGCTTTGTACCTGGCAGAGGGAAACCGTGGAGAGTTTTTTGACTCATACGGGCACCCCCCAAACAGCATGTTGTTCCCCAGAACCATCGTGAAATTTTTAAACAAAAACGCCACCGACATTGCATTTCACACTAGACAATTGCAAGACCCGTGCTCTGTCGCCTGTGGCTATCACTGCGTGTTTTTCTTGCATCACTGTAGCAGGGGTTTACCTTTTGACCAGATTTTGAAATTGTATTCTAATGATTTGGTGCAAAATGACCAAATGGTGGTGAATTTTGTAAGAAAAATAAAAAGTAAATACTCGGGCATGCCTAGGTTTGCTCAAAACATGTTTCAGCAAGCCCAGACGTGTGTATCTTGCAAAGAATTTTCCAGCCGTGTTTCTCAATAAAGCACCCCAGGCGTGGGGTTTAAAGACAATTCGTGTCCGGTGGTCTTTTTGTGTTTGTTTGTTTTTAAAAAGGGCCAATTCAGAAAAAATACACATGACAATAAATATTTTTAAGAAGTATACAAGATTTTTTATTTAAAGCAACATAAAAAAGACCATTTAAAAATTGTTTTTCAGAGCACGAAAAGAAAAAAAATACACAGTGAGCCATTTGGCTCTTGTAGCCAGTTTTTGTTTTTTAGAAGGCAAAAAGGGTTCACGATCTGCTCCGGGATCAGCCATTGAGGCCTTCAGGCTCTCCAAAAGATCTCTGTTGGCCGCGTTGCCCATGACGGACGATGGCACGTTTAGTTCTGCCATGGCGTTCATGAACGCATCCCAGCCTTTGGGCACATGTTTGCTAGGAACGGAATGCGTCTGGGTGACGGCCTTGACTAAGTCGAGTATGTTAGACCCATTAACCACCGAGCCTTTGTACACAAAAGCCCCATTATCGTTCCACAAAGATATATTTTTATCCTGTCCCAGCTTATTTAGCAATACGGTTGCATTTCTCTTATAACGCTTACCGACGCTATCCAGTATTTCCTGAGCAACAGAGTCAAAGGTTTTGGGTGTTTCTGGGGGATTGGAGGGGACGTTCTGTTCCTGTTCTGGTAGAAAGAGACTTATTTTCCCTTGATCCAAATCGCTCTGCTTCACGTACGTTAGGTACCTTTGAAGCATGGCGGTGTATAGTTTAGCTTTTTCGTATTCGTCCAAGTCAGTCCTTGAAGAACAGACCTCATTTCACTATCCAGCAAGCGAGTTGCGGTCTTTCTGATATTTTCCTCCGGTGGAGGGGGAGCCCTTAATTGCTCCAACTGGTGGCTGGGTACATTTTTTCTGCATACTCCATTATTGATTAGTCAAAAGTCTAGTTATCAGAGGGATAGCGAACCTTAACAGAGGTCCGATAAATCTGCCGGACTGCCTCACCAGATGCTTTTTTCTTTTAATCAAGATCCTTTTATTACCCAGGGTTTTTATCAACGTGCATCTCTTTTTCAGCACACGCACTTGATTTGGCGTCAAAGGTATGTTTCCTTTCAAAGTGTTCAGAGCTATTTCTGAGATGGCAGCTACTAAATCGTCAGAAGCCGAACACAGTATAGCTTTCCTTTGCCGCGGGGACAAATCGGTAAGTAATTTCAAAAGGGCCAGGTTTCTTTTCATGCAACTAGACATGTTTTCCGGACGGCGGCCTCCGCTGTTAAGAAGGACCTGCTGAAAATTCATCTCTTTTTATACCCGGCTGTTCTTTTTAAAGTATAAACCGCCGGCCAGTCTGGAGGGAAAAGACCGGTTCTTAGTCTATAAGCCTCTGGCGTGGAAGCATTTAAATCCACCACCAGGTAACCGTATGGTAGCGTCCTCAAAAGCTTCTAGAAAGAGTTGCGTCTTGCCCGGGTACATTTGCCAGGCAAGCGTGGTGTTTTGTAATTTATCCCTGGGGTTTTTGAACAGAACCATGTATTTGGTGTTCACGTTAATCGTGCGACTCTTCTTTCCCTGACAAAACACGTTCTGAACTATGTACATAATGCTCAGGTTCCTGTGATGCACGTACTTGGTAAAGGCTTTCTCAATTTCATCGCTTTCACAAGGAGAGTTCATCAGATCATCTATGATAACCATATTTACTTTATTGGTAGGAAACAACCGATCATCATCAAAAGCATCGGGCAGCCCCTCCACAAAATTGATAAAGGGATATTTACAGAGCAGTTCTTTATACAGAGGCTGCCAACAACTATAACACCACACGATGTTCTCAGGCATAACAGACAGCATTTTCTTGGCATTATCCAATACGTTTTTTATAAAGTAACTTTTCCCGCAGTTGCTAGGTCCAGCGAGAATTACAGAAAAAGGATGTTTCCGCCGTGTGTCCATTTTTTTTCAGTAGCCGTAGGGCAGCGTTTTAAACCCTTCTCTGAGGACCCTCTTGTTGTAAACCACTTTCTGAGTTTTCTTAAGGGTCTTGGTCTCTGTTTCCCACTGTTTTTTGTTCCTCACGATAGAGGGGTGCTGCACCTCTATCTTTTTGGATGTGTTTTCTCCCGGGTCTGCGCTGCAGTGCAGGACCAGCTCTTTCAAACTGTCAAAGTTGATTTTTTCACAGTTTGCTACGTTCAGGGTAATCCCTTTCACTTTCAGACAGGTCTTTCCCCCGACAGCTTGTACCTGTACGTTTTTGGACCAGCTGACACAAACTCGGTGATGTGCTCAACTGGCGGGATCTCGCTGGTGAGGTCCCCTAAATAATCCCCCAGAGGGGGATTCCACTTGCCCTCCCTTTGCACAAATATCACCGAGTCAGTGTCGTGGTACAGGCAATGCTCTTGAACCTATCTAGCAGGTTGTACAGTTCCAAGCGGGCATAAGCGGTGGTGAAACAGGCAATGAAGATGTCAGTGTTGCCAGAGACTGTATAGCAGTCTTTGGCGTGTTTCCAGGACACGCACGCTGTTTCATCATCAATAAACTCGCAGGATGAAACCTCGTAATTGGGGGAAAACAGGTACTGAAAGAGTTCGTCGGGGTCTCTCACGATGCTGGTTTTGGGCAAGTTTGTTCTTTGACTGAATTTACCCCAGAGAGAATTTAAGAACAGTTTAGCGATTTGACGCTTAGCGGGGTTCACAGTGATTTCGTGCGGGCGTAAACGCATGTCTTCTTTTTGATAGAAATCGCTAATGTACTTATTTCATTTTTCTTCACCCGTGCACCAGCTGGGATACCCCGAAGCCTCTTGTTTCTGACTCAAGTGTAATTTTATTTACTCTGAAAAGAGTGTGTCAGACTTTCCTTTAAAATGCCAGATTTCGTAGATTTTAGCCACCATGTACCCCTTCGCTACAGCGGCATTTAGCTCCACTGTGCACCAAGTTCCCAGAAGGGCCCGCTCCTCATTGGTGTGGGTGCATGTTTCCTGCTGCTCGGTCTCCGCGCAGGTTCGACAGAGCAGGAACATGAGCTTGCCGCCTACCCTGACGGGCAGCAATGGGAAAAAGAGCCCTCGCGGGGGAAACACTTTGTTTGCGATGCCAAAATAATTTGAGAGAGGTCCGAATTTGTCCGAAATGATATCGGGGTGTCCAAGGGGGTACTCTTTGGTTTTGTTTATGAAAGGGTACAGGCTGGTAAAATCATAATAGTAGATTTCTTCACCCCCCAAAAAGAGCGTCCCAACCGACATTCGACATGATTTTTAGATGCTGCTTCTAGATGGCCATCTAAACACTCTTTGGACTGACAATACAGCCTACAGCTAGGGCATCTCTTGAAACCTCTCTGACCCACGACTGTGTTTTCTGAGCATGTCACGCTCAAGCAGAGGCGGCAACGGTATCTGCAAGAGTGGTCGTGACTGTACACCTTGTGGCAAAACTTGCAATAATTTTTGGCCCCAAACAACCTTTTCACATCCAAAACCCCATAGTAATGGTCATCGTGCAGCAGGACAAAAAATGTCATGGGGTACACAGGTCCTCCTGTTTTAAAAAAAACCCACCGGCCTTTTGTCATATAAAGAACCACCTGAATATTGACACACAAATGCTGTTCAACCACCGCTATGTCACTGAGCATCACCTTTTTTCGATCTGACCACCCCAGTTCTCCATGCAGCTTTGTCGCCCCATCTAATAATTCTGCGTCTGTAAGCCTACGGTCCAACATGACAGCCAAGAGCCCACCAGCAAAACACAGATTCGAGTCAGCGTAAGTCAGGTCTACCAAACACTGCCTTTTTTTATAGAGAATTTCGCTGTCAAGGATTGAATTCAAAACCCTACGCCCGCCCCCGCCCGTGTTTTTTACAACTGTCACAATGAGGCGTAACGTCCCATCGACGTGCACCTCTCTATTACTCTGTAGCAGTTTAGTAGTGTGATTTAAGAAATCTTCAGTGGAGAGCTCATCCCTATTTCTCCTGACCGAAAACAGAGGGTTGGTTAAATTCCTCCCCTCCAAACGCAACTGAACGTAATCGCTTGGGTATATCCTGCCTTGAATCTCGTCAAGAACTGACTGTATGTCCCCATGCACAGCTTCAATGACCCGCTCAACTGAACCGATTCTCTCAAGATTGACAAAACGAAATTCCTCACTGTATACCACACACCTAAATCTAGGTAATTCCCGCTGCCAGCTCCTCACCCGCTCTATATACGTCTCAGGATGGGGTTCTGAATCCCAGACTCCGTGGGAGAGCTTTCTGGGGAATATTCTAAACCACCAACCCTGGGTTGTGAATGCGTGTGTTTTCACCCGCAGTTCTCTCAGGGCTCGGTGTGGTTCTGGCCATTGAGGAACTGGGGGTGTGGTGTTTTATTGGTTTTTGATTCACAACCCCTAGAGTGCGTGCTCCGGGTTTGTGAATGTGTGTGTTTTCACTTGCAGCTCTCTCAGGGCTTGGTGTGGTGCTGACCGCTGAGGAACTGGAGGTGTGGTGCTTTGTACCAGAGTCTTTTGTTTTGCCCTTGGGTTTGGTGTATCTGCGCTCCGGGGTTTCCTGTTGCTTCATCAGGGCTCCTTTGCTGTTTTGCACAGGTGCTGCTGTTAAAAGTTTTGGAGGTGATTTTGCTGGAGGTGTCCCTGGAAAGTCAATTATAACAACATCAGGAGAGCTGTCTGTGCCTGAGAAGGAAAAGAACAGATGTTCCAGTTGAACTTTTTTTTTTTAAATAGAAAAGAAAAGAAACCTTAACTTTACCACATTCGCTAGATACCTAATTAAAAATAGAAAAAAAAATATTTACTGAAATTCAGTTCTCTGTCATTCATTGACGGTGGCAAATTTTCCTTTTCAGCTATCTCTTTCCTTTTTCTTTTGAGCTTGTTTATCCACAAGGCATTGGGAGAGCTGTCCATGCCTGAGAAGGGAAAAAAAACCCAGATGTTCCAATTTAGCATCAAATTGAACTTTTTTTTTAAATAGAAAAGAAACCTTAACTTTACCACACTGGCTAGATACCTCATTAAAAATAGAAAAAACAAAAACAAATATATTTACTGGAATTCAGCTCTCTGTCAGTCATTGAGGGTGGTAGATTTTCCTCTTCAGCTGTCTCTTTGCTTTTTCTTTTGAGCTTGTTTATCCGAAGACCTAAACTTCTTTCATTTTTTGATAGTACTGTAAAGCAAACAACATTATTATAAAAGGGTCTTAACTTTAAAAAATACTCATTGTCTTAGAACTTTCCTCACTATTTCAGGTGAATTTTTTTCCCTCCCACTAGTTTGCCAACAGACCCCAAAACCAAAATGTGCAATAAAATATTTTTAAATTCCCCAATTATAACTATCTTTACCACGGGCCTCAGGCCCTGGCCAAACAACTTTTTAAAAAGACACCAACGTGTGCTCATACTTTAAAAAAATAAATTAAAAAAGGTAGTTTTAAATATATATTTCAAGAAACCCCAGCACTTAACTTTAACTCCAGGCCCTGCCTCACAAGCAAAAGAGCATTAAAAAACACACCACCTTTTGCACAGCATAAAATCCCCATTGCTTATCTCTAACTCCCCAACATTAAAAACACACCACCATGTGCTCAGAGTAAGAAGAATACAGGGCAGTTTTAAATACTTTTCAAGAAATCCCTTGACTTTTAGAAGTCATTTAAAAAAAAAACAAAAAAAAAAACCTTTGCCATGTGCTCAAAAACCAGACCATTTTAAATACATTTCAAGAAACGCCCCTTCACTTAACTTTAGCTCAAGGCCCTGCCCCACAAACAAAAATTCAAGCCTTAAAACACATTGCCTTGTGATCAGGCTAAAATAAAAAACAGGCATTTTAAGCACATACACACACTTTAAAACCAATTGCAAATATTTACCTTCCACCACAGGGTAAAGACAAGCTGGGACATGCTTTTTCTCACATGTAGATGCTCCTTTGAATTAAAGAACAAGTGCAATTTGAGTTACCACAAATGCATCAAACCCAGATTTAAAGTTAAGCCCAACCATAGTTAAAACAGGGTTTTACCTTGCCCTGATAAAAGGCTGCTTGAAAATGCTGTTCCATGCCAAAAAGAGATCACACTGCAATAAAGACATGTATCATCATTAATAAGGACGGCATGAACAGAACAGTAACAGTGTATATGTTTTTTCAGAGTTAAAAATAAGTAACATACCTAGGCCTGGAGTCCAGCAGCTGTTCAAGATAGCTTCTGTGAAGAGAAAGGACAGTCTCCAGAAAAGCTGAGGTTTTTATACCCTTCTAACTCTGTCTCAGCAACCTCCTTTACTGTGACCTAGGCCCATCAAACCTAATTACCTGAAAACTCTAGCCCTGGTTGAAACAAAAGAGGAGAAAAAAACTACTGACCCACAGATTCCTGAGGTTGTATTTTTAAACTGTCCAGTCATGTTCTACAAACTCCCAAGGTTGATTTAAACTATCCAATAGCATTCACTCAGCAACCTCCTTTACTGTGACCTAGGCCCATCAGACCTAACTACCTGATAACTCTACCCCTGGCTGAAAACAAAGGGTGGCTCCTTGTAATGGGGTGGTGAGTCAGAGACCCCCTGTTCCATGCTGCCTTTCTAACCCTTTGGCTTTATTTTAAATAAATATTTCTGGGTTGTTTTTTCCCACAAAATGCTGCTACACACATTTCAGCTTTTTGCTGTAAGTACACAAAGACGCAATAGCTGGATCTCACAAAAAACATTCTTATTTAAAAGACCTGTGGCAACCTTGAAATAAACACTTACATTTAAGGCCCATGCAGGCCTTTTCCAGAGATGCATTTATTTACAGCTAACAAGATGGTTTATATCCCGTGTATGACCCCTCAGCATTCTCTAACTTAATCCTTTTGTATTTCTTACGCATAGTCTGCTTCCTAAGTAGACTTCTGTAACAGCCGGTCCATACAACGCTCCAAACGGGCATCCTCCGGTTCAGTCGTCTTCTTTAGAACGCTGCTAGGGTCTGGATCGAATTTCACAGCGCGTACCAAGGTCATCCCTAGGTCTAAATCTTTTTTAGTTACGTACAGACATTCCATAACATAACTCGTGGCAATAACAATGTTTAACAAGCTTTCAAAACATAGTTCAGCGCACACATCCCGGAGTTTGCAGTTTATACCCTCTGAAGTCCACTGCACAGTCATGGTGCCATTGGCCTGGAGCGTCTATGACGCAGCCTTCACAATCTTTGAACATCTTTTCCTTAAGACAGTAATTAAGGGAAGAGAAACAGCAACACCCACAACAGACCGCATGAATTTTTTACAGTGGTTCAAACGTTTCCAGGCCGAGCCTTCTCTTAAACTCCATATAGGCCGCATCCCTGGCCTCATCCTCTTCATCAGTGAGTACCGGCGTTGAACAAAAACAAGGCGGGCCAGCTTCATCTTTCTCATCCACTGCAATATTGTCCGGGGGTTCCTGAAAGACAAGAGAGATTTTCAGAAAAAAAAAGAAAGAGCTGTGAATCCACCACCACCCTTTTGGCTTTTTAGAGCTATGCGGTTAGCAACCCATGCTTGTTCCTTTACTTGAGCCTCCTCTTCTCCTTTCTCCTGGTCTGTTGGTGCCGGTGAGAGTCTGTCAGGCTGCTCCCTGATCTCTTGGGTTTCGGGTCCTGGCGTATCGAACAAAGGCTGAGCCAAAGGGCTCTGGCTGTCCTTGATTTCTCCCTCTTCCTCAGAACTGCTGCTGATGTACCTCTTTCTATGCTGGGGGGCCAAGACGTTAGGAGCCAAAACAAAGTGCGGAGGTCTCACGGGGGTGGTGAAGCCATCCATGTTCTCCATGAGCTGCGAACCACGCGGTCTCGAGAAACCACCCTCGGGGTCTTCGGCTTTTAAAAAGGCCCAAGACTTCCGGGGGGCGGCGCTGCTGCCCGGCCAACCGCCATGCCCTTCCAGGACGACCCCGATTGGTGGAGGGTCGCCCCACCCCCGCCACGTGCCATTTCCCAGCCAATCTCGCTCTCGGGGTGAAACGCGCCCTGATGGGCGGGGAAAGGGTCACAACGCCCACTTCCAATCAGGTGACCCTTGTCAGCTGGAAGTCAGAGCTTGGGGGCGAGACCGGATGTCATGGGGCGGGACTTCTGGTGACAGGTGGGCAGGGGGTGGGACCGGATGTCAGGTGACTGGCTGGGGGTGGGACTTCCGCTGACAGGTGGGGCGGGGGGTGGGGTCGGATGTCAGGTGACCGGATGAGGCGGTACTTCCGGTGGTCGGGGCGGGACCGGATGTCAGGTGACAGGCTGGGGTGGGACTTCCGGGAGCCGGTGGGCGGGGCTAAAGTTTGATGGATGATCAGTGGGCAGAGCTAAAGTTTAACAGAAGGTAGCCTCCTTGTACTACTGCAGTTGACTGGTCTCTAGTTCCCCAGATCTTCCTTCTTCCCTTTATTAAAGATGTGCACTATATTTGCCCTAAGTTAACTAGTAGAAAGCATCTTAAAGTTTCAAAAAGCAGTAGCAATTTCATAAGAAATGAATGCTCCTTTACAAATCCCTTCATTAAGGGCAAGGCAGCTGCTAATAGTAACCCTACCAGCTATTAAGACAGCTGAGCTAAAATTCCAGACTGGTGCAAGATTCTGCAATATCCAAAACTTCTACACAGAACTGAGCGTCTCAGCTATTCTGTAGTCCAAGCTAAAATTAACTCTTGAGTTATATTGCTACACTAAGCTTCTCTCTGCAAGAGAAAAGCAGATTTTCAGCTATACTGAGGTGGAAAAAGTTGTTTATGACCAGACTAAGCTTTATTGTCTTTTAGCCCCACAGAATAGCTGATAGCATGGCTGCCGTAACAGCTAAGGATCAGGCAGAGAGATGTGCACTCCACTTTGCTCCCTCCTGTATCTGGCATTCCCCTCATTGCCATTTCCCTCACACCCAATATGGAGAGAGTACTAGAGTGGGTGGTGTCGAGCCAGCCAGACAGTGCTGTTTCTGCGCCACTCAAGGATTCACTTCTGACAGCAGGAATGATAAAGCTGTCGTATGAATAATTGAACCTGAGAATCTACTCTATGTGTGTACTCTCTCACTGGTATATAGATTATCCTTATACATGTAAAGGGGAGGGAGAAGGAAAAAATAAATGAGTTCGAGAGTGAATGAGTGAGATAGATAATGCAGCAATATCCCTTCCACCTAAACTGAGGATCTGGAACACAGGTTTTTTCCTACAGCTTTTGTATGTGTTGAAAGCTTTAACGGCTAAACTCAGTGGCATACCAAGGAACAGGGCTGGGGAACCCAAGCCACCAGGCTGGCGTTTCACAAGACGCAGAAGACTCTGAGAGGTGCAGAGACTCCTGTGCCCCAACTGTATTGTGAAGAGGTTGCCTCCCATCAGAACCGGTGCTGGACTGGAGCAGCGGTGGGTAAGGACTCTGGGGGGGGGGTACCAGGCCAGACTAGGTTGGTCCTTTATGGGGGGTCAGGGGATACAGGAGACACTGAGAGACATCCCTCAGCTCCCCCCACCATGTGTTGTTAAGGGCCGACCCAGGCCCCATCCCAGTCCCTCTCATTCTGGAGGGGGTGGGAGGAGAGGCTGCCCTGTCCCAGAAAGGGCCAGGCTGGAGCAGCAGTGGGTAAGTGCTGGATGGGGAAGAGCGGGACCAACCTGGCCCTTGGGGGGGAATGCAGGAGGTGCTGAGAGGTGCCCCACCACGTGGCATGAACTGCGGGGGGCCCAAATGTGGGCTTGGCCCCTGGGCACGGGACACCCTCAGTACACCACTGGTTACACTCAGTGCCAAGCTGTATATGACACTGGTGCCCTCTGGCTGTCCTGATCTCTTGATGCCCACTTGCTGGCTGCTTGATATGACTTGCCTACAGCCTTGTTAAGCAATTTAGAATTTACGTTCTAAATGTAAAAGGAGAAGGAGGAAAAGGGAGAAGAGAAGGATGTGTGACAGGAACACCCCTTCTTTTGTTATGCCAACCGCAGTGATAGCTGCTGGTTACCATGGCCAGCATATTATAAGAATATTTTATATACAGCTAAATACTGAGAAAAATACTCAGAGAAAATGAATTAGTCCACCCTGTTTCCATATCAATTCTCTGCTTAGCACTTGCTGAAGCTGCTATTCTACAAGAAGCTTTATGCTGATCCTACTGCCACGATTGAGCCATTGTGTGTATATTTATTTCCTGAACAGTCTGAAGTAAAATTTCACTTCACAAAAACAAGCAGACGTCCAATCCCGAACTAAATATCAAATGATATCTTAACTGAAACATTTTATTGCTGTATGGGGAATTTACTCGTCTAAACAGCTCAAATGTGTAACAGGGATTGTTTTAAGTTCATTTTAAATGGCAAGAAATTCACTATATATATTTATTGTCATGTTTGAAGACATCTTTACTCATCACACTGACGTGAATGAGCAACACAGGAAAGTCTCCATAAACTGAAGTATAATCTTTTTTTTTTAAGTGGTATTTTCTCTGGTATGTAGCAGAAGAGATTAAATCATATCTGCATTTAACAATCGTACTGATGTATGGATGCCTGGTTGATGAGTCAAAGAAGATGACCAGATGTTTCAGAAGAACTGGCAAGTTTTTTAGAGAGAAATTATCATGAGCACAGTAGCAAACTATCCCAGTGCTTAGGAAAGCTAGGAATATGGTAAGAGACTACCCTGGCTTAACCAGGAGATCTTCAATAACCTGAAACTCAAAAAAAAAGAGTTATACAAAACATAGAAACTATGTCAGATTATGAAGGCTTCGTATTTTAAAAAACCTGCAAGCATGTAGAGACACAATTAGAAAGGCCAAGCCATAAAATGAGATTAAACTAACTAAGGACTTTAATGATAAAAAGAAAATATTTTACAAATAAATTAGAAACAAAAGGAATACCCGGGATAGGGAAGGCCCATTACTCAATGACGAGGGAAAGACAATAACTGAAAAATGCAGCAATGGTAGCAGTTTAAATGCCCTCCCCAGTTTCCACTAAAAAGCAGTGATTGGATGAACATCAATTACATTGGGTAGGATCTCAGGCTAAAATAGGAAAAGAACAAAATAACAATTACTTAGAGAAGTTGGATGTCTTCACATTGGCAAGGCCTGATGAAATATGTCCTAAAATATTTACAGAACTGTCTGAAGAGATCTCTGAGGCATTAGCAGTTATCTTTTAGAAATTGTGGAGGATGGGAGAGATCACAGAGGACTGGAAAAGGACAAGATAGTATCTATATATGATAGTCTGTACCCTTATGTGTCGTCCATCCGACCCACCCCTCACCCCCCATGACTGTGATAAATTTTGTATAAAGTATACTTACTTTGTGAGGTATCAGATAAGAACTCATAACCTGTTGAACATTATTATCCTGGTGAAATATGCATGGCAACATTGTATATGCAGTTATAGAATTTTACTGTATGACATATTCCAAATTTAGAAACACAGACACAAACCAGTTCTTCACAGACAAAATGTAAACTGACACCTCAGCCCAATGTCAACAGAATCAAATGGACTATCACCTGGCTAAGCAGGCATTCTTTAGCGGAAAAAGGGTGCAAGTCAGAAATGTACATCTTGGCAACAGGGGTTAAAGTATGCCAGAACACCCCGGAACAGCAAATTTGTTGGGCCAGCATCCTGGGGCCCAGAAGCACAGAAGACTTGGGTGGAACACTTGTTCTGCCCTGTCCTGCTGTGGCCAGGCTGGGGAGTTTCAAATCTCCTGCCCTGAGCATGCTCAGACAGAGCATGTTCAGGGCAGGAGCGGACTGGCCAAGGAACTGCTCTTCCGAGTCTGGCCACCCTGCAACTCTGGCCAGGGCCAGGTAAGTCGCGCAGGGAAGAGGCTCGGGGGGAGGTTGGGGAGCTAGCTAGCTCGGCTGGGGGCTGAGAGGATTAGGAAGGTTTCGGGGCCCATCAAATTATACTTTAACCACTGCTTGGCAATGGAGTAATTGGAGGGTCCTGTGCAAACAGATTTGTAGCTGCCTGCATCCCAGCTGGAGATGATTCTCAAAGAGAAAGAAGAGATATAAAAATGAGGAACAGAGATCCCAAATCACCTCTCCTCGCTCCTTCTCTCTTCCCAAGACATCCGCAATGCCTAAAGGACAAGAAAAAGAGTATTGAACTGGGGAAGAGGTCCTGGCTGAATGGCATCCTACCAGTAAGAATGCAAAAGACGTTTTGCTTTGAAATAACTTAGGTTATTTGGTTAAGTATTAGTTTGCGTTTTACCTTTTATTTCTTTGTCACCAATTTTGACTGTATGCTTTATTACTTATAATCACTTAAAAGCTATAGTTAATAAACTTGTTTTATCTAAGCCAGTGGGTTTGTATTGAGGTGTTTGGGGGGATTCATTTGAGGTAACAAGGTTTGTGCATACTATTTTCTATTAATAAAATGATGGATTTTCTACAAGCTTCTATTGTCCAAAAGAGTACTGGGCAGTACAAGATGCACATTTCTGGGTGGAAGTCTAGGACTGGGAATTTATTGGTATAGTTTAACAGTATAATTCAAGAGTGGCAGGCTTGCTGGCTGAAGCACTCTTGCTGGTCTCAAGTTGCATTGGGGGACATCTAAGTTGGATATTAGAAAAATCTTTGTCACTAGGAGGGTGGTGAAGCACTGGAATGGATTACCTAGGGAGGTGGTAGAATATCTAGCCTTAGAGGTTTTTAAGAGGCAGCTTGACAAAGCCCTGGTTAGGATGATTTAGCTGTGGTTGGCCTAGATCAGTGTTTCTCAGTTGGCGTTCCGAGGAACACCGGTGCACTGTGGATGTAATGAAGGTGTTCTCCAACTGATCTGACCCCTCCCGTTGGGGTAGGAAGGGAGCTGAGTGGAGGGGGAAGGAGAAATGTGGTAAGCCGAGGCATGCCTGGGACATTTAAAATGCCCCAACTGCAAGCTTCCAGGAATGTATCAGCGTCCTCTGCTGCCTTGCTCCTTTATTGTGGCTGAGGCATTTTAAATTTCCTGACTCTGTTACCACCGGCACTGAAATCTCTTGGATATATCTTCCGCGGTAAGACTTTCTCTAATGAACCTTACTCCAAGAATAAATTAACTTTGTTTTAACATGCAGGCCCAAAATTCCCATTAAAACTTGAGTGATATCATTTTCAGTTTTAAGTTGTATACATATTCACTATGGGTGCGTCTACACTTACAAATTAAGTCAATTTAAGCTTGCTTAAGTCAACTTAATTTAATCTGCGTCTACACTGCAATTTTCTTAAGTTGATTTAAGGAAATTTAAAGTCGACTTCATAAAACCTTCTTTTAAGTCTTTATAAAGTCAACTTAGCCCATGTAGATGCGGATTAGCCCTAAGTCAACTTAAAGTCAACTTAAAGGGCTCCAGGGCTCCCCCATTGCACTCCCTGCCAGGGTGGCTGGCACAGCCACAGCCTGGCGTGCCCCCCCACAGGGCAGGACACAGCCCTGCCCACCCCACTCCTATGCCCTCCCATTGTCCGTGTCCTGCTCAGCCCCCATTGTACTCAGGTACAATGGGGCAAATGCTAAGCCCTTGGCAATGGGTGCCTCCCCTGCCACCAGGGACCAGTCCCAGGTCCACCTAGCCCCTAGAAGTCGACTTAGGCATCCAGTGTGGACGCTCTAAGTCGATTTGGCAAGGTCCCCTTTAAGTCGACTTAATTTTTGAGTGTGGACATGCTAAGTCGACTTATTTGGCCAAGTGTAGACATAGCCTATGGTTTTTTTGTTTGTTTGTTTTTAAGAAATAAACACGTTATAGTCATAGAATTGTGTTTAATTCGGTTTCCTGAATCATTTTCGCAGGAATGCATAGTACACAGATATTACGAACATTACAGATGGTATATACAAGCTTTTTCAAGAAAATTTTCATCAGGTATTCCGTATAAAGTAATTAATATCTTTAGGTGCTCCCCAGTCCATAAAGGTTGAGATACATGGGCCTGAGGTTTTTTCCAACCCTAATCTTCTATGATTTTATAAAGTGAAGTCAGTCTGTCACCTAAATCAAGGTGTTATTAAGTCGACTTAAGGAAAGCCCAGTGTGAACACGGAGTAGTTTAAGTCAACTTAAGCCTCCTTAAGTCGACTTAGTTTGTAAGTGTAGACCCACACAGGGTGAGCAGGAGAAGCTCTTCCACAAGTGCTGGACTCATGATTCTGGCTTTGACTACAGGGAGCAAATATGCCTCCAAAATGGCTCAGCTGGATGTGCTCATGGGCTAAGAGCACTTCTGATCAAGTACTGGAGGGCAGACAGATGAGGTCGCCCACAAAACACCATGCAACAAGCCCTAGGGTAGCTACAATTAGCAAGGGCACTAAGAACTCTGAGACACATGCCCCAAAGGCCACAGCATCTGACGAATACCTGAAAGGCTCAGAATGGAGACACTGGAATGGGTATGAGGCTTGAATAGCAATGTAGTGTGAGACTCAGCTGCAAGCTTGGTTTAATATGTCGCGTAGATGTATCCTTAAACAGCTTTGAACATCTATTCTGTGCCTTTTTGGTCTTTGACCTGTCACTCTACCGAGACATCTGAAGGAGAATGTCAGATGTAAATGCCTTCACCTGTTGGAGGAATTCAGCTCCAAATTCCTCACTTGGGTTCAATGCTAATTTAAATGGCAAAATAGTGTATTTCTAGTGGAACAGCATTACAGGCAACATAAACACATTGTTTGTTAAATAAATCGTGCATAGGGGGCCCCTCAGGGTGTCTTCACAGTGGGAGTAAGTACAATCATAATAAAAGACTCAAGTGACTGCCCCAGGAATATGGAAACTCAAAAATCTATAATCTTCTGTTGTGCTCAAGAATGAGACTCTTTGGTTGTAAAAGAGGAACTGTAAAAGACTTTTGTTTTTTTAAAACTTATGCTTTTTAAAATCAGTCAGGCACAGAACAAGGGCTCAATTTTATTGTTCTAGAGCGGGGAGAGTAATAGTGTATTTGCAAAACTGTACATGTGCACACAAATAGGCATTTTTTTCTGCATGCACATTCATGTTTAGACACATGATGCCAGGTATAAAGGGTACACAAGCATTTTTTAAGTTCACTGATCACTTCCCTCAAAATTGAGCCCTACATGTTCAAACATAAAAAGAAGTATTTGTATTTAGATTTAAAGGGAAAAAATAATTGGTTCCTTCTTTACATTTTTGAAAATCTAGTTGCTCATGCAGTGATATCAATGATATGACAGTACCTTACTACTTTGAATACCTGCACTAATTCATACAAACAAGGAGTCCTGGGGCACTTTTAAAGACTTACAAATTTATTTAGTGCATGAGCTTTCATGGGAGAAAATCCCATTTCGTCAGATACTTTGAAAATAGGGAACTTCCAGAATGGGAGGAAATTAAATGCAGGAAGATTTATGACATAGGATCAGGTCAGGCTATAACAGCAAATCAAAATAGGTGTTGGGATTCAAACCCGGGGAACAGTATATAGAGGAAGGTGAGGTCAAATCACTTGTTGTAATGGGAATAAAATCTGTAGTCTCCTGTGGAACTTGCACTAACCCATGATTCCTTGGCCACCATTGTTTTGTTTTCTTAAACTCCTCAGAAATCAGTACCATAATGCTGCTTGCCTAGATGAGAGATGCTAATTTAAAGGTTTATAGAATTTAGAGTGTTATGTTTTGTTACATACCATTAATCTGAATGATTTATGTTTAGATTAAGAGAAACAACAGAACAAAATAGAACCAAAAGCTAAGTCTCCATTAGAGAGTACATTGCATGTTGCCTCTTTAACATGTAGCAACAATCAACCTACCACTACTTTGCAAACAGCAGCATCCTAGAAAAGGAAACTATAGTGTACAGTAAGCAGTACAGTATTAGTGTACAGTAAGCAAAATCATTATCGCTCGCTTGCTACCAGTGCATGAACCACAGAGAAGATATCTATTAAAAGTTAATGTAGCTGTTGCTTTAACTCAAGTGGTGGAGATTTCACTTTTTTATTTGTGGATTGGTGGTCAAAAATTGTAGCACCATTTCTGTACCAGGAAGCAGCAATAACATGTCAGTTAATTCATTCCATTTTAGCTATTATAAGCCCCCCCCCCCGCCCTTCCCCAAACCTCACTAAATATATTCTTCCCTAATGTACGTTTAATATGACCAGTTTTTCTCCACTTCCTCTCTTTTTGAATTTGGACACCATCACCTAAATTGTTTTAAAGGAATCACTTTTAAGGAGATTAATTTTTCATTCAAAAAGAGAAATACATTGGTTTTTTTACTCTGGATTAAATCTACTTCAGCATTTGATCTGTGTTCGATTATAAATATTCAGGCCTGACTATAAAGGCCTATGGCTATGTCTACACTTGTTAATTTAAGTCGACTTAGCATGTCCCCACTCAAAAATTAAGTCGACTTAAAGGGGACCCTACAAATCGACCTAGAGTGTCCACACTGGACGCTTAAGTCAACTTCTAGGGGCTAAGTGGACCTGGGACAGGTACACAGTGCACGGGGCACCCCTTGCCAAGTGCCAGGGGGCTCAGCATTTGCCCCATTGTACCTGGGTACAATGGGGAAAAGAGGGACAGGGACCCTGGCAGGGCATAGGGGAAGGGTGGGCAGGGCTCTGGCCTGCCCTTTGGGGGGCACGCCAGGCTGTGGCTGTGCCAGCCACCCTGGCAGGGAGGGCAGTAGGGAAGCCGTGGAGCCCCCTAAGTCGACTTAAAGTTGACTTACGGCTACTCCACGTCTACACTGGCTAAGTCGACTTTCTAAAGTCGACTTAGCCAGGAAAGTCAACTTAAAATGAGGTTTAAAAAAGTCGACTTAATTTTTCCTTAAGTCGACTTAAACCGCTGCTTAAGTTGACTTAAGGAAAGTGTAGTGTAGACGCAGAGTAAATTAAGTCGACTTAAGCAAGCTTAAGTTGACTTAATTTACAAGTGTAGACGCACCTATGATTTTTAAGTATATTCTTATCACTTAGGGTGCATTTACACTGGGAGCTTAGATTGACTTAAGGACAGTTAAGTTGACCTAAATTATTCCGCATCCACACTAGGCTTTTATTAAGTCGACTTAAGCAGTTCCTTAAGTCAACATAAGAATAGCTTAAGTCGACTTAATAATATCTGCTATAAGGTCGACTTAAGCCAGTGTGGACGGGGAGTAGCCCTATGTCGACCTTATTGGCCAGGGCAGGGCTGGGGAGAAGGGAGCCATGGCTCCCCGGCTGGGGTTCCAGCGGCGATTCCCCGCTGCCCCAGGGCTCCAGCCCATGCAGGCTTGCCGGCTTCTCGCGCAGCAAGGGGAGTCCCAGTGGCAAGGGAAACCCCTTCTGCACCAGGGCTGCAGCCCATGCGACTGGAGTTCCAGGGTGGCAGGGTTTTCTTGCCCTGGAGACCCGCCCAGGGTGGCGGGGAATTCCTCACCACTGGAGCCCCAGCCAGCTCCCTTCTTCCCAGGAGCCAGCTCCTTGCCCCTGGGAACTGCAGTTTCCCTAGCCTGGGGAGCTGTGGTTCCCTTTGGAGCCATGGCTCTCGATTGACCTAGACAGTCCACTTAAGAGTGTAGTGTAGACTCTCTAAGCCGACTTAACTAGGTCAACTTTAAGTCGACTTCATTAAGTCGACTTAACAGAGTCAACTTAATTTTGTAAGTGTAAACATAGCCTTTGCTAGTTACAGGGGTATAAAAACAAAGAATCAAAATCACAGGCCTCCTGTCTATATGGGCTTATGTATACTGTAAACGCTACATCGATCTTCACGGATCAACTCAGCAAGATCAATCGAGAGGCCAGTGTACACCCACTCAATCCATCCCAGAAGTGCTCTCCCTTTGACACAGTCACACCACCCCGCACAAAAAGAATAATGTTGCATCAAAGGGAGTGCATTTCCTATTGACGCAGCCAAGTGAAGACACCGTTGTAAGGGGGAATAAGTAAATTGATGAGAGAAACACATTCTCCCATCAATGCCATAACTCCACTTCTCAAAAAAGAGTAACGCTGCATCGAAGGGGGGAGCATTTCCCATTGATGCAGCCGAGTGAAGACATCACAGTAAGTAAGTTGACAGGAGAAACGCAGTCTATAATACATAGACTGCATATCCCATCGACCTAGCATGGCAGTGTGGACTAAGCCTCAGACTCTTTAGAAGGTGCTAGAATATATATGTATAGTCCAATGCCCCCTCCCCCTCCCCGGATAAAGAAAAGATTCTAGAATGGTAAAGAAAATGTAGTTTCATAGTGTTCTGTCTGGTTTTTACGCGCTTGTTAACAACACTAGTGCTTTTTAAGAGTAAAACATCTTTAGTTAAGAAATTCCTTTTCTAAAACTGTTCCCTGTGTTCCTGCCATGTGTTCCCTAAAGTGTTTGAACTAGAAGCCAGAATACTCACAGCTTAATGAACCTCTGAGGGACTGTGTTGTAACCTGTCTGTGTCTGTCTGTGCCCACTTGAAAATGCCACAGTCAAGGCAAGCTGCAAAAGGAAAGCAGATACTCACCAGATCTGGGAGAAATGCTGAAATTAGATGCATCCAACCTTCACCAACAGTGCCCCTGATTTCCCACACTTGTTATCAAGAAACTACAACAAAAAATACACAGGCCCCTTTATTGCATTTTAGTCTCTGGCTCCCAGTCAGCAACGAGGTAAGTTTATTTACCTCTATTTCCTTTTCTAAAAACGTTCTCCTGAATCCCCAAAGAGTCAGCCACATTACCAGATCAATATAAATGTGTATCTTACCCAAAATATCATGCCCCCAGCCATTCCTTTAGTAACAAAAACTAAAGGTTTATAATAAAAAGAAACAAATAAATGTTAAATGGTCAAAGCAACCAAATACCCACAAATGACTTCAAAGTCCACATATATCAGATTCTCAGCAGGATTTTGGAGTTTGCAGGCTTGTACAGTTCCTTGGTGTACATCCAGTAGGTGGATGGGTCTTTGGTGTTATAGCTTCAGATGTAGAGTAGCTGATCCAGAGATAGGTAGGAAGCAGGAATTAAGACAAAATGGAGATGGTGCAGCTGATGAAGTGGGATTTTCTCCCACGAAAGCTCGTGCGATAAATAAATCTGTTAGTCTTTAAAAGTGCCACAGGACTCTGTTGTCTTTCTACAATAGACTAACACGGCTACCCCTTTGGAATCTGTCTTTTATAGTCTCTGGTCTGCCATGTGACTTGAATCAAACACATGCTCACAGGATATTGGCCAGTAAAAGCAAGTGCAATCCCCCTGACTGCAGGCACGTCCCTACATGTCCTGATGACTCATAGGCGCAGCTCTGGCTTCTCTCCCTGGGCTCACTCTATAGGTGATGGCCCTTGATGAGTCATCAAAGCTGAAACTAATCTGCCTGGGGATTGTAACCCAGTAGCACAGCACAATTTTTTGGATACATACATATCACACATCCATGACTTACAATACAAAGAAAATAAATACACTTAAACAACATTATCACACTTAGCAAATTATAACTTTTCCAGTGGTACCTTACATTGATTGCATAACCTGTTAAAAAAATCATTGTGATTTTGTCATATTGTATTAAATAATATTACCCATCCAGACAGTGAAATGTGCATGGCAAACTAGGAAATTTAGTTCCTCTGAGATACTGGTTCCAGGGTCTGGGGCGGCTGGACTACAGAGGCCTATGGCCAAGGCAGATCTCAGACAAGATCTGAATTTGGGACTGTGCCCTGGAGATGCACAATTAGAACCATGACTAGATCTTAGCCCAAACCCACTTGGTTTGGAAGCACGTGGTGCCCACCATTTGGGTCTACTCATAACAGACTGATGATCATATAGCTAGGTTGTAACACTTGAACAAATATGTTCTTATTTGCCTAAGTTTCTAGAGCAGTTCTTCAAAGGATCTGACGTCTTTTAGGTGAAAAAAAATATTTACTAATTTTTATCTTGTGAAATCCATAGCTGAAGTATATCATTGATGCAAACCATGTAACTTAATATGATATACACAAAAAGGATTTATATGAATATATAATATCTGAAGTTATCCAATTAAGAGAAAAAAATAACGGTATTAATATTCATACTTATTGGCAAAATGTGATCACCAACTGGGCGAAGAAATGTAATGCAAGTTTTAATCCTTCACTTAATGCACCATAGGCTTTTGTAATGGATAAAAGACAAAATATTGATTTACATGGTCTATAATCTGATCCTGAGCGGAAATTCCTGTTTTCCTTCTCTTGAGTGAAAAGTGAATCCTTTTAAAGTGATTTCAGAAGCACAAAAGAACAGAAAGATTTAAGAAGGAGTAAATAAAATGTAATGGTGCAGCCAACTCACATAGTTTCCATGTCATATTCTCACAATCTAACATTCTGTTCTCTCCAAGTAGGAAATAACAATATAATATACAGCCCTGTCACTCTTGCTATTAATATCTTGGAATCCATCCAGGAGCACATGGGTACAGAGGAATATGCTGTTTCTTGCAATCACATAAATGTTTTGCTGCTTTTCTTTACAAGATTGAATCTTTAGCTCTTGCCTATGCCACATGCAAAGGTCTTAATTTTCCTACTGTCCAGGATCACGGCCAAACACATTGCAGTTTTAAAACAGAGTTACTGTGAAAAGCAAAGTACTGTATGTTCCAAAACAATGCATGTGCTATTTTTAGCACACTAGTCTTTTTAAAAAACACAGGAAAAAAAGAAAAGGGGGAAAAAACAGAAAACCAAACTGGAATACTCTGGAAACAAGTCCTCTTTGTAAACAGAAGGTGCATGTTTTGTTACTCTGGGAAATTGTTAGTGGCTTAAGATTCTGAATCCTAGATTCCCTGGTAGCACAGGCTCATAACAAAACAGGGTAAAGATTCCAAAGCACATAAGTGGAGTGCTATATAGCCCTCTCCATGGGCCCTCTATAGTCTGCCTGCACCTTGCTTTTAGGGCATCCCACATAATGAGATCTTAGTGAGTCACAACAGCATAGGGTTTCCCATACAGAAGAGGAAGTACATGCAAGGGTACACGCTAAGCTCATTAGCTGCATCTGAGCACTGCATGCACCTTAAAGTTGGGGAAAAAGCGGGGGGAGGTTACTCCCTCCTGGAAGGGAGAGAGGGACTTTTCTAACCAAAAGCCAGGCTGTGAATTCTGGGAAAATAACAGAGCTGCCTGTTTGTTGATGCGGACTAAAAAGGCTTTTCCCTCTCTAGCTAGCTGGTTCAAACTGAATGTGGTTTTAGAGGTTCTGGGGAATGCAAAGTGAAAGATAAAGTGTTCTATTACTGCTTGTAGGTACCTCTCAGGAAATAGGAAGATGTTGTGAGGGCTGTGGCAGTATTACAAACAATGACTGGGTTTTAGGACCATGGGATTTTTTGCTCATTCATTTGGATATCCCAGGGATCCAATATCTCTGTTTGTAAGTTTACCAGCTTTGTGGCAAGAATGTACCCAGGGCCTTTCAGAGAATCATAGAATAATAGGTTTGGAAGGGACCTCACGAGGTCATCTAGTCCAACCCCCTGCTAAAAAGCAGGACCACTCACCCTAAACCACCCCAGCCAGGGTTTTGTCTAACCGAGCCTTAAAAATCTCCAAAGATGGAGATTCTACCACCTCCCTAGATAGCCCATTCCAATGCTTCACCACCCTCCTAGTGAGAAAGTTTTTCCTAATATCCAATCTTGACCTCCCCAGCTGTAATTTAAAACCATTACTCCTTGTTCTGTCCTCTGTTACCCTCGAGAACAGCCTAGCTCCCTCCTCCTTAGAGCAACCCTTCAAGTAGTTGAAGGTTGCTATCAAATCTCCCCTCAGTCTTCTCTTCTGTAGACTAAATAAGCCTAGTTCCTTCAGTCTCTCCTCATAAGTCATGTGCCCCAGCCCCCTAATCATTTTTGTTGCCCTCTGCTGGACTCTTTCTAATTTGTCCACATCCTTTCTGTAGTGGGGAGCCCAAAACTGGACACAGTATTCCAGATGCGGCCTGACCAGTGTCAAATAGAGGGGAATTATCACATCCCTCGATTTGCTGGCAATACTCTTACTGATGCAGCCTAATATGCCATTGGCCTTTTTGGCAACAAGGGCACACTGTTGGCTCATATTCATCTTCCCATCCACCATAACCTCCAGGTCCTTTTCTACAGCACTGCTACTTAGCCGATCGGTCCCCAGCCTGGGATTTTTCCATCCTAAGTGCAGGACTTTGCATTTGTCTTTGTTGAACCTCATGAGGTTTCTTTTGGCCCAGTGTTCCAATTTGTCCAAGTCTCTCTGGATCCTGTCCCTGCCCTCCAGAGTATCTACCATTCCCCCCAACTTGGTGTCATCCGCAAACTTACTAAGCATGCAGTCTATTCCATCATCAAGATCATTAATGAAGATGTTGAATAGAACTGGCCCCAGGACAACCCCTGGGGCACTCCACTCATTACCGGTTGCCAACCAGACATTGAGCCTTTGATTCCTACCTGCTGAGCCCGTTGATCTAACCAGTTTACGATCCACCTTACTGTCCACTCGTCCAACCCATACTTCCTTAACTTGCCAACGAGACTGCTGTGGGAAACCATATCAAAAGCCTTGCTAAAGTCAAGGTATACCACGTCAACGGCTCTTCCTGCATCCACAAATCCAGTCATCTCGTCATAGAAGGAAATCAGGTTGGTCAGGCACGATTTGCCTTTGGTGAATCCATGTTGACTGTTCCTGATCACTCTATTTTCCTCCAAGTGTTTCAGGATGGATTCCTTGAGGACCTGCTCCATGATTTTCCCAGGGATTGAGGTGATGCTGACCGGTCTGTAGTTCCCCGGATCCTCCTTTTTCCCTTTCTTAAAGATAGGTACTTTATTTTCCTTTTTCCAATCCTCCAGGACCACCCCCGTTCGCCATGAGTTCTCAAAGATAATGGCCAGCGTCTCTGCAGTCACTTCCCCCAACTCCCTCAGCACCCTCGGATGCAGTTCATCCGGCCCCATGGACTTGTGCACATCCAATTTCATTAAGTGTTCCCTAACCTGACTTTCCATCACCGAGGGCGGCTCTTCTCTCCATTCCGCATTACCCCATGTAGTAGCCTGGGAGCTGGCCCTCCCTGTGAAGACTGAAGTAAAAAAAGCATTGAGTACTTCAGCCTTTTCTGCATCATCCTCCACGAGGATGCCTGCCCCATTCAGTATTGGACCTACACCACCTCTGATCCTTTTTTTGTTGCTGATATACTTATAGAACCCCTTTCTGTTATCCTTCACATCTCTTGCTAGCTGCAACTCCAATTGTCCTTTGGCCTTTCTGATTTTATCCCTGCTGTCCCGAGCAATATCTTTATACGTCTCCCTTGTCATCTGTCCTAGCTTCCACTTCTTGTAAGCTTCCCTTTTATGTTTCAGCTCCATGCAGAGTTCGCTGCTAAGCCATGCTGGTCGCCGTCCACATTTGCTGTTCTTTCTGCCTATCAGAATGTTATCTTCCTGTGCCTTTAACAGGGTTTCTTTAAAATACAGCTAGCTGTCTTGGACATCTTTCCCCTTCAGATCAGCCTCCCAAGGGACCCTGCCCATCAGCTCTCTAAGGGAGCCAAAATCTACTTTTCTGAAGTCCAGGGTATGTGTTCTGCTTCTTTCCTTCCTTCCATTGATCAGGATCCTGAACTCTACCATCTCATGGTCGCTGCTGCCCAGGTTGCCATTTACTTCTACTTCCCCGATTAATTCTTCTCTGTTTGTGAGCAATAGGTCTAGAGGTGCAAGGCCCCTAGTTGGTTCCTCCAGCATTTGTACTAGGAAGTTGTCCTCAATATTCTCCAAAAACTTCCTGGATTGCCTGTGCACTGCTGTATTATCTTCCCAGCAGACATCAGGATAATTGTAGTCCCCCATAAGAACCAGGGCCTGCGACAATCTGGAAACTTCTGTTAGTTGTCTATAGAACGCCTCATCCATCCTCTTTCTGGTCTGGCAGTCTGTAGCAGACACCCACCACAACATCTCCCTTGTTGCATTCTCCCCTAAACTTAACCCGCAAACTTTCAACCATCTTGTTTCCACTTTCATAGTGGAGCTCTGAGCAGTCATACAGCTCTTTTACATATAGCGCTACTCCTCCCCCCCTTCTTCCCTGCCTGTCCTTCCTGAACAATTTATATCCATCCATGGCAGTGCTCCAGTCATGCAAGTTACCCCACCACATTTCTGTTATTCCAATTATATCACAGTTCCTTGTCTGTGCCAGTACTACCAATTCTTCCTGTTTGTTTCCGAGGCTCCTCGCATTTGTGTACAGGCACCTAAGATACCGGGCTCATTGCCCTACTTTGCCCTGTCGATTCTCCCTCCTGTTGCATCTTCCTCCTTGCAATTTCTCCCGGTGTCCTTCCCCACTCACCTGAGGTATTATGACTTCATCAGGAAATAAAAAACAATTATTTGATCCCCCGCCCAGTTCCAACTACCCTCTCTTTTATTCCTGCTGTTACAGCCCCAGCACCCCCCAAGTTTCATCCCTTCCCCCAAGTCTCCCTCAGTTTCACTTACCTGTGGGCCTTGGTCACCTTCCCACTTCAAACCTAGTTTAAAACCCTCCTCACCAGGTTAGCCAGTCTGCTTCCAAATACGCTCTTCCCCTTCCTGGATAGGTGCAGTCCATCTCTGCCTAGTAGTCCTTCTTCCTGAAACAGCACCCCATGGTCGAGGAAGCCAAAGCCCTCCTGGTAACACCATCTCCGCAGCCAGGCATTCAGCTCCAGGATGCATCTGTCTCTGCTCGAGCCCCTACCCTTGACCGCAAGGATCGAGGAGAACACCACCTGTGCACCAAACTTAAGCACATATTAATCTGGTTACCCCAGGATACCTTAAAGCCTAGCAAGGATTTTTGTCCTCTAACTTGAGCCTTTAGCTACTTAGCCCCACAGCTAAAATTGTGTGTCACTCCATAGACTCATAGGGTGCATTTGCACTAGCAAGTTCAGTCAATTTAAGAATGCTTAAGTCGACCTACAGAACACCGCATCCACACCTGGCTTTCATTAAGTTGACTTAAGTGCTTCCTTAAGTCAACTTAATAACTACCACTCTTTAGGTTAACTTAATGCTTAATTCAAGCTATTAAGTCAACCTAAAGCTGGTGTGGATGCCCTAGGTCAACTTAATTCTCTAAGTCGACCTAAGGGGGATGGCATGGGGAGAAGAAAACCGCGGCTACCCTCTGAAGAGGGCGCTGTGGCTCCCTGCTGAGAGGGGAGCTCAGGTACTGGGAAAAAGGGAGCTGCGGCTTCCAGGGAGCCGCGGCTCCCTTCTCCTGGAGGAGCTGCGGCTCCCTTTTGCCGAGGAGCCGTGCTCCCTTGTCCCCTGAGGGGAGCTGCGGCTCCCTTCTGCTGGGGAGAAGAAGATTTCCACGGCTCCCTTCTCCCTGGGAGCTATGGCTCCCTTCTGCCAGGGAGCTGCAGCTCCCTTCCCCTGAGCTGCTCTCCATCAACCTCACACTGGCGTGTGTGGACGCAGGCAGTCAACTTACATTTTTAGTGTAGATACTGGAAGTCGACTTAACAGAGTCAACTTAGCTTTTCTAGTGTAGACATACCCATAGATTTTAATGTCAGAAGAGACTATCCTGACCATCTAGTCTGACCTCCTGCACAATGCAGGCCATGGGCACCCACACACTCCTGCAATAAACCTCTCACTGAAGACTGAGATATAAAAGTCCTCACATTGTGATTTAAAGACTGAAAAACTCTATCCATGACATATTTTGTAAATTATTTAGTGAGCTAATTTGAAAATAATTTGTCAGTCATTTCAGCTCAGCTCAGCACAACTGGTCCAAACACTGGTGGTCTAGGCATGTGCCCAAAACTAGTTAGCTTTGGCTGGGGGGAGGTGGAAGAGTGTTTGGGTATCCTGGGTGTTAGTTGGGGTTCTGGGATTCTGTGGGTTCCCTGAGACAAGTAGATGGGTACTTAAATAGATCTCTGTGATGAGGCTACCAAATTCAACAGTCCACATAAGATAAATGATATTTGACAGCCCTGTAGACTCTGGCACTGCCCGATGTACTACATAATTCATAGTGTGGAGAGTTTGGCCAAGAAAAGTGCCAGAGGGTATTTCATGCCTATCCTGAGCCAAACCCTGACCAGTCACAATTCTTAAACAGGCAAACAAACAAAACCCTTTTAAACTGACTATCCCAGTCAGTGAATTATAACATTTATATTGTAGGGGTTTTAATAACATTCAAATGCTTTAATAACTGTCTAACTAGAAAAAAAAGTAAACCTCTTTATTACTAACATAACTAATCACGAGAATATCACAAGGCAACACAAATGCACGGGGGCTAATTAATATTTAGTGGAACTCCACTGACTTCAATAGACTTGTGTGTGGCGTGAATTTGAGACTATATGCAAAGGCTTTTGGCTAAAATAAAAGCCTGTGTGTATTATTACATTGCTGCTGACTGAGTTTGTTTGGAAGTATATGAGCTGGTGAGGTTACAGACAGACTGCCCAAGAGGGAAGACTTGCACCCAGCAGCTAGACTGTTATCAGACAAGTGACAAATGGCTTAAGGGCATTTCCCTTCTAAGTGTTTGCCACAAGAGGAATTGGATGAGAGTGCGTTTTCCTTTCACCAGATCTTTAGTCTTCAAAAGCCAATATTTGTACAGAAGTGTTATTAGTTGTTAATTGATGATAAATTATGGGTTAGATTGTGGCTGGACCTTTCTACCTATGGAAGAGTAGTGGCAATGGATACAATCAATCTTCTACACCATGTGCCAGTGATTACATGGTCAGCTACATGGGTAGTCTTTATGGTCTTCAGAATGCAAAGACTCTCAGGATTATGAACAGGATGGCGAATGGGGGAGAGCTGTGTGATAAGTGATTTTTTTTTTTTTTTTTTTTTTTTTTTTTGTGGTTTGCTGGTAGTTCCAAAAAGTAAAACAAAGAAAACACACATTTTTTTTCAGAATTGTTGGCAGAGTGAAGTGCTGGAAAAGAATAATCTTGGGTTGAATTAAATGTTTTGATTTCAGGCATTTTTAACCTTTTTTAATAAAAGCAATGGAAATGAGGAGCTTGATTCATAAAACCGTGAAGGAGGTGGTAGCGGTGCCCCTCTGCCGCCCTCAAGTTCCTAATAGCATATTGATTAGAGCATTCAAAAAGGATGCTGGAGACCCAAGTGTGAATCCCAGCTCTGTAACAAATTTGGAAAACAAACAAGGAGTCCTGTGGCATTTTTAACGACTGACAAATTTATTTTTCACATGAGCTTTTTCGTGGGCAAAGTCCTACTTTGTCAAATGCCAGAGTCGGGAGAAAACTTACATTGAAAAAAAACCTTACAGTATGGAAGAGGAAGATAAATCCTGTGATTACATTTTGCTGCATCAGGTCAGATTTGTTGTAGTAATCAATGAAATGAAAAGTAAATCTTATTCTAAGATAAGATTACTATTCCAGTCTGTATTCAGTTTGCCACACAAGTTGGCTGTGACCTGTCTTGCAGCCAGAGCCCCTGTCCTCCCATGGGTAGGTTCTCAGTCTTTGGTGTTGCTTAAAAGATGGATTCCAGGGGAGAGCCCTGAGACAAGGGTGCCTATTTCTTTTAACATGTTTCCTTGATAGCGCCTGGGGCCAGGTGATCGTCCATGTCCAACAACGGGCGTGATTTTTCCCTTTTGAGTCAAGGTACTCGAAGTGGCTTAGGCCAGCCTATTATTGCTGTATGCATTCCTCTGCGGGGCATGAACCACAGCTCTGTATATGTCTGCATCCATTCAAGCCATGTAAGAGAAGCGCTTGAGAATATAACATAGCAGAGTTTCATGCTTGAATATCTGTGACACTGCAGGAAACATGCTACCATAACGATAATATTCAGCATGTCTTCACCTTTCCAAACCCACCTTACCTGACATACTTTGCATCAGATACACAGGTGAACATGAATAATACACAGATCACACACTAAGGGTCTACATGGGATGCAGCATGTCACATTGTGATGCTGTGCAAGAACTTGGTCAGCATCTTCATCCAACTAGGTCTTGTACAGTTCACATTAGGGTGACAGCTCCCACCACCCTGCCGCAGGCTCTGAAAAATGCTTCAAGAGAATTTAAGCCCCGGTGAATTCAGCAGTGTAAGAATGAGATGTATAGAAAGAGAAGCTCACACATGGACATTATCTCAGGAATTTGCATCACTCTGTATTCAGATGTTACACTGTGCAGGCCTTGCTTGCTTGTGATCTCCCTGCATTCTGCAGAATACTGGCAGAAGACTGTTCATAAGTCTTATCTGAATAGTTTTATCCCTATGTATTATCAAGTATTTAGCCCTACGTTAATTTTGCAGATGACAATGACATTTTCAAATTTTAAGAAATCAAAGTATGAAGTAGAAAACTGAAATTTTAAGCCAGAATAGGAGGAAGGTTTTGCATTTCTGTTAAAGGTGGCAAACCTTTTTGCCTTATGTGTAATGTATTGCTCGCTACAAAGCGAGAGACTTGAAACATCACTACAAAATGAATCACAATCGCTTTTTGTCTAAAGACGTCCTGAATCAGAATCAAGGAAAAACAAGTTAACTGCATTGAAATTAGACCTAAACAGTCAACAGGTGCTACTTTCTACATTCAATGAAGAAGCTGACACGAAGAAAGCTTATCTTGCTATGTCATGGGGTAGCAGCCATGCTATACACCCATAACGTGATGGAGAATTCATTAAGAAGAAAATTACAGAAGTGGGCATAATTTTAGATCGAAGTAACACAAACTTAAATGACTAATAAAGCAAACTCTAATTTTGCACCACACTGGAAAGAGGTGTATTTTCCAGTTCAGTGCTGCTATTGCAAGTAAAATGCAAAATGACGTAAAGAATTCTCTAGCATTCAGCCGAGGCTAAGTCTACGCTACAGAGTGCTGCCGGCAGACAGCCACTGCTATAATTATAGTGGTGGGTAGTGTATGCACGGCCATCCTTTTGTCGGTGGAGTGTGTGTCCTCACTAGGACCACTTCCACTGACAAAAGAGGCAGTGTGGGGGAGCTGAGAGCTCAACCACTCAGCTTCCTGCAGGGAGCCCACAGGCTCTCTGCTGTCCCCCCCACCCTTGCACTGACTCAGGCACTGTGCCTGAAGCCCCCAGCAGCCCTGCAACCACCGGGAACCAGGAGCCAGGAAGCAGCTGCCAAGTTCCCAGGTCCCTGGTGGCAGGGAAGCCAGCCACTGAGGCTGCTGGGCATTCCGGTGGCTGCAGGTGCACTCCCTTCGGGGCCCCGGGATCCCCAGCCGCTGCCTCCAGGCCCCCGCTGTAAGGGGGACAGCCATCGGGGCTCCTTGGTCCCTGGTGGCAGGGGGTTGAAGTCCCTGGGACTCCTCCGTCCTGCTGCTGGGGCCCCCCTTGTCAGTTTCAGTAAATTCGACACGTATGGCAGCTCCCCATCCTGTAAGGAAAGACCAGAGTGGCCCTGATTGTCGTTGTGGGACGTTTCTGAAGGCCATGTAATGCGAGAAAAAGCAGCTCGAGTGTACACACTCATCCTTTTGCAATAAAACAGTTGCACAACAGGTGTTATTCCTCTCGCACAAGTGGGCTTTTTTTATCGGCCAAACACGGCAGTTTTGCCACTAACACAGGCCTTCTAGTGCGTACGCAGGGCTTGTTTTGACACAGAAAGTCGACTTTTGGTGACAAAACTTTCTAGTGTAGACAAGGCCCAGGTTGTCACAAAATCCACAGATATACGAGATAAACAAATACCATTCTGGTTTGCTATGTAATTGTGAAAGAAGACATGCTGAATGAAGTCGCACTAAAAGGAAGAATCCGTGGAGGTGGTATAAAGAATGTGCTTGACAATGCATTGACAAATGCCAACATACAGCCGGATAAACTTGTCAGTGTTTCAATAGACAGAGCACCTGCAATGGTGGGGAAAAACAGCCTTATCAGACTCTTGAAAAGCCATCCCAAGTTTCCAGAGTTTCTCCTGTTTGTTGTATTACCCATCGTTAACATCTCATAAGCAGATACTTAGTTTATAAGGGTATAAAAATTCAATTCTGAATTCTGAAAATTTTGTGTGGAAACCTTTCTCCATTCTTTTCTCCAATCAGCTCTACCAGCTGAGCAGTTGGAAGTAAGTAACTGTCATGACTGACCACTGCTGAGTGAATAGGGATTAAGCCTCAGGAATAAGTTAGAAACAGTGCTCTTTAATGCTCCACAGAAGGTACTGGATACTGAATTTAAGGACCAGGTCCATGAGGGGTGTAAACTGGCCAAGCAATGATGCTACAGTAATGTACACCAGTTGTGGATTTGGCCCTATTTTTAGAGTTGATACTACGGTTGGGTCAGTAAGTTTCATGAAAGATGGTGAGAATCTTCAGACAGACTTAAACCCATTAAAGGACTCATCAGTACAGCAACCAATGAAGTTAAATTTGGATTAAATGTATAAAAAGTACACTAGTGAAAATGATCTAATCTTTTTCATAGGCGTTTCTTGTTATACATATTCAGAGCTATCTATAAAAACATATTTATGGCAGCTCTTTTTCATGCATGAGGTAAAATTACCTCTAGGTTTTTCTTCAACAGCAAGGATTTTGCTGCACAATATATAATAATAATGAGTTATTTCTGGTGTTAATGCTTATACATTAAAAGTAACTGGAGCAGTGGGAGGGATACAGATTTCTAGCATCTTCCTCCTTATTACTCCTTGTGACACTTTATTGGCAGACTTAGGAATCACGTTCATACCATGGGGTTGTTTAAGCATGGATTTGATGCGCAGTGCCAAAGAGCCTTATGGAAAGGTTATGAAGAGGGAATCACATCTGTTCCTTGCTCGAGTAGCAACATTTAATTATAAGTTTTGGAATCTGAACAAAGGAATCCTTAGGCCTACATATGAATAAGTAAATCTGCATGTGCCATTATTCCACCCTCCTGACAATAAAATACATTCTTACAAAATTAATGTTTATGAACTTAGGGAGAATGAATAATTAGTTTCCTAGGCAAAACTGAAACAATGAAGGATGGATCTCGCAAGATTCTCATTGAACTTGAGTAGAGAGCTCTCCAAACTGAACAAGAAGTGCCCTGTAATTTTTATAGGAGATATAATAGACATTGTATAAATATTTTTGTTAAAAACACACCATTATCTGTTAAAATTCAGTTTGCCCGGGGCAACTTTAATTTGGCTTGCAGCATCCTGAATAGCCAATTATTACCCACAGGGTTAGATAAGTTAAAATACTGTGAAACTGATTAAGGTGATGGTAGTATTTAGAAAAAATGAAACTTCTCTGTGGCTGTTCTGCAAGATAGATGTGCCCATATTGTCATAATAAGAATGACTGTCTCAGTTGTGAGGCGTTTAAAGAAAAGTCTTTAAAAATAAAAATTGAACTCAACACACTAATCAAAATTATTCTAAAACAAACCAGTTAAAATAACTGTACAGTGCATCAATATATTAAGAATAGCTAAATCTTTGGTTAAAACATGGCAAAAAGAATAAATGAGTTAAATATTTGTGATTTGATTTTCTACTTGCAACTTGTGCAGTCACTTACACAGGTACAAAGAGTGCTAAACACTAATATTTGATTTGGTAGCATTGTACATTCTCTCTGCACGGGGTAAAAATGAATAACAGGCATAAGTCAAGGACAAATCAGACTAAAAAATGTAGGTGAATCAATATTTACAGAATTTTGCTGTACAAAATAATTTCTATCCAACTGGATTCACCCCTTCCTGGTGAATTTTACACAGAACAGATAAAGAATTTGCTTAATAATTGCAGAGAGATCACAATTTGAGTCTCATTGGTCCTTGCTGCTAAAAAGTCTAAAAATAAGGATGCCGTTGGGATCTAGAGAGAAAAGATGACATCTGCAGCATTTGTTTAGTGTGCAGCAATCAGAAATGGTGCTGTCCCTTTTATATAAATGCTGCAAGCTGCTTCAGAGAAGAGGGACAATAACATACAGGCAAGAAATCAGAGGGAAATCATGACAAAGATTTAGTGTGTGGTTTTAAAGTTGAATTTCATTGAAACATTCTTGTATGTGCTCAGAAGCTGAATCTCAGGAAACTTTCTAGCCCTCTATCCACTGAATAAATAGTAAAAGTATTTTATCCTTATGTATTTCTTTATACTGCTCCAAAGAGTAGTGTTATGGTTGACAAGACTTAATGTATATTTTCAACAAAGAAAAAGTCTGCATAGGAACTTAATGGTGATAGTTTTAAAAGTGCCACCGAAGGCAAATATAAAGCTCCCTATTGACATTAATGGTTGTGGTTATAGAAGAGAGCTGTCAAACATGCGGTCCACAGGCCAATGCAGCCCGCAAACCTCTTCCATCAAGCCCGTGACTGCGCTCCATGGGATCACACACTCTGCCTAAAAGAGAGACAGAGAGTGTGGTCTCACATAACCAGCACTCTGCAATGCCACAAGAGTGTCAGTCTCCCGATATCAAGGAGCGCTGGGTATGCGAGACTGTGCTTTATGGATGTGTCTACACTAGAAAAACTAAATTGACTCTGTTAAGTCAACTTAACAAGGTCGACTTAAGTTGTCTTAAAGTCGACCTTGTTAAGTCGACTTAGAGAGTCTACATTAGAAACTTAAGTTGATTTTCTGTGTCCATACACGCAGGTGCTAGGTTAACGGAGAGCCTTCTTCCTGGGAGCTGCGGCTTCCTTCTCTTTGGGGAGCCGCACATGGCTCCCTTCTCCCAGGGAGCCATGCATGGCTCCTCTCTGCCAGGGAGCCACGGCTCCCTTGTCCTGGGGATCTGCAGGTCCCTTCTCCCCAGCCACGGCTCCTCCGAGTCATGGCAAACTTCCCCGAGAGCCCTGGCTCTCTTCTCCCTTGCCCTAGGTCGACTTAGCCAATTAGGTCAACCTAGGGCGTCCACACCGGCCTTAGGTCGATTTGACACATCGACTTAAGCGTTAAGTCAACCTAAAGAGGGGAGTTATTAAACTGGCTTAAGGAAGCACTTAAGTTGACTTAATGAAAGACATGCGTGGACGCGACATTCTGTAGGTCGACTTTAGCATCCTTAAGTTGACCTAAGTTGCAAGTGTAGACATGTCCCATGAGACAACACCATCTCCCTAACAGAGGCTTTGTCTACACTAGAAAATTTAAGTCGACTTTGTTAAGTCAACCTAATAACGGTCAACTTTAAGTCGACTTAAAGTCAACCTTATTAAGTTACTGGTTACTGGTGGGAAGCTGCCTGAGTTTGTCTTTAAAACCAGACATTTTTGAGTCAGACATCAGAAAGGTTCCTTCTTTGCCACCTGGTCTGATCAGCTAGGGGTCTTTGGGGGCCCTTTCTCCGCTCTCGTTTAATTTTTGAGCATACCCCCATTTTTAAACTCCCCTGCCACGAGCACCGAATTTTCCTGTGAGATCTCCTGACGATTGAAAACGAACTGAGTCTCCTCTGCATCCTCTGATGCTGCTGCTGTGCCTGCCTCTATTCCTGCTGCTGTCCTGGGAATTGGTAAGGCTCTCCTCTTGCAAATTCTCTCTGTGTTAGCTGCTGGCCTTGCTTCCCCAGCAGACAGACTCAAGTTAATTCCTTGGTCTGTGCCTGAAACTATTTCTAACTCCGCATTTCCCTTGCTGCTTAAAGAAAAGCCTGTGCCGCTGCTAAGCTCTGCCTCCATGTGCTCTGTCCCGGGGATCCCTGCTTTCAGCTGTTTCCACTGCTGCAGCCACCATCCCCTAACTCCCTCAGGAGCTGTACCCTGTGCTCACACCACTCTGCCTCTGGGACTGCTCCCCCTGGTCAATAGGACCAGTATAGTATAAGGCGTGCCATTAGGTTTAGTTTCATTAGCTGGTTTAGGCTTAGTTTTGTTAAGTTGTATTTTATTAGCTTGTATAAGTTGTAGTCCTGTTAGAATTGAATTTGTGTCTGTGTTTAGTGGTAGTGAAGTGGGATACTTGTTTGCCATTACCTGTTATATTGTGTGGCCATAGTTAAGCTAGATTAAAGATAATTGTTTTGCTGTATTGCTCCTCTCCTTTTTGTTTTTTCCTCTTTCTGTTGTTCATTATTAGCATAAGTTGTATAGTTACTGTTAAGTTCTTAAATAAGTGCCTCTGTGTCTTCATCTCTCCCCGAACACCCCAAGTCCTCTGCTGCTGTTTCCACCTCTCCCTGAACTTCCAAAGCCCCTTGCTGCCCTTCTTCTTTGATTCCTCTGTGTTTAGCCTGCAGGCTCCTGAAGACTGCTCTGAGCCTTGCCCTGCAGGGCTTCAGTGCCTCTTGCTGCATCCCTTGCAGCTATACTCTTCCCTCTTCCTCTGCCACTGATTACTCACCCCACCCCACCCTTGTTCCTTAACCCAGCCTCTAGTCACAGTCTTACAGACTGCCTGCCACTGCAGTCCTACAAACCAAGTCATTGATTCTCATCTGTACTATTACACTTGTGTAAATTCACTAATCACCCTTATTGTGCAATTTTACTGTCATTTGTATCTCATTCATATTCATAAAACCCCATTGGTTACCACTGTACCTCTACACCTATACCACTGTGACATATTGCCTTTTTCTTTTGTAGAATCGCTAGCCACCAATTGTGACTCGCTGTGACACCTCTTCATTTTCACACTGCTTAATAAGAGAAACCCCCTCCCCAACTGCCTACTGTGACAAACCCCATACACCCCATTGTTAAATTTTACTGTTTTACATTTTTCAATAAAGATTGATTTGTACCCCACTGTTGCGGTAATTGCCCCCCAAGATCCACTACCTGCTGGCAGGGACAGGCGCGAATCCCCATCCACACTGGCTTTAAGTTGACTTAAGGAGTCGACTTAAGGCTTAAGTTAACCAAAAAACAGGTGTTATTAAGTCGACTTAAGCTTTCCTTAAGTTGACTTAAGGAAGTGCTTAAGTCGACTTAATAAAAGCCCAGTGTGGACCTGGCTTTGTTTAGATCAACTTAAGCCTCCTTAAGTCGACCTAACTTGCCAGCGTAGATGCACCCAGAGTGAGAGAAAGATAGTATTGCAGAGTGCAGTTTCACATACACAGCACTACGCAATGTCACAAGAGTGCCATAGTATTTCGATTATGGTATGTTCAGCCCACTTGAAGTACAGTTAAGAGATATTTGGCCCACCAGAGCAAAAGAATTTGACACTCCTGTTATAGACCAACACTCAAGGTGCATCTACACTGGTGCCTTAGGTCAACTTAAGGACGTTTAAGTTGACCTACAGAACTCTGCGTCCACACTGGGCGCTTGTTAGGTGCTTCCTTAAGTTGACTTAATAACACCACCTCTGAAGGCCAACTTAAGGCTTAAGTCGACCTTATTAAGTCGACTTAAGTCAACTTAAAGCCAGGTAGACAGGTATGTCTGCACTACAGGCTCTGTTAAGTCAACTTAAAAAGGTCGACTTAACAGAGTCGACTTAACAAGTGTAGACATAGCCTCAGTGCTGTTGAAAATATCATCCAATTTCTAATGCTAGTACATAAAATTAGTTCATATGATATTGATTCATACTCCTAACTTCTTGAGATGAGTTAAGGCTTGCCTAGACACAGGGACACTCAGCAAAAATTAATCCAAATAAAGTAAAGATGTGAATTTAAAATGCATCAAACCCTTGTTTGAATTAATTCAGATTAATATTTAATTCAAATTAATTTTCTTGAATATTTTTATATAGGCAATGCCTTACTAGTTCATTCTTTCCAAAGGGGTAGCTATGTTAATCTAGTTCAACAACAACAACAACAAAAATACCAACAAGGAGCCCTGTGGCACTTTTAAATACTAACAAATGTATTTAACTCATGAGCTTTCATGGGAGAAAATCCCACATCATCAGATACTTTGAAGATGGGGAATTTACAGAATAGGAGGAAAATAAATGCAGGGAAGTGTAAGACATAGGATCACATCACCTTTGCTGTAACAGCAAATCAAAGCAGATGTTAAGATTCAGCCACTGGGGAACAGCACATAGAGGAAGGTGAGATCAAATCACCTGTTGTAATGAGAAAAAAATCTGTAATTCCTGTTTAACCCTGAAGCAACGGAGTCAAATTTACATATGAATTCTATCCACTTCTGCAGTTTCTCATTGAAGCTGCAATATGTTTTCATTTGTTTGAGCACAGCTATTAATAAGTCATCAATGGAGTGAGCAGGGAGATTGAAGTGTTCCCCTATTGATTTTTGAATGTTGTGATTTCTGATGTCAGATTTCTGGCCATTTATTCTTTTGTGCAGAGACTGTCCTGTCGGTCCAATATATAAGGCACAATCTTAACATCCGCTTTGATTTGCTGTTACAGTCTGACATGATGCTATGTATTACACTTCCCTGCATTTATTTTCCTTCCATTCTGTAAGTTCCTCATCTTCAAACCGTCTGACGAAGTAGGATTTTCTCCCACGAAAGCTCATACGATAAAAAAAAGTTAGTCTTTAAAAGTGCCACGAGACTCCTAGTTCATTCTTTATATATCATGCTTAACTGTGTTGATAATAATGGGGTATGGATAATGCCTTTTTTCTCCAATGAATCTGTTTTTGGGTCTGATCCAAAGCCCATTAAAGTCAGCGAAAAGAATCCTATTAACTTCAATGGGTTTTGAGTGCAATATAGGCATTTTTTCTGCTGGGATAAAGGGAATAATATACATTGTGGATTTTATGGTCTTTATGACATTCTGGTTGGTCTGGATTTTATAATCCACACTTGATAAATATACCATAATAAACAAACGTTGTATGGTCTGTCATCTAATTACTGTCCTTTGGTATAGAAAAACAAGGTGGATGAGTAATATCTTTCACTAGACCAACTTCAGCTGGTGAGAGAGAGAAGTTTTTGAGCTACACAGAGTTCTTCAACCTATGCATTTTCATGTGGAATTACTAGGAAAGCTAAATCATATTGGTCTTATCTATTAGATGAATTTCACCATATTATCAATAAATTATTTGATTAATGGTTTTTATTATCCATCCAACACTTTATGCTGCTGATGTTAACAAAAGTCCAGACTTTGATTTTCTTCTTATTACTGAATCAGAGTTAAGCAGCAATTGCTTGAACTGCAGAGAACAAAATGAAAGTTTTGGTATCACAGTTACAACAGATGCTGTACTTTGTTAACATAATAGGTATTTCATCATGGTATTTTCTTCAATCCCTATGATTACTATTCACAAAGGCCATACTAACAAATGATAAATCCATCTTAATAGATTTGATTATCTAAGTCTTTTTTTTTTAAGAATGATGCTTTGAGCTTGATTTCTTTCTATTTTAAACCATGTTAGCAAAAGGTTATGAAAAGGCATGCATGAGCCAAATCCATTTGACTTTCCACTGTAAGGTTGCATCTACACTGGCAAGTTAGGTCAACTTAAGGACGTTTAAGTCAACTTAAACAAAGCTACGTCCACACTGGGCTTTTATTAAGTCGACTTAAGCACTTCCTTAAGTCGCCTTAAGGAAAGCTTAAGTTGACTTAATAACACCTCTTTTTAGGACCCTTAAGTCAACTTAAAGCCAGTGTGGACAGGGATTAGCACTTAAATCAACCTTATTAAGTGGACTTAAAGTGTTAAGTCCACTTAATAAGGTTGACTTAAGCTATGTCTACACTAGAAAAAGTTAAGTAGACTTTTTTAAGTCGACTTAATAAGGTTGACTTTACGTCAACTTCAAAACATCTGACAAAGTGGATTTTCTCCCAGAAAAGCTCACATCCTTTGTCCTAACAATTCCCACTGTGATCCTAATTCCATATCTAAATGCAAAATCAAAGAATCATTGCTATACCTTAGCTGGCTACCTTGAAACCTGATATTAAGAGATGGAGGTTTAATATTAACAATGTATTCATTTTGAGAATTCCTTTGGAGAGGGATATTTGTTTCATTGTGGGATTGAAGCCAGCTTGATCATTATCTTGCTTTCATTTAACATTTTTAATCTATACCTCTCTTCCCCTTACAACCTATTTTTGATAAGAAATATTTTGTGGTGTAACTTCTTTCTCATTTCAGTGCAGGTGGAATATATGTGCTTGCATCCCGTGATTGCTAATGGGAGATGTTTTGTTATGTTTTCAAATTAATACAATGTAATTGTATAGCAACTTTAATAAAAAAAATCCCATAACACACTCTCATCTAGTATATTACAGTTATGGAATTAATAAACAAAATAACAGCAGGAGAAAGCATTTAACTGGGAGAGGAAAGATAAGGTTTAAAGGGAGATAGGCAAGGAGACAGAGTATCAGGCTATGTACACACTAAAGACTTGTCCCACAAGAAAGTTGTTGCGGGACAAGGAAAGTGTTATAACTTTAATGCTTGCCCCCATCCACACAGCACTCCTTGTAATGAAAAGGAGCATTCACACGCTCCTTTGAATTTTCGTTACAAGGACCAGTGCATGATGGGCACTATCCCACCATGCCATGGAGCAGCTGCTGGGATTCCCAGGTCCCCAGAAGCAGCAGGGCTCCAGCTGCTGGGGTTCCCGTATCCCTGGCAGCATTTGGGCTCTAGTCGCCAGGGTTCCCAGTTCTCCAGCGGCAGCAGAGTTTGAGCCATTGGGGTTCCAGGTCCCCGGTGGCTGGAGCTCAGCTGCCGCTGGGGACCTGAGAACTCCTCAGCTGGCGGGGACCTGGGAACCCCGGCGGATGGAGCCCTGCTGCCGCAGGGACCCGGGTACCCCAGTGGCTGGAGCTCCGCTGGGACCCAGGAACCCTAGCAGCTGAAGCCCTGTGGTGGGGTGGAGAACAGAGGATCCCTTGCTGGGGATTCCCGTCTCTGCAGCAGACCCCATGTCAATTTCACTGATGCAACAGAGCAGTGCAACTGACATAGTCGGGTGTCCTTGACTGGCACTCTGGGACATTTCCAGACACTGCTTAATGCAGAATAAATTTGTGACACTGTACACACACACGCTATCATGCAACAGCCATTCCGCAATAAGCACTATGCCTCTCACACAGATGGTTTTATCGTTGCGTGACAACAGGGATGTTTTATCGTTGCACAACAAGGAGCATTCATGTGTGTAAGCTATGCTTGTTATTGTGCGATAACAAAGGTTATTGCACAATAATGCTCTAGTGTGTACAAGGCCTCAGACTCAGAGATGAGTCAGAGGCCTTGTCTCCACTGGGAAAGTCAAGTCTTTAGCTTAACCAGATGACTTGTGTGAAAACTACAAACTGCTGGAGCTTCACTAGGAATTTACCTCATCTAACTTGTATTAAGAACATATCTTTTTACCAAGTGAGGGCCCAGCCCATCAGAACTGGAAGATAGTCTCAGGGCCTGATCCACCACCCATTGAGGTCTAAGGAAGAATTCCAATTGACTTCGATCAGCAATGGATCAGACGCTGAATTAGTGCAATTATCACTTTCTTCTGGTCCCCTTTAGAGGCCGCATACGCACTAACAAATCGAATGTCCGTTTCTGTGTTGCAGCAGTGTAATGCTAGGAGTCTGGTGCAGAGCAGGTTTTCATGACAACTATAAAAACCTCCAAATCCTATCTACATTAGAGCTTATACTGGTGTTTTCTGACAATACTGATACATTGGTACTGAAGAACTGGCACCAGCACATGATAGGTTAAATATAGCTAATGAGTACACCAAATTAAATTCTTCCAGAAGCCCATAGACCTATAATCTCATTGACATGGGTAAAACCAGTACGGGAACACTTCAACCTCCCTGCACATTCAATGAAAGACATGACAGTTACCGTGCTTCAGCAAAAAAACTTAAAAACTAAACTTCAGCATGAGACTGCAGAGTTGGCATTCATATGCAAATTTGATGCCATTACATTAGGTCTGAATAGAAATTTGGGCTGGCTCACTCATTATCAAAGCTGATTTTCCACTCTTTTAACATTCTCATCTTCCTATCTGTTGTTCCACACTGTTTGAATCAAAACAACTTGTTTGGTTTGCTGAAAAAGACTGAACTGACCTTGTGACTTACCCTTCTCTGTATTTATTTATTCACCTGGTATGTTAGAGTTTCCATTAGTACTCCATTAGTACATTTTGTGTGCTAATAAAAATAGTGCATATTCATTTGGCTATCAAGCCGTACCCTGGTCTTAACCCTTGCATTCTCTGTTCTTTAAATTCCAAAGGGGTAGCCATGTTAGTCTATTGTAGAAAGACAACGGAGTCCTGTGGCACTTTTAACGACTAACAGATTTATTTATTGCATGAGCTTTCGTGGGAGAAAATCCCACTTCATCAGACGCTTTGAAGATGGGCGTCTCACGAAGTGGGATTTTCTCCCACGAAAGCTCATGCGATAAATAAATCTGTTAGTCTTTAAAAGTGCACAGGACTCTGTTGTCTGTTCTTTAAAGTCTTCAAATCATGATTTGAGAACTCTAATAACTCAGTCATAGGTATTTGTTACAGGAGTGGGTTGGTGAGTTTTTGTGGCCTGTATCATGCAGGAGGTCAGACTAAATTATTGTATTGGTCCCTTCTGACCTTAGAGTTTGAGGCTAAGGTGGGGTGAATTCCTGAATACCTGATCCTCTGGATTTTGTTTACCGAGCCCCATGTAAATTCAAACCCTTATGTCTTGCATAACCCTAAATAAAAGCTGTGAATTAAGGTAGGTTATTATTATAGTTCAAAATGAAATTGAGTAATGTGGGTATATATTCAATATAAAATTTTTGTTCTATCTGTTCAGTTTGTTATAAAAATCCATGACAGTTTAACCTGACAGGATACCCCCCAGGAAACACTGATCTTAGCATAAAATTTGGTCTTAAGACAGACAACTGTTCCTGATAAATTAATGCCCCTTATTTTTTGCTGCTGAAATATCTGTAAGTAGATCATAAATTCATCAAAAGTATTCCTTATTAAACAATAATATTTTGGTTGATCATGAATGGCTTTCTGTGTTTATGCAATGTTTGATATTCAGGCCTCCAGCTGTGTTGATTAGTTGTGGCTGGTCAGACAAGTCACATGGTACTATTCTGTTCTCAGATTGGATGAGAGCACATGTTCACTCATGTATGAATTAGTTTCTACTAATATTTATGTTGGCCTCTCCATAATTGAGCTGCCTGATCACAACAGATGTTTGTGGGAAGTGCACACAAAAGGGGAACAAGCACAGCTGATGAGAATTCATTTATAGAAAACACAGCAAATAGTCATATAATTTTTTTCTCTAAACACAAAAGTAAATGTTTAATGTTAAACATGTACAGGTGCCAGGAATTCAGATCATTATTTTTACTCTTGAAAAAGTACGTCAAAGAATTCTTTTTGTTTGTTTTTTTTAAATGATTATATATATATAGATATAGATATAGATATAGATATAGATATAGATATAGATATCAGTTTTTGAGGCCTTTTAAGATCCTGAAGCTTGATGTAGTTTTTCATGATATGGGCTGATTCTGTTTTTACTGCTGGAAGTTGCTGAGGGAGAAAGTAGTCTTCCCAGAAAAAAACCATAGAAAAAAAACATGGGTTTATTTTCTAATCACATCTGAGTCCTGAAGGTTTTATATCTGAGCTATCATAAGTGCTGGCTTTGCAATTAAAACCAGCTTCTCCTAAATCCATAAAAATTTAAAATATTTTCTGAAAAACTGGATTTTATTATTATTATTACTATTATTTATTTATTTATTTATTTATTTTATTTTATTTATTAAGACTGGTTTGTCTCTCTGCCAAGACCTCTGTAAAAGTTGTGCGGGTGCAGAAAAAAGATACTTCGCAGAATCTAACCAAAGAGGAAAATATCCTCAAAAGGGCTGATAAAGGTGGTAGAGGAGTTGTTGTTAAAAACCTAATGCAACAATTACTATGGGAGTATAAAATAGATGATTAGCGGAAGATACCACTGTCTTTCAGAAATTTGCTATCAGAAATCTCCAGAGACTTACTTTCTCTATTCTTATGCCCAGGCTCCTATACAATCTCTAAAAATGGCCGATGATATGAGATGCAGAGTAGAATTTACCTCTGAGGTGAAGGCTGATAGAAGGCACTATGCACACCTAAAACACACTAGGGGTGAGGAGCAATGGGGTACATCTGCACAGCATAAATAAATAAATAAATAAAATAAACCAACCCTATGACTGTTAATTCCTGAGCCTTGGTCAACTGACTCAGGTTCATGAGGCTGGTGCAGTGGAGCTAAAAACAACAGTGTAGAGGTTGGGCTCAGACTGGAGCCCAGACTCTGAAATTCAGTGAAAGGGGAGGATCCCAGCCCCAGCCCCAAATGCCTATGCTGCTGTTTGTAGCCCTGCGACTCCAGCCCCATGACCTCAGGACAATTGACTGGGATCTGAGACTTGCAGCTGCGGGTCTCTTTTTAATGTATCCCCATACAAAGGGGAGTCTCGACACTTTTTGTGCACTCTGCCATTTGGAGAAGATATTTCTGTATTGGCTCCAAACAGGCGGGGGGGGGGGGGGGAGGGGTAAGGTCACAACACCTGTGACTGAACTGAGTAGAGGTTGTGATGAGAAAATGGCATAACTAGAGATTGGATTTGCTTGTTGCACACTATGGCCAGTGAGAGGGGGCAATGGACCTTACTGCCCTGCACCAGCCATCCTAGTACACCCCTGGAGGACAGCAACTCATCCCTCTCTGGCTACACATACACTGACATGACTCTTCAGGTATCTTTGCTCTTGTACCCCATAACCATCCTGAGTGTGCATGCTGGACCTGAGTGCAAGTTCTATACATATGCATATCCATGTCCATACTGCCTCTGCTTGGTGCATATGTTTGGTGTTAACATTTCAGGGGCTGTAACCCAGGGTTCTACTGTGCATCACAGGAGATACTCTAGCAAACACCTTGCAATGTGTTGTTGGTACTGTCTGCTGCCTTCACGCATTTGCCAATGGCAGTTCCTGGTTACCCCTGTCTCCTGCCTAACTTGGCTGAAGACATGGAGCAAGTGACTAACAATATGTTTCTGCTCCCGTTCCTTCCTGCAAGGCTTGTGTGTGTGTGTGCATGTGTTGCATTCCATGATCAGCTAAGCTTCTGAATGAATCTTTCTCACAAGCAGAAGACAGGTGACGGCACTGTTGCCATATGACACCGAGAGGCAGGTAACTGCAGGTTATGCAACTGTATGTCCATGAATAGAATGCCACTTCTGGAGTAGGAGAACCAGTACAGTGTAATGGGATCATGAAATTTGGGATGATGACTATTGCTTGCACAATGAGGAAGCAGGTGTTCTGGGAACTCTGTGCTGGTCCTAACCCCACAGAGGTGAAACAGTCAGTTCCAAACACCCATACCTTTGTGAAAGCAAACTGCTATTGTCCTCAAGAAGCTGGCAATGCTGGCCCATAACCAATCCATCACAAATCACTTCAAGGTGAGAAAACCCACTGTTGGGGACGTGGTGCTGCACGGTTGTGAAGCTATCCACTCTCTCTGTATCTCTCTCTGTGTGTCTTTCTCCCTCTCCAAGGCTATGTCTACACTGGCAATTTAAGTCGACTTAAGGAGGCTTAAGTCGACTTAAATTAAGCCATGTCTACACTAGGCTTTCATTAAGTTGACCTAAGAAATTCCTTAAGTCGACTTAATGAAAGCTTAAGTCAACTTTGTTACTACAACTCATTAAGTCAACTCAACCCTTTTTGGTTTGGGTGTGCATGATGGGCCATTTTAGCACTTTTCAGTATGTGATGGCAGAGTTACTTCACTTTGGTTTTCCTGTTTTCTGTTATGTCAAACCCATAGAAAACTTTACCCAGCCTTTTCTGTTTCTTCTCCATTTCATAAAGTTACCTGTTCTTTCCATGCAAATTGCACTTTCCACATGCTTACTATGTCCTATTCACAAATACTTGTGCAGAGGAGGTTAGATGGTGTGATACTCCCTGAGTTGGTACATAAGTGTGAATACCAACCTCAGAGAAGACTGTTAAAATACCAGGCACAAACCATAAATTGGTTGTGAGATCTAAACTTAGAATTCATCAACCAACTCTGTCATGTGAATCCTCCCCAGGTACATTAATAACCTTAACACAGAGTCACAGACAGTCCCCTTGGGGACTCTGGTCTATCGTGCCGCCCAAGAGGGCATAGCTTTGTGATAGGTAGTCCCTCAAGCCAAGAATCACAAAAATATTCAATTCCAAAGGGTAGCTGTGTTAGTCTAGTTCAGAAAAACAAACACGGAGACCACTCCTAGCAAAGACAACCCATGCCTGCCGATGGCGAGGGAGCAGAATGAAGGTAGCCAGCTTCAGCAATCTTACTGAGCATGCTAACTCTGTCTGAGCATGCTTAATGCAAGCCGAGCAGCAAATGTGGAGGAGACACCTGACTGTGAATGCCCCCACCCACTCAATCACCTCTGACTCCTAGTCCCAAAGAATCAGGTCACTTATCCCATGTCAATTGTGCCAGAGATCTCACATCAAGGCCAGTTTGTAAGCCAATCTTATAATAAACTATATGAAGATTTATTAAATGGGGAAAAGTAACTAGATAGTTATTTACAACATTAAGGGAAGCAAATATAGACATGAGTTACAGTATTCAGTAATAGAAGATAATAGAGACTTCTGTAATCAGTAAGCTCTATTTGTCCTTTAAAGTTCACATGTACTAATCAACTGAGGATCTCTTGCTTATGTCTAGGAAATGCCTTGTTTTCACCCCACCCCCTCAGAGACCCAGCAACATAGAGATCCTTAGTTCCCTTTGTCTGGGGTTCTTTTCCCCGTCCTGCTATGTGTTCTCAGCTGCAAACTCATCTTATGGGAAGAGTCCACTGTTATGACTCATCTTCATGGGGAGAAGAACAGAACCATAATACATGTTGTTAATCCTTTTGTTGATGATTCTTCAGTCCAGGTGTAGGGAGTTTCCAGTTGTAACGATCCAAACATAGCCTGTTTGGTATTCATGGCTCTCCTCTTTTTGTAAATCATAATGTCTGTAGAAGAATAGCTCTTCACAATAATTAATGCCCCTCTCCAGTATGGTGATTCATACGATTATGTAGCAGAGGGTCGTGCTCCATCCACTCAAATAGTACATTACACTATGGAACACAGCAATTTACAAGTAAGATCCAAGTATGCAGCTATTCACAAACTTTCAATAGAGTCCAAACACTGAACACATTCTTAGAAGTCTACTAGCTGTCCTATCAATATTCACCCATGAGTAATCCAGATTGATTTCAGCTATATATTTGTCAGTGTCCAGTTGAGATGTGGGAACATTGGGATGAGCTGGTAGCTGGTCTGCCAGGATGACAAGAATAGTTGGGAAGGACAAAGAGGACCTTGCAGTTCTATGCCCTAGGAGAGTTACATGACTAAAGGCACCAACTGGTGGGTCCCAAAGCAAAAAGGGGGACAAAAATAAGTGTACTCTTTTGTCACAGCCCAAATGAAGGGTCCACACATAAATAAAGGAAAATAACATTTCATGAAACTAGTGTAGGTTGTTTTTAGGGGGGTTCTTTGTTAGTTTGTTTCTCTGTTAAAAATAGAAGAGATCAGTTTAATGCCTACAGCCCTGTGCCCTGGGCCTCAATCTTCCCCCCTCCCCTGGACAAGGGAGAAAAATGGTCCTAGGAGACAACTGGGGGCATTTTTTGTGTGGGATTTGGCCCTCAGGCATAGTCTCAGAGTCCTGGCTCCCCTCCTGCATGGTCAGAAGGGAAGGGATGTGGGTGCTGATACAAGATATTGTGCCTGGATTCTTGCAGCCTCCTTCAGCTCACCAATTAGGGAGGGTGTTGGTATCTCCACATCAGCATCACCCGGGGCTACAGGTGTAAGCAGAGGAGTATCTGGAGGAGAAGGTTCCACGTCTCAGACATTGCCTATTGTGGTGGTCGGGATGTGAATACATTCCACCACCACTAGCATCAGGGATGGAAATAGGGCATGTTTCTTTCAACAAAACCTATATAATGAGTCCTTCTCCAGGAACCAAATCATTAAAGCCTCCTGCCTTTGGAATATCATTCGTCCTGCTGTGTAACCTATTCCTCCCACTCAACAGCCCATTCCTCCCTTTCCGTCATAAGGTGAAACTACTTCTTCAGGCTCCTCTGTTAATGCCAATAGGCAGATCCTGCAGTGTCCTTTTACATCTGCCTCTGCTGTCCCTAGGCTGCTGCTCCTGGCCCTGGGTGCAATGAGAACAATCTTCTCAGCCAAAGGGCCTGCCAATTCAGTCACAAGAGCAGCATTATTTTTTATCTTTCTTTGGAAAGCAGGTAGGAAATCCTCCCACATAACATAACTTTGCAATTCAAGGACATGAGATAGATACTTTTCAGCATTTCAGGTTTCATTATCTTTCTTTCTCAAACAAATTTTGCAGCCCATGAAAAAGGCTCAAGTGCAGAAAATGGGAGGTTGCGTGAAACAATGGTTTCTAAAAAATTAACATCTTCAAGTGTGTTACTGAGCTGGGGGTGTATTTATTTCAGAGACAACATGAATGGTTCCCAAATCCTAATGTCTTCTTTCTTAGGCTGGCCATCAGTTGGAGAACACTGCAGTTTTGAAGCACCCGGCTCCAAAAGGGAGGTGGTTTCCTGGCCGTGTTGTGAGGACCAGGCAACCTGGGACAGAGAGGTGACTGTGCTCTTGTTACCCCATCTGTATCTGTTTGGTGAGCTGTGAAGTTGGACCTACCACATTTTAGCTGCTGTTGAACATTAAGAACCAGATGGAGTCTTTGCTGCACCAGAAATTTTCCGACATAGACTTACAGGAAAGGTAGGCAATTTGCGTGGAAATAGACTATATTCTAAACTACCAAATGAAGCCTGCATGGAGAGGGAGAAACAAACCACTGCAGCTGCCCCCTCTCATCTTCAAGCCCCCCATCCCCAGAGTGCTGAGAAATCTAACCGTTTTGTGCAACAAAGAGCAGAGAAAGGAATGGAAAAAGAAAATGTCATACAGCAGCTGTACTTTTCCCCACAAACTTCCCAATCAAGTCCGCAAGCCAATTGCCTCCGCCTTGAAAAGGGATAGTACATTGTGTCTGTGCAGCTGCTGAATTTGTCTCCTGGCTGGGTCAGTGTGGATCTTAGTGGGAAGATCTGGGACACCAGGGCATGAGAATACTAAAAAACATTTGTACTGTGACAGAGAACCTCTGTGATGTTCTGCAGAGAAGCAAAGATTCCCTTTCTCTTTCCTGTAGGTAGCTAACCTTGTTACTAACCCCTTCCCCCCCTCCACACACACATCCACATATTTTTGCACAGCTTCCATTGGTAGTGCAAATTTGTGATATTTGGGGGAGCAGAAAACAGCTGTAATGTGGGAGTACCTTTAATCTGGCACAAATATATCCTGTTCCCAAACTGGATCTTTCTACCATCTTCCTTGCTGACAGCCTGTTGGCCAGCAAAGGCACAGACCCAGGAACAATATGATATTTCAATGGTCATCTGTTCTATAACTTCTGCCAAATGCTTTATGGTGGTGTGTGGTAATTCAATAAAATGTTGTATTTTAAGTTGTGTCTTGGTCAGGGCCCATTAGGTGAGGGAAGGGAAGGAAAAGAGGAGGTGGTCTTTTAGTTCTGCATATAGCCACAGAGCTAGAGGGTGGGGGCTGTTGTGGGTGTGTAATTTACTTACCTGAGATTGCAGTTCCTGCTGAGTGTTGGCATCCTCTGCTGGCTCATCAGGAGGGGCTTGCTCAGCCAGCTTTTCTAGCTAGAGATGCAGGATAACTTGCTCTTTTTCCTTCAGTTTTTCCAAGGCCACTTCCTCTGCAGTTCCTGCTGCTGCCTCACCCTGCCTGCCATTGGCATCCTGTCAGATGATGAGACTGATGGTGGTGAGGAAGAAGAGGGCATGAGTCACCTCAGGATTGACACTGGGAGCTCTAGAGAGCACCTGATTCATCTCCTGGAAGAAGGAGCATGTTGGAGGACCCCCTGCTGGAGTGACTGCTGGAGTCTTTTGCCCTCCATTTCTGAAACCTTAGGTGCCTTATTTGATCCTAGCACTGGGTGAATGTCTACTGCCCTGCACCAGCATCTTTGAAATGTCCTGCTACAGGGACAAGTTGCTGGTGCTGTGGGAGAAGTCATGGAGGACAGTAAATTCCAGCCACACGTTGATGAGCACCTGGATGTGCTTGGCTGATTGGGCAATAGCTCGCAGAGCAGGTCCGATGTTTATATGTAGTGGTGAAAAGAGCTGTGAAGTGGTCAACACAGTTCACTACTACAGTAAGAGAAAGGGAGAGGCATCGTTATAGATATGGGAAAAGATCCTGAAGAAAGGGGTCAGTACATTGTGCTAATGGGGCTAGAAAACTATTACACTTGGGACCTGATGATATTACCCCATCCACATTATGCACTAGCACAGGTAAGGCCAAAGTCTGAGGTGTATTCATATTCACACTCTTTGGGTGTGCTAGCTTTCTTTCCCCATGTGTGCCTTTAAACCTGTTCTTCTGGTGTTAATTGTGTATGGTAGAGGGAATCTAGCATGACCACATGTGTCCAATCGCCAGTGTAGATGTAGCATATGTGTCCCCTGGAATGCAAGACACTCGGAATGGAGGAGTAGCGGGGGGAGAAAGGCCATGGCTCTGCCTTCTCTCCCCTGCACAACTCCTCCCAAGGGCCAGTATGTTGCATCCCTCAAAAGATTATAGCAGCAAATGTTCTCTCCCAAGGATCACAAGCGTCCAGAAATAGAATGTGTCCCAGAGTGAACTGTGGCGCAGGACTGCTGCGTCATCCCCCGTGCCTAAAATGACTGAGACCAGAGGAAGCTAAAAATAAAACACCTCACAAAACAGTTGTATATAAAAAGGAATTGCTTTTCGTTCCAAGTACTATCTACTTATAATTAACACACACAAGTTGAAGAAGAGAATTGGGGAACATTAGCAATAAATCCAGAGCTGAGAAAAAGCATCTTTTTATTGTCACAATTTGTATGAGAGGGGCAGAGGTTTTGCAGAGTTTATAGTCAGATGTATCCACTTTTCTTCAGAAAGCCTACTAGGAATTTTTGCTATCATAAGTGTCCCATGCTGTTGTGAAAAAGGGAACAATCTTACCATCTCTACTCAAAAAGAAAAGAAAAGAAAAATCTCCCCTTAAGAGTTGTTCAGCTCCTTTTGAAGTCAATGGGAGTTTTGTGATGTATAGGATTAAATGCTCATGTACAAAAGGATATATGGAGGAAGCTACAAGGGAATTTAAAATGCGGATTATAGAATTCAAGAGTTCTTTAAGTCTGTGAAATGTGAATTGCCCTGAAGCAAGTTATTTTGGGAGGAAAAATTAATCCATCTCTCGACTGAGGTGAATAGGAATTGAGAATCTTCTGTTTCAGAGGGGAGCAGAGTAAAAGCAAGTAATCTGTTTCAGAGAAGTGAACCTCTTCCATTTGTACTTTGCAAGTTTTAGCACTTATAGTTTAAGCAAAGACACTGCTTTTATTTCATTCTTTACTTGTGGGTACAAGATGGGGTATATATTTGCTTGCTTTATGTCTACCAAGTTTGAATGGTTAAATTTGACTTGTTAGTGAATCCCATCTACAGTTTATGTGACACTGCTAAATTGGAAAGCATGAAATGCTATTGCTAATTTAGTATTGTGATACTGTTTGGGTTTTTTTATAGAGAGAGTAGAGAAGGATCCTTGATCCTTTCCTGTATAAATTCCACTGCAGGGGTTGGAAACCCCAGGCCTGCATACCAAACATGGCACATGGGCCCATTCACTGTGGCACACAGGGTTCCTGGCTCTCTGGCTGCTCTCCCCTGCTGCCCCACTACTCCCTGCCCCTGTGGGGCCTGGCACAGCAAGAAAAGTGCACAGGTGGCAACTATTGATGGCCCTGACCCACAGTGACCACAGGACCTTCTGGGGGGCAGGATCAGCAGGAGCTGCCATGCATGCACGGCTCTTGTGGCCCTGGGCCCCACAGAGGGGTGGGGAGCACCAGGAGCAGATGCACATATGTGGCTCTTCTGACTCTAATCCCTGCTGGAGGGTGGGGACAGAAAGGAAAAGGAGCTGATGCTGGCCCCTGCTAGCTCCACCCCCCGCACCTGCTGAGGGTGCAGTGGGAGGGGCTGGCATGGTGGACAGCAAATGTTGCCAACCCCTGCAAACACTGTCATAAGACATGTGCTTGCAGCTACCATTGTGTGTGTGTGTCTATATAATTTACAACGTTTCTACCTGAGTTCTGCAGAACTCAGTCTAAAGGGACTTGTATAACAAGATTTGCTGTACTATTTTTGGCTTCTACTCAGGCCTAAAGGCAACGCAATCTTTATCTTTAGTTAAAACTGCTAGCCAATATTCTCTGTTTCTAAAAGGCTTTGGATTTATGCTAAGTTATATAAATATGAACCGTATTCTTAACGTGATGCTTAGCAACTCCTGCTAAACTCATAGCGAAAATGTACTAGTAGGTAAATTGTGTAGCCCCCCATATACATGTAGGAACTGGCCAAAACATGAGGTAGATCTGTTAATGCTTGTCAGATCTGAGGAGTGCTAGTTATCTGTTTTATGTATAATTGGTCCTTCAAATGTCTTTATGACCTGAAAAATAATTGGAAATGAGATAAGAACAGGTGTGTAAGGTCTTTAATTAATATGGTGGAATCTATTGCATTTTCCGTCTGTTGTAAACAAGTAGGGTAAAAAAAATAGTTGCTGTAATCATTTTGGAACAGAATGAAGATGTAAGCTGCAAACCTGGTCCCCCAGACAGGGTAAAGTCTTACAGCCTTCTGTATGGCACTGATTTCTCTTTGTTTGATAACTCAGCTGATTCAGTTTAGCTGATACCTTATGAATAAAAATACTGAACTCTTGGTATCAACAAAACAAAATGGAAACAATGGAAACTTCTGTCGATGCAGACAGTCCCCGGACATTACACTGGACAGGGTGAGGAGAGAGGCAGGAAGGAACCTTCCTAACTTCCTCTGGCCATCTGTGCAAGTGTGTAAGTAGGCTTGGCAAAAATCAACTGTTACATTTTTGTCATTTCAACAGATAATATTAATGTATATTTTAAGCTTTTTAAAAAAAAATCCATATTTAAATTTTAATAGCTGTGGGAAATTATGGAAAGGGCTGACAACAGGGAATCACACAATATTACTAATGACAGTAGACACTGAGATTTAAAAAGTTAAAGCTTTTATATCTCTTAAAACACAAATTGTCAACATAACCTGCCAAAGTATGCAAAATAAATATCAAAAACAATGAGAGTCCTGTGGCACCAAAGGCTTTGTCTACACTTGCAACGTAGGTTGACTTAACGATGCTTAAGTTGACCTACACAAAGCCGCGTCCACACCGGGCACTTATTAAGTCAACTTAAGTGCTTCCTTAAGTCGACTTAATAACTTCCCTTCTTTAGGTCGACTTAATGCCTAAGTCGACATTATTAAGTCAACTTAAGGCCAGTGTGGATGGGGAATAGCCTAAATCAGGGGTCGGCAACCCAAAAGATAAGAAGGGCCATTTTTAAAAATTCCTTCAATAAGCAAGTGTTTTGAGAGCTGCAATGGGTAGCCTCCTGGTTAAGAAACTGAATAATAGAACAGATATGCATATTGATTTTTAACAACAAAAAATGATGTTTAATGATGTTAATAAACAATTTACATATAAACATTTTAACGGTGGAAAGAAAGAAAGAAAGAAAGAAAGAAAGAAAGAAAGAAAGAAAGAAAGAGAAAGGAAGCAAAGAGAGAAGAAGGAAGGAAGAGAAAGCAGGGAAAAAAGGAAGGAAGCAAAGAGAGAAGAAGGAAGGAAGAGAAAGCAGGAAAAAAAAGGAAGGAAGCAAAGAGAGAAGAAAGAAGAAAGAAAAAGGAAGAAGAAAAAGAAGAAAGAAAGCCACAGGATGGCCCCGGAGCCCAGCTGCAGAAAGAAAGCAAGGAAGCAAGCAAGCCACAGGACAGCCCCAGCTCGGGGGATGGTGGGGGCTGCTGGGCGTCCCTCTAAGCTGCGCGGCTGCATACCCGTGCAACTTACAGGGAACATAGCGTGGGGGTGCAGGTCGGGCTGGAGAAGGGAAGAGACAGGCTCGGGCTGGAGGAGGAGAGAGGCACAGGTCGGGCTGGAGAAGGGAAGAGACCGGCTCGGCCTGGAGAAGGGAAGAGGCGTGGATTGGGCTGGAGAAGGGAAGAGGCGCGGGGAGAGGCTTGACTCGGAGCGGAGGAGGCCTGGGAGTCGTGGCCAGAACTCCAGAGCTACTTCACACCTGGCTCCCTGGAGGGGATTGCCAGGGAGCCACAAGGGGGGAGACAAAGAGCCGCATGCGGCTCCGGAGCCGCGGGTTGCCGACCCCTGGCCTAAATTGACCTAATTGGACTCAGGCTGGAGAGAAGGGGAGAGCCACGGCCGGGGAAATGGGCTGGGGAAAAGAGGGGAGCCGCAGCTGGGGAGAAGTGGCTGGGGCTTGCTGTGGCAGGGGATCAGGGACTGGGGAGAGCAGCGGCTGGGGATCAGGGGGTCAGGAGAAGGGAAGGGATGTGGCGGGGGATTGGGGCTGGGGAGAAGGGAAGGGACGTGGCAGGGATTGGGCGCTGTGGAGAAGGAAAGGGACGCAGTGGGGGGTCGGGGGCTGGGTACAAGGGAAGGGACGTATCGGGGGCTGGGGATTGGGGGCTGGGGAAAGCTGTAGCTGGGGATTGGGGGCTGGGGAGAGCCATGGTGGAGGATTGGGGGCTGGGGAGAAGAAAAGGTACATGGTGGGGATCGGGGGCTGGGGAGAAGGGAAGAGACACAGAGGGTGATCGGAGGCTGGGGAGAAGGGAAGGGACGTGGCGGGGATCAGGCTACGCAAGGCCCCCACAACACTCCTCCGTTGACCTAGCACCTGCCAGTGTGGATGTAGGTAGTTGACTGGAGTGTTTCGTGTGGACACTCTAAGTTGACTTAACAAGGTTGACTTTAAGTCGACCTAAAGTCAACCTTGTTAAGTCAACTTAACAGAGCCTGTAGTGTAGACATAGCCTTAAAGACTAACATAGCATTAAAGACTTACAAAAGACCATCACAGAGACTTTTCTCTCTTCTGGTTAAATGTTTCTCTCTTGTGGTTAAATGATCTGGATATATACTAAGAGCTAAATTTTGCCATTCTTATTCACTTTGAATAGTATCTTACACCTCAAGTAGGCTATGTCTACACTGGGTAATTTAAGTTGACTTTAACTAAGTCGACTTTAACTAAGTCGACTTAGTGTGTCTCCACTTAAAATTAAAGTCGACTTTAGGGGGAACTTAGAAAGTCAACCTAGAGCATCCACACTGGATGCCTAGGTCGACTTCTAGGGGCTTAGGGGGACCTAGGGCAGGTCCATGGGGGCAGGGGGGCACCCCTTGCCCAATGCCGGGGGCTCAGCCTTTGCCCCATTGTACTTAAGTACAATGGGACAAAGGGGGACAGGGACCCTGGCAGGGCATAGGGGCAGGGTGGGCATGCCATGCTCCCCCTGTGCCGCCCCCCCGTCAGGGAGGGCATTGGTGTAGCCCTGGGGTAGCCCTAAGTCAACTTAGGGCTACTCCATGGCTACACTGGCTTAATCAACTCTAGGGAGTCGACTTAAGCCTTAGGTCTAGTGGAAAGGAGGTTTAATAAAGTCGACTTAATTTTAATTAAGTTGACTTTATTTTCCTTAAGTCGACTTAACTAAGCTGTTTAAGTCGACTTCACTACAGGAAACTGTAGTGTAGACGCAGGGTAAATTAAGTCAATTTAAGCAAGCTTAAGTTGACTTAATTTACCAGTGTAGATGCAGCCGTAGTGTGCTATTCTACTCTGTTGACTTCCCTGAATGTTGAATAAAACCCCAGAACGATTTGACATTAGTGTATCTAACTTCGGAGGGCTTGAATAACAAATTAAAAAATATATGTTTGCCTTTGCAAATTTATGTTACAGATTCACCCTCAGTGCATGTTCTAAAGGAATGCACAAAGTTGAATAATGATATTAAAATTCCAGATTGTTACTCTTTTGTGTTGATATAGTTGTGCTCTGTAAAACTCCATGTTTCCTTTTGCAATGTATTGAGTTATTTATCTACATTTTGTCTTATTACATTACTCTGCATTTTTAATATTTTATCTATCTAAATATATGTAGGGAACTTCCCCATGATAAACTCCAGCTTGGGCAAAATTCAAAATAAGAGATAAAAATGGATAATAGAGTTATTGCTACATGACTGAAAGAACTAGTTAGCCATTATATATATTTTGCTCAGGGATTTAATAATTGACATTAAAATAATTATATTCCACAGTTTTATCTTTTATTTTCTCCATCATGTTTAGAAATAGAAGAAGTTTAATATTTTTTACAATAAAACAGATGTAATTTGCTTTTTGTGAGATGTGAAAGGTTATACTGAATTGATGTGGATGATGCATGTTAGCAGCTAGAAGTACCTAAATTTGAATGGTAAAAAACCCTTCTAATTACATGCAAGATTTTGAAGGGATCCTGATGCCTACAGGGACTAATCTATATGAGTAAGTAGGTTCAGCTATTATAGCTGTACACTAAGGGCCTGTCTCTCTAACTGGGCCATAAATGTTTCCAAAGATGGAGATTCCACCACCTCCCTAGGTAACCCATTCCAATGCTTCACCACCCTCCTTGTGAGAAAGATTTTCCTAATATCCAACCTCGACTTCCCCAGCTGCAACTTGAAACCATTGCTCCTTGTTCTGTCCTCTGTTACCCTCAAGAACAGCCTAGCTCCCTCCTCCTTAGAGCAACCCTTCAAGTAGTTGAAGGTTGCTATCAAATCTCCCCTCAGTCTTCTCTCCTGCAGACTAAATAAGCCTAGTTCCTTCAGTCTCTCCTCTTAAGTCATGTGCCCCAAACCCCTAATCATTTTTGTTGCCCTCCGCTGGACTCTTTCTAATTTGTCAACATCCTTTCGGTAGTGGGGAGCCCCAAACTGGACATAGTATTCCAGACGTGGCCTGACCAGTGCCGAATAGAGGGAAATAATCACATCCCTCGATCTGCTGGCAACACTCTCACTGATGCAGCCCAATATGCCATTGGCCTTTTGGCAACAAGAGAACACTGTTGGCTCATATCCAGCTTCCTGTCCACCATAACCCCCAGGTCCTTTTCTACGGTGCTGCTACTTAGCCTATCGGTCCCCAGCCTGTAGCAGTACATGGGATTTTTCCATCCTAAATGCAGGGAGAAGGAATATGACAGTGAGAAGTAACAGTTTGAATGTATTGTGCCCAGAGAAATAATCTGGGCTAATAGATTTAACATGTATTTACAAGTAAAAAGATCTTAGTTCATTTGTATTGCTTCTTTGGAACAGTTTAATCTGACTAGACAATTAGTAAAATTACATAGTTATCATACAACGTTGGATCAGGTCTCAGGAATGAAAAGGGAGGAAGGAAAGAAGGTGTAATATGTTTTACGCTCCTAAAATAAAGCTTTGGTCTTCTCACTGCAGGAAGTTCTCCTCATAGTAGTTTATGAAGTATATGATTTTCTGGCTTTTGCTTACTTAACTTTTCTATTCCTTATGTGTTTTTTAAAAAGACCACTATGCTATTCTTGAGAAGTTCCAAAGGGGTAGCTGTATTAGTCTAGCTCAGCAAAACAAAAAAGGAGTCCCGTGGCATTTTTAAAAACTAACAAATTTGTTTATCGCATGATCTTTTATGGGAGAAAATCCCATTTCATCAGACGCTTTGAAGATCGAAGTGGGATTTTCTCCCACGAAAGCTCATGCAGTAAATAAATTTGTTACTCTTTAAAAGTGCCACAGAACACAGAACAGTAAGTGACTTTCTGTAGTATTAGGAGGGGGGGTGTGTTTAGGGGTTACTGCTGTGAGCTGTGTGCTGAGCTTGAGTTGGTGTCTGTCTGTGTGTCTGTTTGAAGGACTGTGTGCTAGGGGTTTGTGTGCTAGGGGTTTGTGTGTGTCTGTTTGAAGGACTGTGTGCTAGAGCTGGCAGTTGGAAGCTGTGAGCTTCAAAGGTAAGTTTGAGAGCTTGAAGCCTCTGGTGATTGGCTGAGCTTAATCAGCCTTAATCAGTGGGTGGGGCATTAACCCAGGCCAGGGCTTTATAAAGCCACACATAAGCGACCAGGGAGCTTGCGAACAGGGGCTGCTAACAGGGAGTTTTGCAAGGGAGTTTCAAGGGAGGGCGGGGCCCCATAGGTCCTCCTTGGTCCCCTGTCCCCATATAACCTATACTTCAAAACCATACTCTAAAACCCCTTTCTTTCAACCACCCTTTCATTAACTAGGAGACAATGCAGGCAGAAGCCCAGCAGCAGAGTGGGGGCTATCCAGTTTATTGCGCCGGGTGCGGAATGTATGAGTACCTGCCTTGTGGGCGGGTGTCGTATGTCTGCATTCGGTGCAAGGAGCTCCTGACCCTCAGAGACCGCGTGCGGGCTTTGGAGGCCAGGGTGGCGGAACTGGAGGAGCTGAGAGAGGCAGAGAGGTTTGTCGACGAGGCTTTCAGGGACACTGTAGAATTGTCCCACCTCCGCTCAGACAGCCTCTGTGCTGTTGAGGAGGAAGAATGCCCAAGGGAAGCAGAGCAGTCAGCGGGAGCAGAGGGGAACCTTCCCATAGTTGGAACCCTCCTTCCAGATGATGCTGAGGCTGCCTCTCGCACGGAGGTTGCCTCTCCGGGGGAGGGAACTCCAGTTGCTAGGAAAAGGCAGGTGTTAGTAATGGGAGATTCGATCATTAGAAACATAGATAGCTGGGTTTGTGATGACCGGGAGAACCGTATGGTGACTTGCCTGCCTGGTGCGAAGGTTGCGGACCTCTCGAGGCATCTAGACAGACTTATGTGTAGTGCTGGGGAGGAGCCGGTGGTCGTGGTACATGTAGGTACCAATGACTTAGGGAAGGGTAGGAGAGATGTCCTGGAAGCAAAATTTAGGCTACTAGGAAAGAGATTGAGATCCAGGACCTCTATGGTGGCATTCTCAGAAATGCTCCCAGTTCCACGCGCAGGGCCAGGTAGGCAGGCAGAGATTCAGAGTCTCAATGCGTGGATGAGACGATGGTGTAGAGAGGAGGGGTTTACGTTCATTAGGAACTGGGGAAACTTTTGGGATGGGGGGAGCCTATACAGGAGGGATGGGCTCCACCTAAACCAAAAGGGAACCAGACTGCTGGCGCTAAACATTAAAAAGGTTGTAGAGCAGTTTTTAAACTAGAGGATGGGGGAAAGCCGACTGCTGCAGAGGAGCAGGTGGATCGGACACAGACTTCTCTTAAGGGAGAGTCTGATGAGAGGGAATCTCCAGGTTATAGTTATAGTCAGGAACAGAGGACAGAAAAGGATGGTGAGGGGGCCGGATCCGATGATAAACAGCCACATGACAAAGAATCTGGCACATTAAAAAAGGGCAGACAAATAAACAGGGACAAGTTTTTAAAGTGCTTATACACAAATGCTAGAAGTCTACATAATAAAATGGGTGAACTAGAGTGCCTAGTGGTAAAGGAGAATATTGATATAATAGGCATCACAGAAACCTGGTGGACAGAGAGCAATCAGTGGGACACAATCATTCTGGGGTACAAAATATATCGGAAGGACAGAACAGGTCGTACGGGAGGAGGAGTGGCACTATACGTGAAAGAAAATGTAGATTCAAATGAAGTAAAAATCATAAGCGAATCCACTTGTTCCATAGAATCGCTATGGATAGAAATCTCATGCTTCCATGACAATATAACATTAGGGATCTACTATCGGCCACTTGACCAGGATAGTAAGAGCGATGATGAAATGCTAAGGGAAATTAGGGAGGTTATCAAATTTAAAAACCCAATAATAGTGGGGGATTTCAACTATCCCCATATTGACTGGGAACATTTCACTTCAGGACATATTGCAGAGATAAAATTTCTCGATACTTTGAATGACTGCTTCATGGAGCAGCTGGTATGGGAACCCACAAGGGGAGAGGCAACTCTAGATTTAATCCTGAGTGGAGCGCAGGAGCTGGTCCGAGAGGTAACTGTAGCAGGACCGCTTGGAACTAGTGACCATAATACAATAGCATTCACCATCCCTGTGGGGGGAAGAACACCTCAACAGCCCAACACTGTGGCATTTAATTTCAAAAGGGGGAACTATACAGAAATAAGGGGGATAGTTAAACAAAAGCTAAAAGGTAGAGTGACTAAAGTGAAATCTCTGAAAACTGCATGGGCGCTTTTTAAAGACACCATAATAGAGGCCCAACTTCACTGTATACCCCAAATTAAGAAACACTGTAAAAAAACCAAAAAAGAGCCACCATGGCTCACCAACCATGTAAAAGAAGCACTGAGAGGTAAAAAGACTTCCTTTAAAAAGTGGAAGTCAAATCCTAGTGAGGCAAACAGAAAGGTGCACAAACAGTGCCAGCTTAAGTGCAAGAGTGTAATAAGAAGAGCCAAAGAGGAGTTTGAAGAACGGCTAGCCAAAAACTCCAAAGGTAATAACAAATTGTTTTTTAAGTATATCAGAAGCAGGAAGCCTGCCAAACAACCAGTCGGGCCCCTTGATGATGATAATACAAAAGGAGCGCTTAAAGATGATAGAGTCATTGCAGAGAAACTAAATGGATTCTTTGCTTCGGTTTTTACGGCTGAAGATGTTAGTGAGATTCCCAAACCTGAGCCGGCTTTTGTAGGTGACAGATCTGAGGAACTGTCACAGATTGAAGTGTCACTAGAGGAAGTTTTGGAATTAATTGATAAACTCAACATTAACAAGTCACCGGGACCAGATGGCATTCACCCAAGAGTTCTGAAAGAACTCAAATGTGAAGTCGCGGAACTGTTAACTAAGATTTGTAACCTGTCCCTTAAAATGGCTTCGGTACCCAAAGACTGGAAGTCGGCTAATGTAATGCCAATATTTAAAAAGGGCCCTAGAGGGGATCCCAGCAATTACAGACCGGTAAGTCTAACGTCGGTACCGGGCACATTAGTTGAAACAATAGTTAAGAATAAAATTGTCAGTCACATAGAAAAACATAAACTGTTGAGCAATAGCCAACATGGTTTCTGTAAGGGGAAATCGTGTCTTACTAATCTATTAGAGTTCTTTGAAGGGGTTAACAAACATGTGGACAGGGGGGATCCAGTGGACATAGTGTACTTAGATTTCCAGAAAGCATTTGACAAGGTCCCTCACCAAAGGCTGTTACGTAAGTTAAGTTGTCATGGGATAAAAGGGAAGGTCCTTTCATGGATTGAGAACTGGTTAAAAGACAGGGAACAAAGGGTAGGAGTAAATGGTAAATTCTCAGATTGGAAAAGGGTAGCTAGTGGTGTTCCCCAAGGGTCGGTCCTAGGACCAGTCCTATTCAATTTATTCATAAATGATCTGGAGAAAGAGGTAAACAGTGAGGTAGCTAAGTTTGCAGACGATACTAAACTACTCAAGATAGTCAAGACCAAAGCAGATTGTGAAGAACTTCAAAAAGATCTCACAAAACTAAGTGATTGGGCATCCAAATGGCAAATGAAATTTAATGTGGATAAGTGTAAAGTAATACACATTGGAAAAAATAACCCCAACTATACCTATAATATGACGGGGGCTAATTTGGCTACAACGAGTCAAGAAAAAGATCTTGGAGTCATTGTGGATAGTTCTCTGAAGATGTCCGTACAGTGTGCGGAGGCGGTCAAAAAAGCAAACAGGATGTTAGGGATCATTAAAAAGGGGATAGAAAATAAGACTGCAAATGTATTATTGCCCTTATATAAATCCATGGTACGCCCACATCTCGAATACTGTGTACAGATGTGGTCTCCTCATCTCAAAAAAGATATTCTAGCACTAGAAAAGGTTCAGAAAAGGGCAACTAAAATGATTAGGGGTTTGGAGAGTGTCTCGTATGAGGAACGATTGAAAAGGCTGGGCCTCTTCAGCTTGGAAAAGAGGAGACTGAGGGGGGACATGATAGAAGTATATAAAATTATGACGGATGTGGAAAAAGTGGACAAGGAAAAGTTGTTTAAATACTCCCATAATACAAGAACCAGGGGTCACCAAATGAAACTGATAGGTAGCAGGTTCAAAACAAATAAAAGGAAGTTCTTCTTCACACAACGCACAGTCAACTTGTGGAACTCCTTACCTGAGGAGGTTGTGAAGGCTGGGACTATAACAATATTTAAAAGGGAACTGGATAAGTTCATGGTGGCTAAGTCCATAAATGGCTATTAGCCAGAAAGGGGTTAAGAATAGTGTCCCTAGCCTCTGCTTATCAGAGGATGGAGACGGATGGCAGGAGAGTGATCACTTGATCATTGCCTGTTGGGTTCACTCCCTCGGGCACCTGGCACTGGCCACTGTCGGTAGACAGATACTGGGCTAGATGGACCTCTGGTCTGACCCAGTACGGCTGTTCTTATGTTCCTTTTTTGTTATGTTATTCTTAAATCCCCTGCCTTCAAATGCTGTTGAACAACCTTTTTGTATTTCTTTTTTCTGGTTATACTGCTGGAATTGATTTTTTTCATGTCTTCAGAAGCTTTACCAATAGAGTCCACAGTTCAGGTTAAACTGACTTTTATGTGATTTTCAGGTTAGGCTGAGATGAGTATTGGAATCTGAGCACTGGAATTTTGAGTCTGCAGATTGGGTTGGGATTGTCTTGAGAAAATTTTTTTAATGCAATTGCTCTTATATATCAAAAGTCTGAAGAATCAAGCCATTAAGTTATTCTGCAGCATGTTAGCAAAAGTGGAAAAATCATATGACACATTTATTTGATAATTATATTCAGCAACGGATCACTTTCTATTAGTCTTACTGATTGTACTACACCATCTGTGCTTGTAAAAGTAATAAATAACAATGAATTGCATATGCCATCTGTACTCAGATCTTTAATAATAATTAGGTAATAACAATCCCCAAGAAATCACTTGTTAACTGTGAAAATTGATTAAAAGTAATATTTTTTTAATAAACCATAATCAGTGGTTTATAATCGCAATAATCTTCTTTTAAATGATAGCAGACACAGCATATCTGAGCAGCTGTTCTGGAAAATTAGTAATTTTGCTGAGTTAATGACTGATTTTCTACCAATCAAAATCCAAGACATGGTCTGCTAGGCTTGTACTAGTGTTGATAATAAGAAGTAAGGAAAATACTGTAAGTATCCATCCCCTTGGTTCCTGTTTAAAATAAATTACGTTAGCAAAATTTCTTGTTATATTTAAAAGTGAGAGTTTGTTACTGGTACAAGTAAAAAATAGGACTGATTGATTGCAATGGATTGTTGTGCATCAAGGGTCCTTCCCACAAACTCCATCTTGCTCTGGCATTCCTTATGCACACAAGTCCACAGATTTCTATGTGAATTGAGCCGTGCAGTCCCTGTCCTGTAAACTCTTAGGCCCTAATTCAGCAAAGCACTTACTCATGTGCTTAACTTTAAGCATGTGCCTGAGTCTCATTCACTTAAAATAAAGTATGTGTTCAAATGCTGTGCTGAGTTAATGTCTTACACCCATACTTCACACTTCAAATACAAGACAGCGTTACATACATATAACATGTTAAGACATTTTCAGAAAAACAAATTTCTAAACTTATTTATTAGGACAATACCATCCTATGTGTATAATGAAATCAGATGCATAGCTGTTACAATTTCTTTGGCAATAATACACTTCACTATAATGGTTAATAAATTTATCTCTTATATGAAGAAATATGAGACCCACAAAACCTATCTCAAAAGTAGAATTGGGCCAAATTTTTCACACACAACGGTTTTTTGGAGAAAAGGCAGAATGGCTGACACCAAAGCATTGTGGGCATTTGTGTTGACTTTGCTGAACTGTTCGTTTCAGCAAAAAAACATTCAGAGAAAATCCAAACATTTTGATCTATTATTTTTTAAACGAAACATTTCGATTTCTTGATTTCAAATGATTGTTCAAAATGTCCTTGACATTTATTTTAAAAATTCAAATATGTTTAAAAATGGTCCAACCCAAAATGAACCATTTTGATTTTTGTCAAAATATTGTGTTCAAAATGTTTTCAGCTCTTTGAAATTGCTAGTGAACTGAAAAATCCATTATTTGGCGAGCTCTATGTAAGAATAGATGATGACTTTCATTCCTTACTACATACTGTGCAGATTCAAACTGGTGGCTATGAGTAAAAGGCTCAGGCTCTGTAGCTCATTGGCAGCGTCCAGAAAAATTCTATCCCATAATCTCAGCTAATTGAAGAGGGAGCATTAGGTATTTTTTAAAAATCTAATATACAAAGAGGGACAGTAGAGCAATTTAAAATTTGGAGAGTTTTTTGAAAACAAAAATCTTTTCTAAAAGGCAATTTTTTGTCAACATTTTTCATGGTTTTTTCCCAGTTTTTGCAGAAAAATAAAAACCAGTCCATTTTGGACACTTCAAAATTAAACCAACACTGAATTTTTTTCACAAAAGTAGGTTTTCATTTTTTGACCAACTCTGTAAAGATGAGTTTTGTTACTGCTAATTGCAGCTCTTGTATCACAAACTCTCCACCAGGCTTGGTACTCATTGATGGACTTTGCAGAAAGACCAAGAACTGGATGGGCCAGGAGACTGAACTCCTCCTGTAATTCTTAAAGAAAGTTCTTCAGATGAGTGTTGAGGATACTGGCAGAGCAATGTGAGGGGGAAGCTTGTCTTTTCTGCTGCTGTGTATGTGATCAAAGGACTTTATTGACCAAGGCTCTCGTTGCAATGTTTTCACTAGTTCTAAATTCACACAGGGTTTTTTTAATGAATTTTATGATTCAATATAAATTATTTCCAAATATGCAAGTTGGCTCTCCATATATATTTTTCATAAAAGTATAACATGATTAGTAACAGTGTCTTTAGTTTTTGGGTTTTTTTCCACATTGCATCCCTGATATACATGCATGAGTTTTGTGTACATTTCAGATTGAGTTTTCCACATAAAACACACAAAAGTGTGCCTTGGGATTCAGGGAGACAGTCTAAGAATTTAAAAATGAGAAGATCTGACCTTTGTGTGTATATACAACACTTCACTCTAGTGCGTATTTTGATGTAAGCTGTAATTTTTTTAATTCACGGGGCTGGCAATATTGTTTTGCTCATGCCAATAATTTTCTAATGCAACAGGTTCGCAGAAACTATATGGTCCTAAATCAAGACCGATTTCAATTCCAGTTCTTTTTAGTTGAGATAAAACATTTCACTCAACTATACCTAAAATAGGATTCTTCCATAGTGCTCATTCAATATTTGAACTCACTAATAATATTGAATGCTTTAATTTGGAGGGGGGAGGCAAGAGTGAAAGGGACAAATAAAAAATTACATTTATAAGTTTGCTCAAGAAGTCTCACTTTATTTTTGAAAATTTTAGAAAATATTATTTCTGGATTAAAATACCAGTTTCTCAAATAAAATATAAAATTCACTTCTTTATAAAAGCTTAAGTGACAACCCTAAAGACTGGCTCGGTATCATTACCCTGAAAAGAAGTAAATGAAATATTTTAACAAAACCAGAATATATACAACCTAACAAAAAGGAGAGATAATGGACTGTATGTTGCTTTACCTAATTTTACCTAATATCTAAGGCAGGGGCTGGCAACCTTTGCCAACCCCTGTGCCGGCCCCTCCTCCTCAACCCTCATCTGGTGCCAACGGCCCATTCATGGAAAGAAGCCACCTGGAGGAGCTCCTCTCAGCAACGTGCCTGGGGACCCCTATCCCCAGTTACCTGGAGTCACTCCTTTTGGCGGCGGCACACCACAGAGAGCAGCCACTCTGGGTGGCTTCTTTACATGGTATGTCTGGGGCCTGGACATGGCAGGGACCTCCGCATTGCAGCCGCCCCCAAAAGAAGCCACTTGGAGTGTCTTTTGGTGGCAGGAGTGGCAATTTCTGTGGCGCCACAGAGGATGCCGAGTGCCGCTCCAAATGGGCTTGTGTGCCACTGTTGGCACACGTGCCGGGGGTTGCCTAAGGCCATGTCTACACTGGGGCACCATCTAAAGTCGATGTTAATACATGGACATAATAAAACAAGAGGAGAGTGTCCAGAGGACACTCTTGCTCCAGCTTCTTCTGGCCCCCAGTACAGACATTGGGCCAGGGCTGCCACGGGGCTGCAGGAGCTGGCAGCAGCCCCATCACCACGGCTCCAGGAGCCAGCTAGGGTCTACACTGGGGTTAAGGAGAATTATTAAATTTGCATTTAACCCTACACCTCTTGGAGGGGTGTAGTTACAAGGTAGGCATGTAACCTCCCTTAATTCGACCTTCCAGCAGCCTAATGTACCCGGGCTGTAGAAGGTCGAAGTAAGGAGCATTACATCAACCTAACCCCTCTGTGTAGACCAGGCCTAAGTGTTGTTTTAGAGAAAGTGTTCACAACTCAGGAGAAATTAAAGCACTTGACATCATACTCCTTTATAGTTTTTATATCACCATATGTAAAACACACAGATTCCAAGTTGCTGTTATTTGCTGTTCTTATCCACAAAGAAATGCCTTGTCTGTTCTGTTGTAAATTAACCCAAACTATGGGTGGTTTCATGTACTATAAAACTCTGTGTCTCAGCAAACTGCCACAAGAATGAATGATTCCCTTTTTTCTAATAGCAGGAGCTAGAATATTTATCAGTATATCTGGCAAGATTAGAAGAGGCTGAAAATAACACTTATGTTTTATACAGAATCACTAATATTCAACACTTATATTGGAAGGGTAGTGGGAAAGAATAATGCTCAGTAACTTTGTTGTACATTTACTATTCTGTTAGCAAGTGCTTAATATTTAATAGGACATAATGGTACCAATTCTAATCCATTTCAGAATATTCCTACACTGTGTCCATCCCTGTGCTTTTGGAGTACCTGCATAATTAACCACTTAGATGCATACTCAGCTCTTGGATTCAAATACTGTTTTAATAAAGTGACAGGATGGGTATATTTGAGCCTTACATATTCACAATGAAACATCATTGATCTAGAATACTCTGGGATACTAAATAGTGCTTTAAGGTACTCTAGTAGGTGTGCCAGACTGGCAAAGGCGGAACCAACCGCCTTCCTTTCCCTGATCCCCAACAAAAACTTATCCATGGCATGAGTTTTATAGTGATGACACTGCAGAGGTTTTTAAAAGATAAATCTTTATTTCTATGCTGCTATTATTATTTGTAAATTTTGGTACATTGTAATGTAATTGAAATGCCTCAGATATAGAGCTGGGTGAACATTTTCAGTCAAAACTTCTTTTTATTTTGCCAAAAATGTGGATAGACTGAAACATTCTGTGAATTCATGTGCATTTTAGCAAATTGTTTCAGTAAAAACAAAACAGGGGGGAAATGTAAGAAAACGTTGACATGGTTCATTTTCATTTTCAGGGTAGATTAACAAGGAGACTATGGCTCCATTCACAAAATCAAGGTGAATAAGGGGGTAATAGTAAATAATTATTCACTGGAGCAAAGGCTGGCATCCAAGTGTTCTCTCTCTACCCCTGACCCCAGCTGAGTGCCTGAACCTCCAGGCTATAAAGTCACTCTCACCTAATGAATATTTAATTATTTATACAAAGCGGAGAGAGAGCATGAGAGAAATTCATTCCAGAATAGCCAATAATCAGGTATTCAGGGCACTCACCTGGCTTCACGTGCCTGCTACACAGCTAGGATTGAACCTGGAGCTCTCACTGGGTAAAAGGTGAGGGGCAACAGCATTGTCAATCACAATAATATAAATTCCTAGGGGGTAGCCGTGTTAGTCTGTCAGCAAAACAAACAGGGAGGCCTGTGGCCCTTTTAAAGACTAATCAATTTATTTATCAACATGAACTTTCATGGGATAAAATCCCACTTCGTCAGACGCTTTGAAGATGGGGAATTTACAAAATGGGAGGGATTTAAATGCAGGGAAATGTATGACACAGGATCAGGTCAGGCTGTAACAGCAAATCAAAATAGATGTTGGGATTTAAACAAAGGGGAACAGCATATAGAGGAAGGTGACGTCAAATCACCTGTTGTAATGAGAAAAAAATACATAGACCCTGTTTAACCTTATCCTGTGTCATACATTTCCCTGTATTTAATTTCCTCCCATTCTGTAATTTCCCCAACTTCAAAATATCTGATGAAGTGGGATTTTCTCCTATGAAAACTCATCTGATAAATAATTCGTTAGTCTTGTTTAATTATATAAATGGCACTTAACTCACCATGTAGCTATTCATTCTAGCTATTCATTTTTAAATTTGTTTTTTATTTAAATTTGTTTATTTAAAAAAAAATAAAACTGAAATGAAATGATTGAATGAAGCCTTTCGTTTGACCTAAATTGAAAGTTTTACTGATATAACAATTAGCTGAAAAGTCCAAACAATTTCACATTGCAGTTGACCCGAATTTTTTTTCCATTTCTGTTTTTTCTTCAGAACTGCTAATGAAGACTCATAGATTTTTAAGTCAGAAGAGACCAATATGATCATCTAGTCTGACCTCCTGAACAATGCCCTTGCCCCATGCTACAAAGGAAGGCAAAAAAAACCCCTACAATCTGCCCTAAGGGAAAATTCCTTCCTGACCCGGAAGAAGGCAATCAGTTAAACCCTGAGTATGTGGGCAAGACTCACTACCCAGAGACTCAGAAAGAATTCTCTGTAATAACTCAGAACTCACCTCATCTAACATTTCATAACAGGACATTGGGCATATGTACCACTATTAGTCAAGGATCAGTCAGTTGCCAGATTAACCTGTCCCATGATGCCAACCCCTCCATAAATTTACCCATCTCAGTTTTGAAGCCAGCTAATTTTTTGCCCCCCGCAGCTCCCCATGGAAAGCTATTCCAGAACTTCACTCCCCTGATGGTTAGAAATCTTCATCTAATTTCAAGTCTAGACTTCCTGATGACCAGTTTATATCCATTTGTTCTTGTGTCCATGTTGGCACTGAAAATAAATAATTCCTCTCCCTCCCGGGTATTTATCCTTCTGTGATGTATTTATAGAGAGCAATCATATCTCCCCTGAACCTTCTTTTGACTAACCTAAACAAGTCAATCTCTTTAAGTCCCCTTTCATAAGGCAGGCTTTCCACTCCACGGATCAGCCTTGTAGCCCTTCTCTGCACCTGTTCCAGTTTGAATTCATCTTTCTTAAACAAGAGGGACCAGAACTGAGTGCCTTGTATTATGGTACTATCTTTATTGGAAATGCCTCACCTAATGCATACTAGTACAACATTAGCTTTTTTCATGGCCACATCAAATTGGTGGCTCATAGTCATCCTGTGGTCAACCAGTATGTCCAGGTCTGTCTCCTCCTCCATCACTTCCAACTGATACGTCCTCAGATTATAGCAAAAATTCTTATTAGTCCCTAAATGCATGACCTTGCACTTTCCACTATTAAATTTCATCCTACTCGTATTACTTCAGTTTACAGGGTCATCCAGATCTTCCTGTTTGATCCTTAAATTAAATACTGAAATAAAACCCACTCTATAGCTTCTAAGGTTAAAATAGTGTAGTTGAGATCCTTGGAGGTTAATTACACAGAAAAAGCACAATTGCTGCTTACATTTTCCTGCTGTCATTTGTCATGCCACTGTTTGCTCCACTCCACCATCATCTGCTTTTTGCCAATGGCCATCACCATCTGTTGCCACCTATACCTCTCTACTGTGACTTCTGCAACACAGTCTCTTGAGGCTCCACCCAGCTCCTCATGAAAGGGAGTCTCTCAAGGAAGAGGAACAGGTCAAATGGCGATTCTTATATAGAGCCCACACCACCAGGCACAAACACTATCCCCACCCTTTCTTTGCACTAGGCTATGGCATTCTAACCCCTTTATTAATAAGTTCAGTAAGGTTTAGGGTGAGCCGCTCAATCAATGTAAGGTAGGTGCAATTCTGCTGCCCTTTACTCATACAATAAGGATAACAACGTTTCATTACCCCTGCATTCAATACTAAAGTCATTTGTAATCCAACACCAGCCAAAATCGATCCCTTTGGCAACACAATTCTGTCAGCTGGTTACCTAGGTGGAGGAGGTGTGTTCATGTAAAATACAGTCTGCTCCTGAAGCCTCCTTTCCCTCCCTCCCCCCATCTGATCACTAGCTTTCAGGGGAGAGTTCATCCCATCTTGCTTACACCAGTAATGTGGAGACTTGAAGGCAATGATACCGCTGTGTTACCACTTTTTTACCTAAGCAGTTAGCCAATATATGGGATCTTGCAGGTTGTTTCCCTTAAGAGGAGAAACTGAAGTTAGAGACATGTATTTCTTTGATGCAATTCTGTTTAATTACAAGGAATGCACAAAGTCCCGTTCTCCTGAACACAACAGGAATCAAACAGCGGGAGACAATTTCTTTGCTCACAGTTCCAAGCATCTTTCAGCCAATGCTCTAACGAGAAATCTTTTCCTCGGAGCCATCGTCTAAGTCTTAGTCTGGCTGTTATCCAGCTTTCTGCTGCTTCTGTGAGTGCTTCTGTGGAGTTTTTGCTCTCTCTCTCTTTCATGCACGTTTGTGTACACATCCATGCACAGCTCTAATCTAATCAATCCCCGACCCTTGCATTTCTTCTCAGACCCCCAAGAAATTCTTTGGGCATAACCTCGCCACTGCCCAGGCTTGCATATGGTCTTGTTTCCTTTGCTTAAATTTTTAAAAGAGCATTTTGGCTTCCTAGACCATGGGGTGCTGTTTCAGGAAGAAGGACTGCTAGGCAGAGATGGACACCACCTATCCAGGAAGGGGAAGAGCGTATTTGGAAGCAGACTGGCTAACCTGGTGAGGAGCGCTTTAAACTAGGTTCGAAGGGGGAAGGTGACCAAGGCCCACAGGTAAGTGAAACTGAGGGAGACTTGGGGGAAGGGATGGAACTTGGGGGATGCTGGGGCTGTAACAGCAGGAATAAAAGAGAGGGTAGTTGGAACTGGGGGGGATCAAATAATTGTTTTTGATTTCCTGATGAAGTCATAATACCTCAGGCGAGTGGGGAAGGAGGACACCGGGAGAAATTGCAAGGAGGAAGATGCGACAGGAGGGAGAATCGACAGGGCAAAGTAGGGCAATGGGCCCAGTATCTTAGGTGCCTGTACACAAATGCGAGGAGCCTGGGAAACAAGCAGGAAGAATTGGTAGTACTGTCAGAAACAAGGAACTATGATATAATTGGAATAACAGAAACGTGGTGGGATAACTTGCATGACTGGAGCACTGCCATGGATCGATATAAATTGTTCAGGAAGGACAGGCAGGGAAGAAGGGGGGAGGAGTAGCGCTATATGTAAAAGAGCTGTATGACTGCTCGGAGCTCCACTATGAAACTGGAAACAAGATGGTTGAAAATCTGTGGGTTAAGTTTAGGGGAGAATGCAACAAGGGGGATGTTGTGGTGGGTGTCTGCTACAGACCGCCAGACCAGAAAGAGGAGGTGGATGAGGCGTTCTATGGACAACTAACAGAAGTTTCCAGACCTTCGCAGGCCCTGGTTCTTATGGGGGACTTCAATTATCCTGATGTCTGCTGGGAAGATAATACAGCAGTGCACAGGCAATCCAGGAAGTTTTTGGAGAATATTGAGGACAGCTTCCTAGTACAAATGCTGGAGGAACCAACTAGGGGCCTTGCACCTCCAGACCTATTGCTCACAAACAGAGAAGAATTGATCGGGGAAGTAGAAGTAAATGGCAACCTGGGCAGCAGCAACCATGAGATGGTAGAGTTCAGGATCCTGATCAATGGAAGGAAGGAAAGAAGCAGAACACACACCCTGGACTTCAGAAAAGTAGATTTTGGCTCCCTTAGGGAGCTGATGGGCAGAGTCCCATGGGAGGCTGATCTGAAGGGGAAAGGTGTCCAAGACAGTTGGCTGTATTTTAAAGAAACCCTGTTAAAGGCACAGGAAGATAACATTCCGATGTGCAGAAAGAACAGCAAATGTGGACGATGACCAGCGTGGCTTAGCAGGGAACTCTGCGGGGAGCTGAAACATAAAAGGGAAGCTTACAAGAAGTGGAAGCTTGGACAGATGACAAGGGTGGCGTATAAATATATTGCTCGGGACTGCAGGGATAAAATCCGAAAGGCCAAAGGACAATTGGAGTTGCAGCTAGCAAGAGATGTGAAGGATAACAGAAAGGGGTTCTATAAGTATATCAGCAACAAGAAAAGGATCAGAAGTGGTGTAGGTCCCTTACTGAATGGGGCAGGCATCCTTGTGGAGGATGATTCGGAAAAGGCTGAAGTACTCAATGCTTTTTTTACTTCAGTCTTCACAGGGAGAGCCAGCTGCCAGGCTACTACACGGGGTAACGCGGAATGGAGAGAAGGAGAGTGGCCCTCGGTGATGGAAAGTCAGGTTAGGGAACACTTAATGAAATTGGATGTGCATAAGTCCATGGGGCCGGATGAACTGCATCTGAGGGTGCTGAGAGAGTTGGGGGAAGTGATTGCAGAGCCGCTGGTCAATATCTTTGAGAACTCGTGGCGAACGGGGGTGGTCCTGGAGGACTGGAAAAAGGCAAATATAGTACCTATCTTTAAGAAAGGAAAAAAGGAGGATCTGGGGAACTACAGACTGGTCAGCCTCACCTCAATCCCTGGGAAAATCATGGAGCAGGTCCTCAAGGAATCCATCCTGAAACACTTGGAGGAAAATAGAGTGATCAGGAACAGTCAACGTGGATTCACCAAGGGCAAATCATGCCTGACCAACCTGATTTCCTTCTATGATGAGATGACTGGATTTGTGGATGCGGGAAGAGCCGTTGACGTGGTATACCTTGACTTTAGCAAGGCTTTTGATATGGTTTCCCACAGCATTCTCGTCGGCAAGTTAAGGAAGTATGGGTTGGACGAGTGGACAGTAAGGTGGATCGATAACTGGTTTGATCAACGGGCTCAGTGGGTAGGAATCAATGGCTCAATGTCTGGTTGGCAACCAGTAATGAGTGGAGTGCCCCAGGGGTCGGTCCTGGGGCTGGTTCTATTCAACATCTTCATTAATGATCTTGATGATGGAATAGACTGCGTGCTTAGTAAGTTTGCGGATGACACCAAGTTGGGGGGAATGGTAGATACTCTGCAGGGCAGGGACAGGATCCAGGGAGACTTGGACAAATTGGAACACTGGGCTGAAAGAAACCTCATGAGGTTCAACAAAGACAAGTGCAAAGTCCTGCACTTAGGACCGAAAAATCCCATGCACAGCTACAGGCTGGGGACCGATCGGCTAAGTAGCAGCGCTGTAGAAAAGGACCTGGGGGTTATGGTGGATTGAAGATGAATATGAGCCAACAGTGTGTCCTTGTTGTGAAAAAGGCCAATGGTATATTAGGCTGCATCAGTAGGAGTATTGCCAGCAGATCGAGGGATGTGATAATTCCCCTCTATTCGACACTGGTCAGGCCGCATCTGGAATACTGTGTCCAGTTTTGGGCTCCCCACTACAGAAAGGATGTGGACAAATTAGAAAGAGTCCAGCAGAGGGCAACAAAAATGATTAGGGGGCTGGGGCACTTGACTTATGAGGAGAGACTGAAGGAACTAGGCTTATTTAGTCTACAGAAGAGAAGACTGAGGGGAGATTTGATAGCAACCTTCAACTACTTGAAGGGTTGCTCCAAAGAGGAGGGAGCTAGGCTGTTCTCAAGGGTAACAGAGGACAGAACAAGGAGCAATGGTTTCAAATTACAGCTGGGGAGGTCAAGGTTGGATATTAGGAAAAACTTTCTCACTAGGAGGGTGGCAAAGCATTGGAATGGGCTATCTAGAGAGGTGGTAGAATCTCCATCTTTGGAGATTTTTATGGATCGGTTAGACAAAACCCTGGCTGGGGTGATTTAGGGGGAGTGGTCCTGCTTTTTAGCAGGGGGTTGGACTAGATGACCTCGTGAGGTCCCTTCCAACCCTATTTTTCTATGATTTAACTGTTCCCTCATTTAGCGTGAATGAAAAGCGCCTATCACATCCAGCAGCTTCGGTGAGGTAGTGTGATTGCCCAGTCCCCAGCATAACAGTCTGAATTTAGTGGAGAGGACAGTTAGCATTAACTGTAGCTGAGAAATTATTAAGGAGCAAGAAGTTTTCCTGCAAGGATAGGAAAGGGGATGAATTTAGAATTTGACAAACTTTAATGGCAATAAAATTCCTTGGAAATTTGTCAACGATCCAGGTCAGGAACATGTTTCCAAGACATTATTGCTGCCATAGCTTATTTCTGCCATCTGTTTGCCGCAGTCCCTAAAATACCTTGTTGACTGCAATATTTGCCTTGCTCTATGGATTGGGCAAAAGATCATGCTATGGCCACTTCTCTACTGGGGAGGAAAGGATCATGCTAGAAAACATAACTAACATTTGAACTAAACATGCTGTTGAAAATGACTTAGCAAATAGGATGGACAAAGACAGTTGTGTTAAAAAATGTGTTAGCTAATCCTGATTTATGACAAATTCATGCTCAAGGTAAAATGATATGTAACACTGTGCTAATTAAAAATTGTTCATTAACATTTTCAAACACAATGCTTTTTCCCAATATGCACATGATTATTGTGACAGAAAATAAGAAACACCATGGCTATGTCTACACTGCAAAAAGTTAGGTCGACTTTGTTAAGTCAACTTAATAAGGTCAACATTAATAAAAGTTGACTTAAGGGTTACTCCACTTCCACACCATCCTTAAGTCGACTTAAGGAGTCAACTTGAGGGTTAAGTTGACCTAATGAGTGGTAGTTATAAAGTTGACTTAAGCTTTCATTGTTGACTTAAGGAATTTCTTAAGTTAACTTAATGAAAGCCTAGTGTAGACATCGCTTAATTTAAATCAACTTAAACCTCCTTAAGTCGACTTAAATTGCCAGTGTAGATATAGCCCATGTTATCTATTAATCCAGACTTTATGGAATTACTATTAATGGTTACATGTAAGTATTTCCCAGTATATATACAGAGTCTGGAGGGCTTATGGAGTAATATTATATCAGTGACAAACAGCTTTTGCAATATTATTGTTTTCATGGGTTATGGCTACACTAGCAATTTAGGTCGACTTAAGTACCCTTAAATCGACCTAAATTACACCAGGTCCACACTGGACTTTCATTAAGTCAACTTAAGAAATTCCTTACGTCGACTTAATGAAAGCTTAAGTCAACTTAATAACAACCGCCAATTAGTCGACTTAAGGACGGTGTGGACTGGCTATAACCCTTAAGTCGACTTTATTAAGTCGACTTAAGGCCAGTTAAGTCGACTTAACAAAGTGGACTAAGTCGACTTAAAGTTTTGCCACTTTGTTAAGTTGACTTAATAAGGTTGATTTTAAGTTGACTTAAAGTGGACCTTATTAAGTCGACTTATCAAAGTCAACTTAACTTTTCCTAGTGTAGACATACCCATGGAGATCTCAAGTCTTAAACCAATTCTGACCCAGTACGGCCTTTCTTATGTTCTTAATTCATTAACTTAGCAGAATTGGCAATATGGGCCAAATTAGTGTATCAGTTTCTGGGAGAACAAGTAGTAATAGCTCCAGTGGCTTGCTTTGTTAATTCAAATGGCTGACCTTACCAAGTAAAATCCCTCATTGGGCTGGTTCCAGATCTATGAAAAAACTACAGATGGAATAAGAACTGCTTGGAAACTGCCTGGCAAAACACCTACAGAATCTGGATTATCTCAAGACACTTTTTGCCAGTTATCTTCTGGCGGGCTAATATCCACATTTGCCACTTCCAACTGTTTCATACTAGGGTCCCATGAGCTCTATACTGTTCACTTTGAGAGCCCAGTAGAGAGATTTCCACCAATGAATTCTATGGTTCAGCTTACCTCTGCTCATTCTTGTTCTCCATGTTCCAGTTTTTGCAAAAGCATGAATTTCATTATCCTCTGTTGACGATAGCAGTGATCAAATTCTATTCAAAATTCATTGATTGATTACAGGACTCATTAGGTTTGGACATTTGGACCAAGTTTAGAATCAAATCAATGCCAGTTGCTACCTTTCATAATCTATTTCTTGACTGTGTGATGCTCAATTACTTATTAAAATGCTTCATCTCTAAGTAGTTTTACCGGCCTTCACATTTATGCTGCAGCTGACAGGATTAACTCTGAAAAACTCTTACCTGTGGTCTAAACAACTAGATTAGTAGATAGGTTTTTGTATCATACTCAGCTGAAATTCATAAACCTTCTTTGTAGGTTGTGTACAGGATTTCAGGAGCAGATTGTATGCCTTCTGTGAAGACAGAATACTTGTCCCATGCTCAGATACTCTGAAAAAAACCCACAGTCTCTCAAGGCCATTTTTAACCATTGCTTTGAGGCAATTTGGAACCTTGGTGAGGAAAAGCCTGGAGGAGACCATTAGATTAGCTAGACATTCTCAGCTCCCTCCCCATGAATTTTCAGCAACAGACTGTTTGAACAACTGGCGCTAGTACAGCCGTTCACTGCGTGCTCCAGAGACTGCTATGCAAACAGGCAGATGGAGGTGTTTTTCAACCACTATGTCTATTTGACTATCCAAAAGCACGGGATAATTTTACAGATTGTATTTTGTCTTCGTGACATTTAAACTTTTTGGAGAAAAGGATAGACGCTATCTTCCCATGAACAGAGAATGCAATGTAAGAAACTATTGTTTGGTTATAGGATTACAATAAATACTTGCAATACTGTACCAAGCTTGTTATGATAAACTGGGGAAGTAGCCTCTGCTAGAGAAATGAATTTCATTAACCCAGGATTTTTTTTTTTAAAAAATTGTAACCTCTGCCTCCGCAACCTGACACATAACTTGACATTTTGATAGTCATAATCATAAATCATCAGTCTAACAATGGAAGGGATCATTCACCATCACTACAGCAATACGATCATGCTACTGTAGAAAAGGTTTGTCATACTTCATGTTACTGTTGCCCTTTATATTTACTGCTAACAGCATGTTCTTCAACTTTAACCTTAATGTACAAGGTAGTGTGTGAGTGTCTGTGTGAAAAAAATGTTTTGGGGGTTCCTGTGGCAGGCTGTTTTCTCTAAATAAGCCATTTTAAAGCAGAGCTTGGATCCACAGCCTTGTAGCGCTTCCACAGCTCAGAATCATGAGGCTGTTTTGGGTTTGGTGTGAAGCACCACATAATATGCCTGCTGGGCTAGTAGTTCAGATGAGTTTTCTGTGATATATGTGAACTGAATTTGTGGTCACAGTCAGTTATTCCTAGTGGGGAGACAGGCATGCTACAAAAAAACCACTGGTGCTCAAGGCATTGTTGAGATTTGTGATTGCTCTGTAAAAGCTTTGTGGATAAAATTCAGATTAATGCCATTCAACGTGAATTTCAAAGATTCAGGATGCATAACAATAATAGCACAGAGCATTTTTTTTTTCAAAAATCAAAAACCTGCCCCCCCAAAAAACCCAACAAAAAACTGCAAACCAAACAAAGCTGGTGATTTGTCAACCACAGATAACTGAAAGGGAGTGATTCACCAAAATGTTAAAAAAAAAAAAAAAAAAAAAATTAAAAAATTTTTTTTTTTTTTTTTAAAGGCAAACATTTTTTTCTCTTTAGAGTTTCCATTTATTTCTTGAAGGTTTGCCCTTTATTTAAGATATCAAAATTAAATTCTGCCTGGGGTACAATGGTCCAAAGTGTGAATAAAGATATGTAACAGCAAGTTTTCCTCTGCTACCAGGCAAAACAGGTGGTTGCCTCTGGCAGGAAAACATTTGGTATGACTTTTCACTGTGTGAGGGGCATATATTCTGCAGCTTGCCTAGGGCAAGTTTGAATCCCAGCACTAAGCTGGGGTAGCAGGACGCATTTACACAATTACATTTAAATCTCTCACTTACACTGGGGATTTTGTTTTCCTACAGGTTTGTGTGTTTCTAATGCATGCTTTAATTTTCTGCCTTTGTCTGCAGTGTTGCCAGAGGGACACCCTTATTGAAGGTGACAGTGCCAGCCTTTTTATGAAGGTGACACCAATGTTACTCCATGAATGAGACAGTGCAGAGTAAGGGGAAAGCCGGCGCTCATCACCAACCTCTTCTCCCTGTGGAGACTGTGTACAACCTAGCTACAATATGCTACGTGTCTGAGCTGAGGCAAGTCCTGCACCTGGTTTTCACAGCTGCCAGCACAATATGTTCAAGCTGCCACACCAGTTCAAATTGCCCTGTGTGTGTAAAATAGATCATACAGAAATAAATTTAAACTCTCTGGATACAGCTGTATGTTCTTGGTAAGGTGGAATGCTCTTCTTCCCTGACATGTGCTCTTAATCTGTGTCAGAATCAATGAGACACAGAAGTGCAGTTTAATCAGAAATCAGAATCAGACTTTCTGCTGCATCCACCTTATGCTGGGCTCAGCAGAGTGTGGGGGTTGTCAGGGTGTTAGTTATCAATCCCTTATTCCCTGCTGGGTGCTAGTTGCAGCTCAAAGCTGAATCAGCTGGCTACGATTCCTGTATCATACGGGAATATTGATCAGGCCACCACCATGCCTACCCTGTTATGTAACTATCACAGGGGTTGCAGGGAAGGAGGCATAAGGGCCAGCTCTACTAATCTGATACTTTCTGGGGACTACCCATGCCCGTGAAGCATTCCCAATAGGAGATGTGAGAGAGGTTCCCAGGCCCTTTGCTACTCCTGATTGACACCAAGGAAGCAGAGTGGGGCTGAGACCCTGACCTTCAGAATGAGTGTCTAGCAGTATATGTGAACTCTCACTGTCCCTGAAAAGGCCTATGCCTTAAAATAAACAAATAGCATTGTAAAATATTTACACATGCACAAGATTAATGGGATGCCTATGATAACTCAAATCCATCTGTAGACAGCTACCCATCAAAGGTTTAAATCGACCTTTTTAAGTCGACTTAGCGTGTCTACACTGTGTATTTAGGTCGACTTAAAGTTGACCTTGTTAAGTCAACCTAGAGTGTCTACACTAGATGCCTAAGTCGACTGGCAGGGGCTAGGTTGACCTAGGAGTGGTGCATTGTGGGAAGCGTGGCATGAGGCACCTGAGAAGGTCCTCCCTTCCCCAGCCATTCCTTTAAAAGAGGAAGTGAACTCAGCACCCTCTCCATTGTGCCTGGCAACATCAAGGCTGAGAAGGTCATGGACCAGACTCCCCTCCTAAGATTTGTCAGGCAGCTGCATGACACCTGCCAGCTATTGGCAAGGCTTCTTCAGCTGTGGAGCAGGCCTATCTGGCAACCCACCAGCATGGAGGAAGACGACAGCCTGCCCCCCACTTTGCTGCCCCAGCAAGCTGCTGCACTCACAGCAGTGCGCTCTGTGCCTTGTCGCTTCTGGGCACGTGAGGCCAGCAGTGACTAGTGGGAGTGGATCATCCTCACCATCTCGGATGATGACCTGTGGCTGCAGAACCTCACGATGAGCAAGCAGATCTTCCTCGAGCTCGTCCGCGAGCTCACCCCGGTTCTGCAGCACATGGACACCAGACTCCGACCCACACTGTCCAGAGACAAGCAAGTGGCCGTTGCCGTATGGAAGCTGGCAACCCCGGACTCCTACCACTCCATGGCCCAGCATTTTGGCACCAGAGAGGCCACCGTGGAGACCGCCCTCATGGAGGTCTGCAGGGCAATCAACAGGGTCCTGCTAGCCCACCTCGTCACCCCGGGCAACCTGCATGAACTCCTTGACGGCCTCACCAGACTCGGTTTCCTCAACTGTGGGGGCATTGTGGATGCCACCCATATCCCCATCTGAGCCCCAGACCACCAGGCCATGGACTATGTCAACAGGAAGGGCTACTACTCCGTGGTCCTGCAGGCCCTCATGGACCACCGTGGGATCTTTCGCAACATCTACGTGGGCTGGCCGGGGAAGGGACACAATGCATGCTGCACAACTCCACCCTGATTGCGGCACTGGCTGCTCTGCTCTGTTATGGTTGCAGGGGCAGGCCTGGCCAGCACTGGGGAGCAGGGTGGTCAGGGCACTGTCCTGCCCTGTGGTTGGCCAGGGCAGGCTCTTCCTGTGCCAGGAACCCTGGGAGGCAGGTCTGGAGGCCATGGAGGTCGACTTAGGGCTACTCTGCTTCTACATTGGCTTAAGTCTACTTTATAAGGTCGACTTAAGCACTAAGTCAACCTAAAACTAGGTGTTATTAAGTCGACTTATGCTTTCCTTAAGTCAACTTAAGGAAATGCTTACATCAACTTTACAAAAGCCCACTGTGGACGCAGAGTAGTTTAAGTCGACTTAAGTCTCCTTAAGTCGACTTAATTTGTAAGTGTAGCTGCACCCCTAGTGATGTGCTTTTACTTTATCAAGGAATCAGATAAAAGAGGTAGGGGACTGCATGAGGACTTTGCTTCCTAATTAACAAATTGTGCTGCAGTATCTGGTGATTATACCAGTATTCTATTAAATGTGCAATCATCCTCAAGAAACTCTTTCCCTATAAAAGTCAAGTGTGCATTTAGATATCAGAATAAACCCTGTATTAATTACTATTTGTTTACCATTTAATTGTTTTAAATACAATCTTTTTACTATTGCTTAATTTTAAAAACCAGAATTCATAATTATGGCTTCCACAATAACACATTTCTTTTGTCCATATGAATTATTTAGCGTTCCAAAAGAAGTGAATTGAGCAGAACTTCAATCCTTGGAGGTGCTTCCCCACATAGACATTGGTCTTGATATTTTGAAACTTCCTAAAGATATCAGAAACCAGTAATATGGAAATGACATGCAGAGAACCAGAGACATACAGGCTATTCTACACTGGCAATGTAAGTCGATTTAAGGAACCTTAAGTTGACTTAAATTAAGCTGTGTCCACACCTGGTTTTCATTAAGTCGACTTAAGCAGTTCCTTAAATCAACTTAATTACTACCACTCTTTAGGTTGACTTAACAATTAATTCGATTTTTTAAGTTGACCTAAAGAATGTGTGGCTGCCCTAGGTCGACTTATTCTATAAGTCGACCTAGGGCATGGTCCTGGGAAGAAGGAAACTGCAGCTCCTGTCTCCCCGGGACCCACAGGTCCCAGCAAGAAGGGAGCTGTGGCTCCTTTCTCCCCGAGACCCCCACAGGACCTGGCAAGAAGAGATCCAGGCTCCTCTCTCCCCTGGACCCGCACAGGTCCCGACAAAAAGGGAGCTGTGGCGTCGCTCTCCCGGAGACCCATGCGGGTCCTGGCAAAAAGGGAGCCACAGCTACTTTCTTCCTGGGACCCACTTGGGTCCCCGGCAAGAAGGGACCCATGGGGCTCTTTTCTGGTTGGGATCCACACGCGGGTCACAGCGAAAAGGGAGCGGCGCTCCAGCTGACAGGGGATCCCCCCCCCCGCTATCAGCTGGAGCACCGGGCTGGCAGCTTCCGGCGTGCCAGCTGACAGGGGATCCCCGGTGCTTCCCGTCAGCTGGAGCGCCAGAGCCGGCAATTGCCGGTGCTCCAGCTGACCGGCACTCCAGCTGACAGGGGACCCTCCGGGGATTTTTTCCAAGCTGACAAAAACCGTTCAAACCAACCTATCTGTCTATAATTTTCCTTTCCAGATTTTTAAATTTACAGCAAAGTTCAGACCTGAAGACGCAGAAGGTAGAGGTCTACTCATTTTTTACATTTGCCTCAGTTCAGACCCATGGCTCCATTCTGCTGGGAAGCCGCGGGTCATGGCAAGAAAGGAGCCATTGCTTCCTTTTTGCTGGGACCCACATGGGTCCCAGGAGAGAGGAGCCTGGCTCCCTTCTCACCGGGATGTGCCGGTCCCAGGGAGAAAGGAACCGTGGCTCCCTTCTTGGAGGTCCCCCGGCTTCCTGGAGAAGGGACCCGTGGTTCCCTTCTCAGCAGGGAGCCACTTCTGCCCCATCTACACTTGAAAAGTTAAGTCGACTTAACTTTTCAAGTATAGCCATAGCCACAAAGAGTAAGGTAAAATACATATAATTAATTCAATATCTAATCACTGAAATAAATCCACATACAAAGATAAAGACATACAAATGTAAAAAATGAGTAGACCTCTACCTTCTGCGTCTTCAGGTCTGAACTTTGCTGTAAATTTAAAAAACTGGAAAGGAAAATTATAGACAGATAGGTTGGTTTGAATGGTTTTTGTCAGCTTGGAAAAAATACCTCTCCAGCTAACATTTTTTTTAAAAAACCCCAAACCCTGTATATATTTAATAATATTTGGTCTGTCTTCTTAGGCTTCTATTTGAAAACAAACCAAAAAATCAACAAAAAATTCAATATTTCAAAATCATTTTTAGAAGGGTCTTTCTTGATAGCACTCTGAAGTCATTTTGAAGAAGCTTTCTCAGAGTTTACCCAATCTCTAGATTTCCTAACTAATAAAACAATGTATTTTCACACAGGAGTATCTGGAAAAAATAGCCCCAATTATTTTTTGAAAATTTTCCTCTTTTTTTCTTTTTTTTTTTGTGCTGAGAGCCTGAAAATTTTTAGTCCAAGTAATCTTTCTTTCAGAAATGTTACTGCTTACTGGAAAATAGAGGTTTATAATGGAAGTGGCATGCCTACTATAATGATAGCGTTGGTATTGTGTTGTTAAACATGGAAAATAAAAATGATCACTTTTTAATAAAGTTTTAAACACAGCACCTAATAATTAAGAATGTCACATCAAATGAAAACCATGTGTTCACTGAAAACCGTCCCTTCATTGCTCAGTGTGTCATTTTGTAAAAAATTCTGTCAAGGTACATCAGTCACATCTTGTTACAGTGCTGCCAGAGCATACTAAAACATGACAGATACAGCATGGAATTGTGTTTGACTCCGGCTCTGCCTTACCTCATTTTTAAAAGGCTTGGCTTCCTGTTAATTTTCAGTTCATTCTAATTTAGGTCCCTGGTCATATGACCCTTCTGCACGTACGCAAATGTTGATGTCTTTACAAAAAGTCTCTAATGACGTTATAGACAAGGTGGGTGAGGTAATATCTTTTTACTGGACCGACTTCTGTTGGTGAGAGAGAGCAGCTTTGGAGCTTACACTGCATGAAGAAGACCAATATGGATAGATTTGGGAAAGTAGGGCTCAAACCTGCAAACACAACCATGCATAGTCCCTATTACTTCTATAGTCTACTTGCTTAATAAGTGCTCCCTTGTCTTCTAGTTTCATGTGCTATGGTTCTGTTATTCAAACCCTATTTATAAAAATAATGCATTTTAAAGTTATTTTCATAAACTATACAGAGTTCATTCTTCAAAATGAAAATGAAACATATTAGACTCCATAACCATTCTGTCTATACATTTGCACTCTCTTGAAGTGCAAACAGGTAACATAAAGCCCAGAGAAAATATCTCTTATTAGCTTTCCAAGTAAAAAGGGTTCTTATTACAATGCTTAGTCAGATGCTTTAATCTCAAACAGATTAAGGTGCTTTCTTGCTTGTTTTATGATATGGGGTGGGTGAAGCTCTTTAAGCAAAATAAGGACCAGGACAAATCTATGAAAATGCATTGCAGTTAGGAGTGGATCAGACTGACCAAAATTATAATGCATACAAACCTTTGGACATCTCTTCAAATGAATCAAATAGGATTGTTTTGACTAACTTCTCCTATGACTTGGGCTAGCATGATCATAGTTTGCTGCTATTACTCTTCTGTAGGCCTTCCCTAGAAGTAGTGCCCCATAATATGCAGCACCCACAGTCCCTTAAATGTCCCTTGAGATCCAGAAGCAAATCTTCCTTTTTTCAAGCTGAAAAAGAGGCCCTTATCGAAGTTGGCTCCATCTGAAAACCAGTCAGCCTTAGACAGTCTCACCAGGTCACATTTATAGAAGCAGCTGTGCAAGGTAATACAAGAAAATAAGTATCAAAGCAATAAATGCAATCTGTACCTCATTTTTTTCTTCTCTGTAATATGAGAATGCCATTAAGTACCTACACATACCTATAAACAGTTCAAATCCTGTAAGTTTTGGGATTTTACCTACGTATGTCATTGATATCATTGTTAGACTGTCAGATATCTGGAATTCCAAAGGGGTATCTGGAAGGCACTGTGGCCAGTGGATTGCCCATGAGCCCGTTACTTTGGGCATCCTGGCTTAATTGAGCTTCTGCTTCCAGCTTACTGTGGGACCTTAGGAAGGCCCTGAACCACTCTCAGCCTCAGCTGCACAATCTGTATAATGGAGTTAATGTTATAGAAAGGGCATTATGAGACAAAGCTAAATGACATTTGTAAAGTGCTATGGAAGGACAAAGTATAAAAGAGGACAGTGGCAGCCGGACAAAGAAAACTCACAGAACTAGATTCTCTCCTAAGCAAGAGCTTCGCTTGATGGAAGAGAAAGGATTCTGGGAGATCACAGAATCTTAGGGCTGGAAGGGACCTCATGAGGTCATCTAGTCCAACCCCCTGCTAAAAGCAGGACCACTCCTGGAAAATGGGAGCCTGTCAGGAGCCAGTGCCAGCTACAGCCTTTATGTAACTTAGGGCAACTGCTGATATGCTCCAAGTTGGCTTTTGGGATATGATCTTTAATGGAGTCAACACCAAGGGAAGATTGTGTTGCAGACTCTGTTCAGCCACATCCCTCCTTGCTCGTGACATTCCCCTCCTCCAGATATACCCCTTTTACAGGCTGTGAGGTTGAGGTACAAAGTCTGGTTAGTGGGTATTTGTACCAGTAAGGAGTTCCCTTCTGACAAAAACGCTCTGCTGGCTATATGTGACAGCAGAGAATTTAACCCTGAAGTTCCTGGTTCTCACTCCTTTAACCATATGGCCTCTAGAGCAACACCATCACTTCCTCATAAAATGTCCTCAGACTTCAAAAGTTCTTACAATGGAATATTTCACCCCAATATGATAATGGCAGGGTAGCCAGGGTTTGAAATACCTCCTTTCCTACAGTACCCACCATAGCTGATTATAGATTAAGAAAAATTTAATTGTTTTAGAAGCAACAGATACATAGTGTATGATCTGTCACTTACCTGAAGAAAGGACTTTGATTCCTGTAAAATAACACCATAATCCAGGCTTAAAGGTACTTCTGTTCAGCTTTTTATTTTTCTTCCTTTTTAATCCATTTGGCTATTTTATTAACTTGTTTTATTTAAGTTTGAAGGATTTAAGTTAATTATGTTTTCTGTTGCTTGTTTAGAGGATACTAGTTCATTTAGTATAATTCTGACACAAATAATGCTATACAGCCATCAGTTGATGGACATGTAAATTCTTTCCTCTTTTCACTGTCATTTGTATCCTCAATATTACAAAAATCAGAGTTTCAAAGGGGTAGCCGTGTTAGTCTATTGTAGAAAAACAACAGAGTCCTGTGGCACTTTTAAAGACTAACAGATTTATTTATCGCATGAGCTTTCGTGAGAGAAAATCCCACTTCATCAGTGTCTGACGGAGTGGGATTTTCTCCCACGAAAGCTCATGCGATAAATAAATCTGTTAGTCTTTAAAAATGCCACATGACTCTGTTGTTTTTAAAAATCAGAGTGTTATCAATTATTCATGATCGCAAAGATAAAGTCAGGATGGATAAGGGGCAGGGAGTACTGTGCATTTAAAAGATGCAATCAGCACAGTGCAACAAAGTAAAGAATAGTACTCTGGGCATCGGTATTTCAGAAGACAGTGACAAAACACATGCAGCCGCTTTGTGTCTTCCGAGTATCTGACTGTCAAAAGCACTTGCTAGGAATGTCTTTTTATTAATGAAGAAAATACAGGATGGAGCATGACACTGGTCTGTACTGAGACTGTGATATTCTTTCATTTACACTTCTGCTGACTTTTATTCAACTACTTGACAAGAAGACATTGGCTGATGCACAAAAAATAAGAATAAATATTTAATTCATGGAATTTTAAGCCAGAGGGACTGTTATGATCATCTACTCTGATCTTCAGCATAATACTGGCCAAAATATCTCACCCATAATTTCTGTATCAAGCTCATAACTCCTGGCTCATTTACAATATGTTTTAGAAAGAGAGTCATTCTCAATGTGAAGAACTTACATGATGGAGAAGCCACCATATTCCTAGGTAAGTTGTTCCAATGATTAATTACTTTTGCTATTAAAAAAAATGAAGTGAACTTGAAAAGGATAGCCTCTTTGCAGGCCAGATGAGGGGTGGGTGTTCTATGTACAGGAGTGGTGTAAAAAACCCCACAGTGATAGGTGAAGGAAAAGCAGATGAAAAGGTGGATCGAGGAGGGTATATTTGGCAGAGCAGAGTTGGTGGTTGTGGTGATGTGTAAAGAGACTCGGTGTAGGCCAAGATCCTCAGCTGGCATAATTCATCTACTGGATTTGGAACCCACTAATACTGTAAATCAGGAATAATTACACTTCCATCAAGGGAGTTACCATGGTGAAAATTAATGTAACTCAGATCAGAATGCAGCCCTGTATTCAGGAGCACCTGTGGATCTCAGTTTTAAATATATCTGCATTCTCTCCCTTGCCTAAAAAGGAGAGAAAGATACAAGATAAACTGTCTAGATAACTTTACATTAAATTTGCTCGTCACATTCCACCAAACAACTGCTGTGGCCCCACTTCACTTCCTTCTTGATTATGGGGAGGTTGGTAGATCTCAACTATTTGACTTTGTTCTGGTTGCATCTACGTGGCTGAAGGATCAAATTCAGATGGCACTGTGCTATGCCTACAGATGGTTTCATGGGAGAGTTGTATGCAGGGGCTGATCCTGCACCTCACTATCTGGACATATACTGCAGCTACGTTGTTCCACCTTCTGCGACTGGAAGACATGCAAAGTGCTACCAGGACAGGGAATTTTCTTCTGTCTGAGCATTCCCCTTTATATCTTTCTACCTTCCCTAGATTTAATGCTCATGTTGACTGATCACTCAGGTATATTTAAGTTTGTTTGAAAACCAATGGTATTCTCATACTCCTCTTTCTCTTTCTATCTCTAGAAACATCATTTTCAAACACAACCAGCTTGTACAGGTTGCCCAGATAAGGACTCCTACTATGACTGCAGTTGTTTGCACACAAATATACGTGTTCATGCATGAATATCCATATTCATACAAATAAGAGCTCCTCTCCAATCATAGGAATAAAAAATGGTTGGATGAATATTCGTAGAAGAGGAAAAGCATAAGCACGTTTGTATTAAATCCAAAATTGGATTTCACATCCGTGTTTAGAGGTATGTTTTCCACTTGAGATGCTGATAATAAAGTCATTGCAGACTTACAGATATTAATAGTAGAAAAGATCACGTAAATTTTCTGCCATATATTCTACAGATATAGCTATGACATTATTCCCAGTACCTCTTTAATTAGATGTGTTCCATTACCAAAGAATCTGGTACATTAATAGTTGTGAAATAATCTATATTATATTATATTTATGTTTTATAATAGAAGTATTATTATTCCCATCTTGTTAGATGAGCAATTGATAAATTAAGTGACTTTCCCATGGACACATCAGAAGTCTGTGACAGAGCAGGGAATTAAATCCCCAATCTCTTTAGTTGTGTATCAGTGTCTTAATCACTACAACATCTTCCTGTTCCACTCATCTCCTATTTAACCTGTCTGGACTTTCCTGATAGTGACTCAATCATCTCTTTTCTGTCACAGGAAGCAATATGAACTATATTTTTAAAAATAATGTGTCTGTTTTTGCATTCATGTTCGGGACACTTTATTAATGTACTCCAGTTACAGGGAGTTTTAGAAATGCTGATACATTAAAATATTAGTAAAAGGATTGTGCAGAAACAGGTAACTATACATGTCCATTTTGACTGCATTTTTATCAAAGTCTCCGCTCTTATGAGTAAGGGTTTGTCTCCATGGCCATTTCTGCACTGGTACAGCTATGCTGCAGTTTCTCTTTATTTACAACAATCCTATGCCAATGGTAGGTATGCATCCCTACCGAATACTACATATTCACAGGAGAACCAAGTTAAACATGTAGTGGCATTCAAAACTTTGCATTTCATGGACTTCCATGTGTGTAAAATCTCAGCCATAATATCAACAAACTATTTTTGCATGTAATTTATCATTAATGTATAGAAATAGAATGTGTCCTTGTAAATAAATTTGTCATTGTTTCTCTACTTACTCTGATTTAATGGAAGAACCAAGTGGCCCAAAGCAGGATTGTCCCTGGGGGTTGTGGGGCTCAGGACCAATCAGCCTGTGTGATCCCCCCCTCCAGGCCAGAATAGAGGAGGCCCTGCTCAACACTGCAGGGGGAAGGGAGAAGGAGGCTGGGGCCAGAGACCGCCCTCCTTGCACAACTCCTCCACAGTGTTCTGTGACCGCGCCTTCACTGGCCAGATGGTCCCTCCCAGGGGGCGGGGGAGGTGGGCTGGCATGTGGCCAAGGCTAGAGCCACTCGTCAGCCCGTGCCCCCTGGAGCTGACCAACCAGTGGGGGGCAGGGCAGGCATGGAACTGTGCAGAGGAGCAGTGCAGGGAGGGTGCCCTCTGGCACGTGGCCCCCTCTCAGTGTTGAATGGGTAGCGGGGGGGGGTGGCGCAGGGCCTGCCAAACTGAAGGGCCTGGGGTGATGGCCCTACTTCCTCTTCTCTCTCCCCACCCCCCGCCCTGAGAAGGCCCTGGCTGAAAGAATTTACTTGCCCTATAACCAGATGTCCTTAGAACCTCTAAGAAATGTATATGCTTCCTCAGGAGTCCTATATGGGAGCGTGAGTGTGGATTTGAAGGCTCAAGCAGATGTATTTCACAAACAGGAGTCATTTACTATTAAAGCTTTAGTGCAGGGGTCCTCAAACTACGGCCCGCGGGCCGGATACGGCCCGCCAAGGTTATTTATCCGGCCTCCGCCCCTGCTGCGGCCTGCCCCATGCGTCTGGGGCAGCGGGGTGGCCGCGGCCAGGGCAGGCTGCCGGTCTCCCACCCACCGGCCGCCTCGACTTCCTGGCCCAGAGCCGACCCCGCCCCGCTCTCCCGACAGCGTCGGCCTCCCGGCACGGGGCCAGGATCAGGCTCCGTTGCCGCGGTCTGTCTGCCCTGCCGGGGCCGCGTTCGGTCCCCGCCGGTGCTCCCTCCCAGCTG
>ML685802.1:14991745-15015114 GCA_007922175.1 Pelusios castaneus
TGTTTTGCGGCCTACTCCTGACCCTCTTGGTGTCAGTGACAAAAGTCGCTACTTCAGCAGTGCAGGATTCTGCCGTTGAAGGAGAAGGATCTGAATACCTTATTCACGTGGCCATGGTGTGCAGAATAGTTATAGCTATAACTTTCCTAGACTGTCATTGCCTTATTACAATATTTGGGGTGTTTAAAAACCATCTGTGGAATATGTACTACTCTTACTAAAATAAACAGTAACAGTATGAAATGCAAAATCACAATGGGTCATTCAGGACTCTTGAACAACTTTCATATTAACACTATGCTAAGGAGAAAACTTGGTAGCAAACGATATATATATATATATATATATATATATATATATATATATAAACAAGAAAGGGAGATTCAAACGTATTTGTCTTTTTTTTTTTCTGAGAAACAGTAAGATTGTTTTATTCAGTGACTTTGTTTTATGTTTCTGTATGCCAGGCAGTAACGAAAAACAGTCACCAAAAAAAAACAAAAGTGCAAGAGAGAAGGGGTGGATTAAATTCCCAGCTGGTGGAAATAGATACAGTTTGATCAACCTTCATGGTGCTGTGTCAATTTACTCCTGCAGCAAGTTTGCCTCACAGTGCTTATGTAAGTGTGTTTAATTGGTCAAGAAAAAAAGCCTCTCACTGAAAAAGCTCCATCCGCAGTGGAGACTATAATATATAAATATAGAAGCAGTTATACAAAGCACTCACATATATTCTGCAAGTAACAAGCCTGGCTGGCAGGGTTATAGATTACATGACCTACAATGTCTTTTCCATCTATTTCTATTATACACAGTTATTTTAGTAGCTATGTTTCTTTTCTCCTCTGCTAGGTAACAGCATTAAGAGTGGCTCTGCCAGAGGAAACCATGGCTCTCAGACAGTTGTAAAAATAGAATGATGGATTCAAAGCACGTGGGTTGAGCGCCTCAGAATCTGGACTTGGAGCAAGTTTAAAAGGAATTTAGACAAGGCTGTAATCTCTTTCAGTGGAAGACTCTGTTCTAGGGCTGTTGGTCTAATCATGCTGGGAAAGGGGCGGTTCCTGAGCTGCATGCTCACTTGTTTACTACAGACTGTAGGCACTACCATGGTCTGTTGGCTTGCTGATTTGCTCTCATTCATTATTTCCTCTCGTTATTTATTTTGCAGCATTTCTGGATCTCCCTGTGGGGGTCTGAAGAAATACATTAACGACTCGACTATTTTATCATACGAGAGGAGACATGCTCCAGAGGCTATCTCCTTCAGGCTCCTGGAGCAGCAGCAAGGCAACTCTGTGACAGTAAACAAACCCGAGCAAGCGGTGAAAATGGCTTAGTGTAACTCTTTGCTTGCTGAAAACTTTCAACAGAAAAGAAAATAGCTGCTAGCTGATAAGCCAGTCATTGAAGTGCCTTGTACATTTGAAACCGAGGCCACTTTTACATAACATGCTGGAAAAGAACAGAGCTTTTGAAACTTATAGTCAGTGCAATGAGTTTGGGAGATCTTATCCAAGTACAGATCTCTGACCTTAATCAAGATTCGCATGAAATCCTGGGGCCAGATCCCCTGTGGGTGTCTGTTTAGCTCCACTGAATTAACTGATTTACACTTTAGAGACATACATGTGTAGGAGTTAGCATACAAGCTAAGCCACCTCTTACCCTTATAAAGGGCTTTTATCGTGCTATGCAGGATTATGTGGGAACCTTACACACACTCAAATATACACCCACGACAGCCTGTACTATGAATTATAGAGCCTAAAGCAAGCACATTCACTTTCATCAGAACCACCGAAAGAAAAAAGATCTTTAACCTTCAACTCTTTATGAGGATCAGCATAGCAGCTTTTTTGGGAGGGGAAGGGATAATTCACTTTAAGAAAGCTAGTTGATATGGTTCTTATTTTCTATAAGAGTGCTCTGTTTTTAAGGTGTGGAGGGAGCAATATCCCATGGCTTTTTTGAATGAGTCACTCCATGTGTACCATGGTATATCTGTTAAGTCAGGGCAGGGTGGGGCCATATTGAAAGCTGTTATTCTGCTACTGTTAGCTATGGATTTTCAGTGGGCGAATTCTCTGCAGAATCCTGCTATGTTTTTAAAAGAAAAAAATGCCCTAAAACAAAAATAAAATAAAATAAAATAAAATAAAGCTTTACCATTCAGGTTTTTTAAGTCTAAAATGGCATCTAAAGTTACATGATGGCTGCATCTGTATATGGAGCAGGTTTTGGCCCTTAGTACATGGTTTGCATTACACTTAAAGTTGGTTTACCTGATTTTTAAATTGTAGTTTCCAGAAGTCACTACAACTGAATCCTTTGCTCATCTGAAGATAAAATGTTAATAGCCTTGAGAGCTATTATCTTGGTGTTAGGGGGACAATGTACATTCATACGTATTCACATACTTTTCTCCCCCCTCCGATATTGCTTCTAAGAAAAGCCAGAAGAGTACTTTTTTTTTTAAAGTAACAGAAAATCCTGTGCACTCCAGAGACTTCCTGAGATTTCAGTTGCAGTGGAAAACATGCTGATTCCCAAACTGTACTAATAGATATCCCTTTACAGTTATGAGGTCAAGAAGGCTCTCTTTGCTGATTTATAACACCTTTCCATAAACCCCTAACCAAACATAGTTTAATTAGATCAATAATGATCAAAGTAACTTCATGCAGAAACAACCCTCAGTTCCTTTAATAACTGTGATGCCTGAATCCTCTGCCTCTAAAGGAGGGAAAGAAAAAAGCAGAAAAAGAGAGACCCAGGGGATTTTTCCCAGCCATCATCATTTTAAAATAGTTCTGTTGTTCTTCCTAGTTCAATACCCTCAGTACAATCACAATATGTCTTTGATATTGGACACTGATATTGATCTGCGTGCATCTGTCTCTCTCAGCAGCTAATAATGACAGCACACGTGATTTCCTGTTATTGAAGACCCACAGACATTTCTGGAGCCAGAGCTTGGCAGCTCTGAGGCTCCTTTCCCATCAGCAGCCCAGTGTCCAATGCTCTTATTGCCTTTCAGCTGATCTAAGTAGAATACACTAGTAGCCCTGCTGAGTTGTAAACAACTTGTTTACCTCTTCAGTGTAATCTCTCTCTGCTCCGATTGGTTCCAGTAGCATAAAGAGAGCATTAAAATACCCAGAGCTCATAGGCTGTTATGCAGAAAACAACTCTGAGCAAAAGCGCCTTATCATGTTCTCACTTTCCAAGACAGATGATGTTATTTATACCTGTTGTTTACACTCGCAGCCAGCCAACTCTGCAATAGTATGTGGTAGCTTTGAAGAAAGCTTCAAACTTCTCCATTTTCTGGCCGAAAATACATTGTGGCAGGATGATCGCCACTCATTTTGCAAGTCCATATTTGGGACAGGCAAGAAACCCAGCTTTTTGCCTTTTTTTTTGTATGCAGTTTACATTTTGATATAAAAAGTGATGTGTATCTGACTCATAAATCCAGAAATGCTCTGCAACTAAAATCAATATTGACCAGAAAGCTGGATAACAGAGTGAAAATTATAATAAAAGAAGTCTGGAATCTGAATAGAAAAATCTGGCCTGGGAGGTCCAGGGTGTATCCCATGTGGCTCCTGACCAGGACTTCGTAACAACCACAGAGAACACTGGCCTTGTTTTCAAAAGTTAAGGGACTAATTTATTGCTGCCTGCAGAGGGGAAATGGCTGTGAAGTGGTAATTAGAATCCATTCACTTTTCACCAGTGTGTATGATTACAGGAGATGCAGAGCAAAGGTGAGGTGAAAACAGCTCCTGTTGAAGTCTGTTGCAAAAATCCCTTTGACTTCAAGTGGTGAAGAGTCAAGGCTTAAGAGATTTGTGGAGTTTAGTCAGCTGTGGCTGCTCATGCTATATATCCCACTGCTTAGGCCTTGTACACACTGCAAAGTTATTGCGCGATAAAGCCCTTTATCGCGCAATAAGAAGCAAAGCGTACACACTGTACTTACAGTTTTTGCGCATTAAGACCCGTCTTGTTGCGCAAGATGTAAACCACCAAAACGAGCGTGGTATCTCTTAACGCGGAATAGCTATTGCGCGACAGCCCGTGTGTGTACGCTTCTCGCGCAATGTGAACATTCCGGAAATGGCCCACAATTCCAATCCCGTCCCTTCTGCACCCCCGTCAGTACTCTATTGCCGTGACGTCATTTTTCCCGACCTCCCCTTCTGTCCCGCGAATTTTTGAATTCCACACTCTCCCTTCTGGCTTGCTTTTCAGTGTTGCTGCCTCTGTGTGCTCCGTTCGCAATGTCTTCATGGCGCAGCAAACGATCTCCGGCTTGGACGACAGCAGAGGTGATGGACTTGATAGGAATCTGGGGAGAGTCCACCGTGCAGTCACAGTTACGTGGCAGCCGGCGGAATTTCGACATTTTCGGCCAAATATCTCAGTCCATGACTGAGAAGGGCTACGAGAGAGACACTCTGCAATGCCGGGCCAAGGTCAAGGAGCTGAGGATAACCTTCCACAGAGCCAGAGAGGCTAACCGGCACTCTGGCTCCGCGCCAACAACATGCCGCTATTACAAGGAGTTGGAGGCGATCCTGGGAGGGGATCCCACAACCACCCCGACCTTGACCGTTGACACCTCTGCGACATCGTCAGAAAATGACAAGGGAGCTGAAGGCGAGGATGCTGTCCTGGACGAGGATGCAGAGGGGGAAGAGGACGAGGACGGTGACGACGGAGCCACTGAAATGGGGAGCCAGGAGTTATTCGCCACCCCTCCAGAGACCAGCTCCACGGATTCCTTAGGCACGCCTTCCCAGGAATCAGCCAATGGCAGGTCCGGTAAGTTGGCCTTGTGGTTCTTTCTATTCTATCAGCTAAAGCTTAGCGGGTACAGGAAGAAAACGCGTTCTGTCCTCCTTTTTTCTGTCTTCTTTTGTGCGCGTAACAGATGTGGCGTGGGGACACTGTCATTACATAAAAACCGCGTCAATGAATGCCTCGATTGACAAGTACTCGTCCCCTCTTAAGTCACTGAAAGCGCTCTCCAAATATTTCCAAATTCTTCTTTTAAAATTGGATGGTAGAGCGAGCCGTCGCCCTCCCCCATTCATGGAGAATTTCCCTCTCATGCTCGCTAGCACTGCCGCGGGAAGCATTGCAGCGCACAGTCCTGCAGCATAAGGTCCCAGCTTGAAGTCAGCCACATGCAGAAGATGCATTCTCGCTTGCATAGGCACTCTAAGCAGTGTCATATCAGCTTCTGTTCCAGCCATCTCTGACACAGGGTCAGAACAAGCAGTGTCAATAGTCAACTGTCCCGTGGAGCAACTCACAGCAACCCGTCCCTCGCTTTGGACAATGGCAAAAACCCCCCCCCCCCCCCCGGTATGTACTCGCTGTAGTAGGCGAGGAATGTGTAGGGAGAACATCTTTCGTTGCACCAGACCAAGGTTTGAACAATAGCGGCATTTACAATGTTTCATATGTACGCAGGAACGACCTTCGATGGACAATGTACAGCTGCTGTGGACCGTCTGAGAAAGATAAGGTGGAGGCCTCGAAGGAGCAAGGAAGAGATCTTCAAAGAGCTCATGGATTCCCAGGAGGCATCCGCTAGGGAGACAAGGCAGTGGAGGAGGCAGTGCAGGCAGGACAGGAGAGAGAGCAGCGCAAGGAGGGAGAGGCAGAAGGATGCACTAATAGACATCCTTCACGAGCAGACAAACCTCCTGAAGACCATGGTTGGTCTGCTCCAGGCTCGCGCCCCCCTCCCCCCACAGCCTCCTCTGCCTTTCCCTCCACCCACACAACATTCACCTCCAAAACAATACATAGAGCACCATGGACACCCATGGTATAATGTTACATCTACCCCTCCCCCAACTTATGTCGTGGAGTCCCGCACCTACACCCATCTTTAGACACCCCCCCTCCTGCTGTGTTATCATTTTTGATCTGTTAATAAAGTTCAGAGACTGTTTAATGAATCAAGACTTCCTTTATTTTTATTTACAGTATGATACTGATAATTGAATTTCAGTAAAGAAAGAATAAAAAAATAATAGGACTGTATTTCCCTTAACCTTTGTAGTTAAGAATAATATATGTATACCATGAAGTACAGAAAGGGCGATGCTGTCCTTCAATCCCCATCAAAAAAATGGGTTTTCAACGCCTCCCTGATGCGCACCGCCCTTAACTGTGCACCCCGGATACCCCTGGTGTCCGGTTGCTGGAAGGCATGTTCCAGACGTTCTGCCTCCCTTGTCCACGAGTTCATAAATCTCTCCCCCCTGTTTTCACAGATATTGTGAAGGACACAACACGCGGAAATAACAACTGGTATGTTGTCCTCATGCAGGTCAAGCCTGCCATAAAGCGATCTCCACCGGGCTTTTAAGCGGCCAAAGGCACACTCCATAACCATTCTGCACCTGCTCAGCCTGTAATTAAAACGCTCCTTTGCAGGATCCAACTTCCCGGTAAAAGGCTTCATAAGCCATGACATCAGTGGGTAGGCGGGGTCCCCAAGGATAACCACGGGCATCTCTACACCCTGCACATTCAGTTTTTCATCTGGAAAAAAGGTGCCCGAATGTAGCCTTCTGAACAGTACTGAATTCCTGAATATGCGGGCATCGTGAACCTTCCCTGACCAACCCGCATTTATGTCCGTAAACCGACCACGATGGTCCACCAGTGCCTGAAGAACCATGGAAAAGTATCCCTTCCGGTTAATGTACTCGCTGGCGAGATGGTCGGGCGCGAGAATAGGGATGTGGGTCCCATCTATTGCACCCCCACAGTTCGGGAAGCCCAAGTCCTGAAATCCCTCGATGATCTCCCTCACATTCCCCAGGGTCACCGTCCTCCTTAACAAAAGATGGTTGATGGCTCTGCACACTTGTGACAGTGCTACTCCAACGGTCGACCGTCCGACACCGAACTGGTTTGCGACCGAGCGGTAGCAGTCCGGAGTCGCCAGTTTCCACAGGGCAATAGCCACACGCTTCTCCACTGTGATGGCTGTTCTCATCCGCGTGTCCTTGCGATGCAGGGCAGGGGCAAGCTCACGGCACAGTTCCATAAATGTGGCTTTGCGCATTCTGAAGTTCTGTAGCCACTGCTCATCATCCCAAAGCTGGAGAACGATTCGGTCCCACCAGTCTGTGCTTGTCTGCCGGGACCAAACACGGCGGTTCAGGCTGTGCAGCTGGTCTGCAAAACTGATCAGAATATCAGTTCTGCTCTCATGGCTGTCATTCTCTGAAGTGGAGTCATCCGAGTCCTGCTCTGAGTCAGAGCCAAAGGCGTACTGCAACAGAATCTGGGCTGTGTTCACAATGCTGAAGGCAGCATTCAAGATCACAGCTGAATCCATGGCGATTATTAAAAGGCAGTGACGGAAAGACGGTTGCTTCAGTTTGAATTTAGCGCCCGTTGCTATTGGCGACTGCTGGGTAGCGTCGGTAGCGCAATGCACCACGGGAAATGATATCGGGGACTGTGGGATAGGTACCCAGATAGGTACTTTGTTTTGCTGGAGGACTGAGAGGAGGGGGGGGGGGGGTTGTTTGATCCGTTACAGCATGCCGAGTGTGTACGCGGTATCGCGCAACAACAACCACGGAACATTTAACGCGCAACAGGGTAAGTGCGCGATAGCGATGCTAGTGTGTACATGGCCTTAGTCTCTGTGCTTTGATTCCAAGAGTTCCCACTAATCGAAGACCAGTGTATCCCTACCGACTCATACCATTCTGAAAGTTTCCCTCCTGCACTGCAGTGTGGAACAAGTACCAGAGAGTTGGTTTTTTCTGATACTCTTTGCTCAGGTGTTGGTTTTGAAGGACTTTTGGAGAAGATGTTATGTCAGGAAGCAATGCCGGATCAAACATTATTAGATATAATATATGAATGAGTTCTCCACAGAGTATTCTGTAAAGTATTTGCTGACCCAATCTGGATAAAGCTTTGAAATGAGATAAAGTAACTGGGTTATTTTTGGTGCTCATGGTTGAACCTACAAGTATGCACCAGCTGACTACTCAAAAGTTTAGGTGCTAATATGAGCCTCGTTCAAACTTTTCTCAAACCTCTTTGATGTTGCAGCTGAACTGGAAATCAGATAAGCTCACACTTCATGAAGTTTGTAGTATTTTCTGACCTTGGCCTGCGTGGAAAAAAAATACAGTCAGAATCTTGCTATAATTTTGGTATGTTTGCTGCCAGCTAAAAGTGGAAAAGCACATTCAAAGTAAAGGGACATAAACAATGGTAATGTTTTTGTTTAGTTTTGTTTAGGCAAATTTTTCAGAACTTTTATGGTTCACACCTCCCCCTATTTTTAGCACTGTTGAATCCCTTTAATAGCTGGCATTGGAAATATAGAAAAGAGCACAATCGAAAGCTAGCTAATAAAAACAATGTTGTCTAACGGTATGGTATTGGGAATCAGTAAAAATCCAGATTCTCTCTATACCTAGGTATTTATGTGTTCATCATCAGTGTGGTAGTTGTACTCCCAAAGGCTGGTTTTCTTCCAGCTCTGCTACCGGCTTGCTTTGTGATCTGAAGGGTCACTTGACTTATGTGTCTCACTTTGCCCATCTGTAAAAGGGAGGTAACAATAGCCAGCTTTGTAACACCTACCTCTGACTGCAATTGGTGTGATGAGATTTATATGCAAGTCATTATATTGTATTTAGGTTTTTTGTTTTTTTAATTGGCTGACAGACTATTTTCCTGATTCCTTTTTTTCTGATTTCATCATGGTCATTTACTCATAAAAGAGCAAAGACAATATTGGGAGGCTAGAGGTGGAAAATGCAAACATTTAAGTCATTTTCAATGAGCCCATAAACACATTCTTAAGGGTATACTACAACTAGCTTTAAGATAGTGAAATCAATTGTTGCTACAATCTAGAGTAGAGAAAAATTAGTTTCTCACTTGTAAATATTAATTTCTCCTTTTGTGCTCTAGTAAATCTGCTTCCTTTAACAAAGGAAAAACATCCAGCTATTGAGATTTGTTTTTCTGTGTGGCTTGTAGTGACAGGGTTAGGAGAGGTACATAATAAATTAATAATAGGAAACTGGAGAATAGATAAATACAGGTCAAGGTCATAATGCATAAATGGAGGACTAGGAGCTTTATATTTCATGCTTTCTGCTCATACCACTTTATTGATTTTTTTTTCTCTCTGAGGGGGAAAAAAGGAGTACTTTAATAGATTTTTATTTCTTTAGTGTGTTCTAAATTTGCCTCAGTTCTGATTCTTCTCAATCTTCAGGTGAACATACAGCACTTTCATGGCAAAACAAAGTGCAGTTAAACCTGCATAGCTACCTTCTTGCCTTAGGAGCCAGTGGTCATTTTAACTCCATCAAACCATTTGCTAGAGAAATCAAGGAGAGTTGTATAACAATGGAACTATGTGAAGAGCAGACAGAGCAGAAAGGGAATGCCAGAAAAAGCTCCTTTATCTTTTGTCTGAATCAGAGGCACCGCACTAATGGCCTGCAGGTATCTGTCCAAAGTTTTTAAAAGACAATTTAAATATTCTATAGAATTCCAATCCAAGCGTCTACCTAAAAAGAAGTGTAAAAATGTAACATACTGGAGTGTCTTGAATATGATTTAAAATTAATAAATCAGCTAGGATTTACTCTTGAGATTGATGCAGAAAGAAAGCTTCTGAGGCCTATGAAAGCTTTTGCAGTTCTCAGTCTGCTGCCTGACCACAGCTGGAGATGGCTGTGGTGTAAAAACTCCTCAGTTGCCGCTTTCTCTGTGTGGGGAATCAGGAAATTTAGGTTGAGTGTCAGTGGACCTAGCTGGTTGCATATGATGGAAAACAGAAGATGATTCAGAGTTAATGCTGGGAAAAAAAACGGATCATCTGGTCTGACCTCCTGCATATCAAAGGCCACCAACACCACCCAGCACCTGCACATCAAACCTAACATCCCAAATTAGACCAAAGCATTACAGTCCACAGGAAACTAGACTATTATGTGCAACAGGCAGAGAACAGTAGGGACCAAGGTGCACCAGCCTCCAAGTCCCCACAATGGCAGGAAAATGAGTGAGATAATCCTGGCAAGTGACCTGCATCCACCCCCATTGGAGAGGAAATTAAAGAAAAGCCAAGGTCACTTCCAATACAACCTGGGAGAAAATGCCTTTCTGCCTCCACATATGGTGATCTAGTGGACCCTGCTTCAGAGCACTGGCCACCCAGTCCTGTGTCCCATCCCTAGCTAAGGTGATCCCTGATGTTTCAGAGGAAGGAGACTTAAACAAAAACTCTCCAAAATACAGGAGCCTGGGAGCAGGTGGAATTCCTTCCTAGCCCCGCTGGTGCCTAACTGAATAGCTGAAGAATGAGCTTTAAGGAACTAAGATATAAACTGGAAACAAGCTCCAGGGATGTTGAGCTCTACCTTCTACCATGACAAGCAACCCTTACAAATGGACTCCTAAATTTGTCCAACACATTCTCAAAACTAATTAAGTTGCTTGCCCCCAGCCTGAATTGGTTGATGGCCAGTTTATAGCCATTTTTTCTTGTGTCAACCTTGGCCTTGGGTGTAAAGAGCTCTTCACCCTCTCTGAGGGTGAGCAGCCATATCCTCTCTCAGTCATCTTTTTTGCAAGACAAAGTGTCCCGGCCTTGTCTCATAAGGAGGGTCTTCTCTTCATGTCCCTGATCACCCTAGTGATTCTTCTCTGTGCCAACCCTGTTTAAATTAATCTCTCTTGAACTAGGGTGAGCAAAATTATATAGGGCATTCCAATGAGATCTTATCAGTGCCTTGTACCAAGGCATTAATACTTCTCTATTTCAATGGAACTGCCTTACCAATTCAAAATGAAAGAGAGGGATCACTCCAGAATAGCTAATCGCTCAGGAGTTAGAGGACACGCATCAGACATTGAAACCCCAGGAGCTGTTCCCTACTCCAAATGTGGCACAATTGTTTTTAGCAGTATCCGTGACTCTTTCTTGAGCCAAAAAATGTTGACTTCTGAGGCACCTTGTTCTCTGGGTTGTTTGAACAGGAACGCATTATGTTTGGCATTTTTCATCTCCCAAGCCTCTCCTTTTCTGAGCACATCATTTCTGCATCATCAATGGCCTTTGAATTGGAAATCTGGGTTACATCAAAACTTGCATTCACAGTTTAGCTCTGGGACTAGCCCAGGTCAGAGATGGCTAGCAGAGCTGGAAAGGCTCCATGATCCTGAATCGAAGTTTTGAACTTCAAGGGAAGGATCCCATCTATCTCAGAGGGTTTTACCCAAGCCCAAGGAACTCTCCAGAGTGGTGAGTAACCTTGGGGAGGAAAATGCCTGCAGGTGTGTTTGTTATTTTGTACAGATCTGTGTATTTCTTATGCTGTGTATTTCTTAAATTAAGAGAAATGGTGTTAAGAATCCTGTACAAATTCTGTCTGTATATCTGACTGGTTTCACTAATGCATACCGCTGAAGAGGTAAATTGCAAGCCTTAAGGCTCACACTTTCAGTGGGATTGTGGGGAAAAATTCAAGAGCTGCTGGAGAGGCCTGGAGGAGATGACACTGGTTTCAGGAACAAGATAACTGGTCTCTTGGGATCCCCACAGCCAGGAAAGATGTCAGACACCAAGTCAGTAATGGAGAGTATGCCTAGAGGCCCAAATCCAGGAACAATGTCTAAACTCTGCCCTGCTCCAGCAAGGTAAGGACTTGTGGGATTCGGTGTTTGGATACCTTCACAGCAGTCTGGTGAGTTCCCAACAGGGGCAGCTCAACTCAATTTATGAAACCATGGTACAAAGGGAGGAAATATCAAAATCTACGAGAGGGAAAATGCTGAAATATCTGCATGGGCACAAAAATTTCTAGGGTGCGTCTACACTAGTAAATTAGGTCGACTTAAGCAGGCTTGAGTCGACTTAATTTACTCTGCGTCCACACTGGAGTTTCCTTAAGTCGACTTAAGCTCCTGCTTAAGTCGACTTAAGGAAATTTAAAGTCGACTTAATAAGACCTGCTTTTAAGTCAACTTTAATGCTTAAGTTGACATCTTAAGTCAACTTAAGCAGTGTGGATGCCCTAAGTCGATTTAGTCAACTTAGGGCAGGGGAAAAAGGGAGCCCCTGCTCCCTTCTCCCCAGGAAGCCACTAGCAGCTTGTCCTGGGGAGAGCTGGTTCCCTTCTCCCTTGGACCGATCACAACCCGGGGAGAAGGGACTGCAGGGCTCCCTTCTGACTGGGACCCCAGTGGTCCTGGCCAGAAGGGAGCGTGGAGATCCTTTCTGCCCAGGACCGAGCGGTCCCGGCTAGAAGGGAGTGCGGGGCTCCCTTTTTGACCTCGGAGGCTCCCCAGCAATTGGAGTGCCATGCCGACAATTGCAGGCGCTCCAGCTGCTGGGGAGCCCCCGACTTAGTAAAGTCGACTTAGTAAGGTTGACCTAAATTTCTCAGTGTAGACATAGCCCTAGATTTTAAGGTCAGAAGGAAGGATTGTGATCATCTAGTCTGACCACCTCCACATTGCAGGCTACAGAACCTCACCCACCCTCTCCTGTAATAGACCCTAACCTCTGGCAGAAATGCTGAAGTGTTCAAATCATGCTTTAAAGATTTCGAGTTACAAATACACCATTTACACTAGTTTAAACCTGCAAGTCACCCGTGTCCCATGCTGCAGAGAAAGGCAAAAAACTCAGCATCTCTGCCAATCTGACCCTTTGGAAAATTCCTTCCCAACCCCAAATACGGTGATCAGAGAGACCCTAATCATGTAGTCAAGACCCAAAAGTACATCACACTATGATTCCTTTACAAAAAATATATATATTTACGTACCTTACATTTACATGGTGTGGCTTTCTGTCCTCTAGTGGCTGGATCACAAAGCAGTTAGAGTCTGCTATTTCAAGAGCTTGGGCTTTTAGCTCTGACTGTTGTTGAGGCTCATGCTTTTAGATCTAGGCCTCCACAGTTCAGTCTCTGTCACCAACAACCCACCCACTGGGGTCCTGTTACAGAAGTCGAAAGAAATGACTGAAGGAGCTTCAGAAGAGGCTGTTCAAAGTGGCTGCAGGGGAGGGTGGGGGGAGACAAGCTTACGCTGTACATGGAGACTAGCAGAGGAAATAAGCAAGAGTATACAGTCAGTGAAAGTTGAAAGGTGCAGTGTCAAAGGAGTAGTTTTACATTGTTGGATGCCAAGTCATTTTGTTTTAAAATTCACTAAAAGTATTTAGTTTAGAGAAAGAAGAAATGGTAGGTCAGTCAGTATCTGGCTGATACTTTCTTGAGTAAATGCAAATGATAAACTGGTTCTTATTTTACAATCTCTTCCATGTCTACCTGTGGATAGCTTTCAACAGAGATTATACCTGTGAGATTTTAGGGGAGGTGGTCCTGTTGTCTATTAATAAATAACCTGTCGGCTCAGAACTGACAAAGTCAGCAACCTTAACTGTGAAACCAAAGAAAATATATAAATCATTTACTAAGGGCTAGTCTACAGTAGAGAGTTTTGCTGACAAAGCAGTGGAGGCGTACAGACTGAAATGCTCCTCCCACCAATGTAATTCTCCTGCTATGCCAACATAATAACACCACCTCAATGAGACATGTGGAGCTTATGTTGACTTGGTCAAGATAATGTATTGCAAACGCAGGGACTGCATTCCTTACATCAGCTGCAGGGCCATCATTCATATCAATTTCACTGCTCCCCTGGAGCTCAGATGGAGTGATACAATTGACAAGAAGGCCCCCCAAGGGCTGAGCAACTGGTCTCCACTCCCAGCTGGTAGTGGGGCAAGAATGCCAAGTGTCTGGTCTCTGGTCTGGGCTGTGAGGCAGCAAGAAGACCAGATGTCTGGTCTCTGCTTCCACCTGCAAGCTGGGTGAGAAACCTGGGCACCTGGACCCCACTCCCTGCTGCCAGGAAGCTGAGAAGCCCAGGCACTTCTCTACCCACTTCCCTGCCAGGATCCATGAAACTAACAAGGTTTCCAGCAGGAGCAGGTAGGGGGGCAAGAAGCCAGGGTAGCTGGACCCCACTCCCTAGGGAAGCTTTCCTCTGGTAATGGGGAGGGGGAAGCCCCAGGCAGTTTCCCCTGGCTCCTGGCAGGGAATAGCACTTCAATATCCCAACAAAATATGCGTTTCCATATGCAATTCAATATCCCAACAAAATCATTACAAGAGTTTTAAATCTAATTCCTTGCCAATGTTTTAGCTACCACCAATGCATGTTGATACCTAGGGTAGTTTTCCTGGGTTGGTTTCTTCTTGAGGCTTCTCTGTTTTTCTTATCCGTCTAGTGCAGCTTGCTTGTAGAGATGGAAAGAATGGGTTGTGAAGGGCATGTTGTCTAAATACAATGGCAGTGGGTGTGAGCTGGGGTGCTTACTTCAGTCTTTTCTACCCTTCTTCTCATTTTCATGCAATTATAGGCAAACACATCTGTTTCATAATGGTTTACATTCAGGTTGGTTGCTATCAGGTTTAGATTCAGGTTGGTTGCTGGGGCCCTCTGTTACTGCTGGCTGCTGCTGCTCTCCTGAGACAGCTCTGAGAAGTAAGGTGGGCAGGGCTTTGTCCTGCCTTGTGGTAGCCCAGGGCAGGCTCTTCCTGTAGCCAAGAATCCTGGGAGGAAGCCAATTAGGTCAACCTAAGGCATCCATACTGGGTTTAGGTCGACCTAATAAGATCGATTAAGCGTTAGGTCGACCAAACAGGTGGTAGTTATTAAGTCGACTTAAGGATGCCCTCAAGTTGACTTAATGAAAGCCTGGTGTGGACAGGGACTAAGTTAGGTCGACTTAAACCTCCTTAGGTCGACCTAACTTGCAAGTGTAGACATAACCCAAAAGTCCAGATACTCCTGTTCTTTATATGAGTTTTTAGTTCTCAAAATGATCTTTTAAAAGTAAATCTTAGAAAATTGATAACCTAAGTTGTTGATGTTACATGAGTATTTTTGTAACGATGATTATTACATGAAGGCTTGCATTTAGATATAAACTATTTGCAAATAAACATATTAAAAGCAGCTGATGTCATCTTAAGCATTTAAGAAACAACAAATGCTTTCAACTTTAAGTGTAAACATGAGTTGGAAGTAAGTAACCGGTATCTTCTGTAAAGCACTTCCCATCATAAATGTTCCCCAAGGTTAAAGAATGAAGACTTTAGTGTGCTTAGAACACAATCAATTTCAATAAGGATATTTCTAAAATTCTTTGTTTTTTTTCTTTGAAAAAAAATGGGCAGGATGGTATAGATCCACTTTACCTTTAGATTTAATGCTTTGAAAACACAAGTCTGCATTTCTTTCACTTTCAGATTTCCTCCTAAAAGTTTTTATCTCATTTGCTTACTGGAATTTCTTTGATTAGATTTATGTCATAGAGGAAGGTGAGGTCAAATCACCTGTTGTAATGAGAGAAAAATCCATAGTCCCTGTTTAACCCCAGGACAACTGAGTCAAATTTGCATATAAATTCGAGTGTGCCACAGGACTCTGTTGTTTTTCTACAATAGACTAACAAGGCTACCCCTTTGGAATTTGACTGCTTTGTGAAAAATGTTCACACCCCATATGATATGGCATTTTTGTCTTTGATCATCTACCTGTGTGAGTTCATGCAAGGGTGTAGCGATGGTCTGGTTTCACACACATAACTGTTATTGGAGCATTTAGTGTGGTGCCAGACTTGTGTAGGACCCATGGACCTTGAAAAGTGTGTTGTGTTGTAGAGGGTGTTGAGCAACGTGGCAGCAGAGAAATGCATCTGTTGTTCTGGCAGGATCTGGTGCTGCTTTGAGTTGGCGTGTGCTGGTCCATGGAGAGCTTGCTTCTGATAGCGAATTTTGAGAGACTAGGGAGTTGTTTGAAGGCCAGAAGAGTGGGTACAAAAAAGGTTTTTCAGAGCCATTTCCCCTACCTGAAGAAGAGCTCTGTAAGATTGAAAACATGTCTCTTTCATCAACAGAAGTTAGTCCAACAAAAGATTATTACCTCACATATCTTGTCTCGCTAATAGTCTGGAACCAACATGACTAGAACAACACTGACTGATTGATTAGCTTAAACACCTTGTAACATAATTAGCTAAACATGTGTATTGTTATGGCCAGGATGCTTGGAAATACAACAGTCTTGGATCTATATCTTAATAGTCACTAAAGATGCAAACAAGTTTACAGTGACTTAAAAATGTAATAGCAATTCTAGTAATATAATTTTTGCATCAATATTTAGATCTCTCCTCCCAAAAAAGAAAAAAGAGAAAGATAGTTTAAAAAAAATACAATAAAAGGTTAGTGAAGCAGAATGAGTTCATGGCAGCTCAGGATAATAAGAAAGAATGGCCTATGAAAATATACCCAGGTAACTACAAATCTACAAATGCAGCCAACCTCAAACTCAAGCTCCAGTTTTGAAGTTTAATACAAAACCACATCCGCATCCAGTGATGGGAGAAATATGGAAATTAGTACTGCTGAAATGCTATTTGTGACACATGTACATTCAACTGTGTCACCTCCTTGCTTCACCCATTGCTTTAACTTTGGGAGATTCTCCCAGATACTTAGAATTTGCATTTGTAAACAGGATAGGGTTTTATAGGATCAGGCTAACAGATTAACTGGGGTTTTACAGACTGCACTAACTGGCTCAGCTATAATAAGAACCAGCCTGACCTTTTGCCACTCCCCTGAACCAAATTCAATCTGAAATTTACTTAAAGTCTGAAAAACTTTGGCTACTATGTTACCAGCCACACAATTATCACTCCAAAGGCCTCCTGCTTGGGGTATGTCTACACTGAAGTTAGAGCAAGCCTCACTGTTCGAGTTGCTGCTCTAGCAGGTTCAAGCTAGTCCTCTAAAAATAGCAGGAGTGGACATTGCAGTTCAGGTGGCAGTTTGAGCTGTTAAGACCAGACCCCCTGGGTTTGAGCTGGGCTGGCTAGCCCACATCTCTGCTGGAGACTCATCATCCATACTGCTATCTTAAGCCCCATTATCATGTGTAGATAGCTACCAGGCCTGGAAGGCTCAGTCCCATCTGCAATGTAGACATACACTTAATGGTAAAGTGAACCTTGTGGGGATAATATGCTCTGGAATGTCCTCCTGTAGAGGAAGTATAAGAGCTATCTAGGAAGCAAGAAAGATTCTTTCCCCAAGCATCAGGCAGCATCGATAATACTGAAGAGGTTTATTTACAATACGGGGAAGACTGAGAGGACAGCGTCAAATTGGTGGTGTTACAGTGGTCAAGTATATATGCTTCTTTGTCAGTTACATAATCCACTTGGAATTCTTTACCTATTTACTTACAAGTACAGACCTGTTCCACCCAGAAAGGACAGAGGTGATAATGACCGATGCAGAGACACTTTAATTACATTAAAGGCCCTATGACTATATTTAGGGTGGTGTGGAAGGATGGGATGGAGAGGAGAGTCCTTACAGATAGTCAGAAATGTATTGTTCCCGTCTAAGCCAGAATTTCTCAATAGGCAGCTGGCCACTCCCGTATTGATTGTTCACAGCACCATTTGTCCTTGGGTGGGTCTGGTATGACTATCTGTTAACTTGAGTTTCCATGCCACAACTAACTGGCAGTAAAAGTACCCCAGCTGCACCAGAAGAGATATGACTGAGAAATGTCTAAAAAGACAGAAAAATATTAAAGCCTAAATACTAAGCCTGAAATCCTGGTCCCACTGAAGTCCATGGGAGTTTGTCCACCGACTTCATGAAAGCCAGGATCTCACCCAAAGTGGGTGTATGGGACAGTCCCAAGGTGAGTGACTAGCAATAATGTGGTGAAATTGAGTAAAGGTAAATATTTTCTAAAGCTGACTATCTGGAGAGAGTGAGCTCTCAAATTGTGTGAAGATACTGCAAGTAAAACAGAAGAAGCTATTTAAAACTAGAATGAAGAGCTAGAGAATTTTAAATAACATATTCAGTTTCAGACTAAATTTGGCCATTTTGGATTGGGATCATATATATATGATATATATATATATATAAAGAAATAGAATTCCTAGACATAAACTATATAACCATTCCCAGCAAATGACTACCTTTCTATTGATACCAAACATGACATAGTTCCTATGGATTATAGCATTTATGATACATGAATAGAAAATAATATCATAAATGCTTCCCTAAATCCAGACAGCATCACACACAGGGCTCTGCCTTGCCAGGGTCTCTGTACCCCTTTGCCCCATTGTACACAGGGGGTGCCCCCCCACCATTGTTGACCTGCCCAAGGTCCCCTTAGCCCCACAAAGTCGACCTAGAGCATCCAGTGTGGATGCCCCCTGGCACTTGGCTGAGCCCCCTGGCATTTGCACCCCCTGCCACCGTGGAGCAGTCCCACGTCCAACTAGTCCCTACAGGTCAATTTAGGCATCCTGTGTGGACGCACTAGGTCAATTTGGCAGGGTCCCCTTTAAGTCGACTTAATTTTTGAGTGTAGACATGCTAAGTCGACTTAAATTAACAAGTGTAGCCATAGCCATGTAGCCCAGTTGCAAATTTTTAAAGAATGGCTTTAATACTTTTGGATTCTCTTTCCTAAATAAAAAAGGGAGATTTTTTTTTATTATTATTATTTAGACTGAAAATCTTAAATGCAGCCCTGAGCTTAGTAGCCCAGAGCATCCACCCACAGCATTCCTATGGATGTAATAACACTTTAATTTTATTGCAAAGCAGCTTTCACGCAAAGCATTTCTTTAGACAAAAGTGCAGTTTCTAACCCTGGGTAGCAGGGCTCTCCACAGGATCTAATTTGGAACAGAGAGATCCTTCGGATTAAGCTGCCTTCTACGGTCATCTAAGCCAGGTGTTGGCTGTCTTCACAGGAGGCAGAGTTGACGTGTGCCTCTGTGATGAAATGTTACAAATGGCACTGTGGGATTACATTACTATTGTCTCTGTGATTTTTAAATCAAATGTCTTCATCTTATACATACAGAGGTTTTTTGTTTTGTTTCCGATTGCTGGACCTGCAAATTTAGCCTGCAGTCTGAAAATTCAAGCTGGATTTTTTCTTCCCATGCAGAGTCACTTAAGGAAGTCCTGCAGACCAAATTACACCTTTGATGGAAGGGCACAGATATAAATGACAGGAAATGAGTAGATAATTGTGTTGATAATGCACAAAAATGAATGGAATCTAGCTTGCTTTCTCTTAGCTCTGTTGGTTTATGTGACCCATCTGTGCCTAGGGCAGCCACCTGAAAATGTCAAGATCTGAGCAAGCTGCAAAGAGAGAGCAGATTCTCCCAGCATTGATGGGTGACACTGAAATTAGACTTCCCAACCCAGCCACAGACAAGCTCTGATTCCCTACACTGGTCCTCAAGGAGTCAAAACAAAATATAAACAGTCACCTTTATTGCATTTCAGTCTCTGGCTCCCAATCAGTCACTGGATCTAGTAAAACAAACAGAGTCTAGTAAAGAGATAAGTTACTTAAAACTCTGTGCTTTTTACCAAGAGGGTTCTCCTGGCCCCAAAGGATCAGCCACATTACCAGATCAATATAAGTTTGGATCTTTCCCAAAATACCACACTGCCAGCCAATCCTTTAGTAACTAAAACTAAAGGTTTATCATACAAGGAAAGAAACAAACTATAGGAGAACTGTTAAAGGATTAAAGCAATCAGACACATACAAATGATTTAAAAGTCCATATATATCATAGTCTCCGTACAATTTGGAATTTGTAGGCTTGTATAGTCCCTCTGGTGTGTATCCAGTAGCTGGATGGGTCTCAGTCCTTTGTTTCACAGATTCAGCTGTTGGAAATACAGTCCAGAGAAATGAAGACTAAATAAACAAGGAGTCCTGTGACACTTTTAAAAACTAACAAACTTATTTATCATGTGAACTTTTGTGGGAGAAAATCCCACTTCATCAGACACTTTGAAGATGGGGAACTTACAGAATGGGAGGAATGGCAGCTTATACAGTGCAAAAAGAAGTCACGTGCAGTAATGTTTAAAGCATCCCTTCTGAACGACACCCCTGGATTTCGTAAGTGCAGCTCGGGACACAATGCGGCTGAAGTCAGTAACTCTGGTGCTCGATATACACAGTGAGCAGATCTGTTTTTCAGAGCAAAACTTCTCTTTTTAAACTGTTTTTTAAAAACTATTTGTTTATAAGTTTTTACGGGTCCAAGTGTACACGTGCAACATAAACATAAACAAAACATAAATATTTTGTTAACAGACATTGTAAGTAAAGTAACATTCTTCAGTGAATAAATAGCACATAATAGCACCTGCTGCAGAAATAGGCCTCTGGTAAAGCAATTTCTTGATATATCTTTTTATTATATGGATATTTATTTTATTAGCAGAAACCAGTTCTTGAACTCCTTCTTTGCTGATTTTTGACCACTCCCTGTTTGCTGCTTTCTGTTTTGCACATTCACAGCCATATTTCCAGAACCTCACAAAACAGCACATACTGTACCAGTGTTAAAAAATAGAATCATTTATGGACACTCAGTTTTCAGCAGGTTTTTTCTTACATTTTGTTGTTTGAAAGTAACATTTTTGGACTGTTTAAATAAATAAGAGTCAGTTTTACAAGGCGAACAGGGACTGCAAACAGGGGAATTTGTGAGGGAAGGAGAAGGAGAAGCCCTGAGAAGGAGGCGAAGGAGATCCCCTTGCTGAAGAAGCAAGGGAGAGAGCGAACCTTGGGGTGAGTGAATTGCTGACTGTGTGTACTTGTGCTTGTGCCTTTTTTTCCCACAGGTGAGTTCTGTGAATTGTCAGTTACTGTGTGAGTTGGGATTGTGATTGTGTGATTGTCTGGGGGCTGTTTGTACCATTGTTCTCTGCTCAGCCCTGATCAGCTCAATCAGCCTTGTGATCACCCTTCCCCTGTGTGCTTAATGAGGGGCAAGGGCTGACCTAGGCAGAGAAGGCCTTAAAAGCCAGTGGCTGAGCGACCAGGGTGAGCTTGCGAACAGGGGAGTTTGTGTTTTGTGTAGCTACTATGGTGAAGAGGACCCGCGCCGCTTGTGCCAGCACTGCTTCTGTCTCCTCCACCTGCGCCTGTATCCAGACAGACATACTGACCATGGATATCTCTACCCAGATCCTGGCATGGACTTGCAAGGACTGTGGCCTGCATTTCCCACTCTCTGACGGTCAGGCTGGGGAGATCATTCAATGTGACAGGTGTCTCCTGGTGGAATCTCTCAGGAAGCAGGTGGGGGAGTTACAGGAGGAGGTGGCCAGGCTCAGTAGTATCCATGCCCTGGAGAAGTTCCTGGATAGCACCCATGAGGAAACATGCAGGGATGAAGAAACTATCCAGAGGCAAAGGACTGCTGCCACACCCTCGGAGAAGGATGAGATGGCTCAGGCAGAGGGTGGACACTGGCAGCTGGTTACTTCTGGCAGCAGACAGTGCGCCACCCCTGCTCCCATCCCACCCTCCATTGTGGTAAAGAACTGCTTTGCAGCACTACAGACGGGAGATGAGGTGGAAGAGGAGAAGCCATGCACCCCCGATGTTGGGAGGATCACAACCATCACACCCAGGAGAAAACGTCAGGTTGTGGTGGTTGGGGACTCTCTTCTGAGGGGGATGGAGGCACCCATCTGTCGCCCAAATAAGGCCTCTCAGGAGGTATGCTGCCTGCCAGGGGCCCGTATCCGAGATGTTACGGAGGGATTGTCGAGAATCATCCGTCCCTCTGATTACTACCCCATGCTACTCATCCATGTGGGAACCAATGATACTGCGAGAGGTGACCCTCTGCAGATCAAAGGTGACTACAGGGCTCTGGGGGCACGGGTGAAGGAGTTCGGTGCACAGGTGGTGTTCTCCTCGATCCTTCCGGTCAAGGGTAGGAGTCCGAGCAGAGATAGATGCATCCTGGAGGTGAATGCCTGGCTGCGGAGATGGTGTTACCGGGAGGGCTTTGGCTTCCTCGACCATGGGGTGCTGTTTCAGGAAGAAGGACTGCTAGGCAGAGATGGACTCCACCTATCCAAGAAGGGGAAGAGCGTATTTGGAAGCAGACTGGCTAACCTGGTGAGGAGAGCTTTAAACTAGGTTCGAAGTGGGAAGGTGACCAAGGCCCACAGGTAAGTGAAACTGAGGGAAACCTGGGGGAAGGGATGGAACTTGGGGGGGGGGGAGCTGGGGCTGTAACAGCAGGAATAAAAGAGAGGGTAGTTGGAACTGAGGGGGGGGATCAAATAATTGTTTTTTATTTCCTGATGAAGTCATAATACCTCAGGCGAGTGGGGAAGGAGGACACCGGGAGAAATTGCAAGGAGGAAGATGCGACAGGAGGGAGACTTGACAGGGCAAAGTAGGGCAATGGGCCCAGTATCTTAGGTGCCTGTACACAAATGCGAGGAGCCTGGGAAACAAGCAGGAGGAATTGGTAGTACTGGCATAGACAAGGAACTATGATATAATTGGAATAACAGAAACGTGGTGGGATAACTTGCATGACTGGAGCACTGCCATGGATGAATATAAATTGTTCAGGAAGGACAGGCAGGGAAGAAGGGGGGGAGGAGTAGCGCTATATGTAAAAGAGCTGTATGACTGCTCGGAGCTCCACTATGAAAGTGGAAACAAGATAGTTGAAAGTCTGTGGGTGAAGTTTAGGCAAGAATGCAACAAGGGTGATGTTGTGGTGGGTGTCTGCTACAGACCGCCAGACCAGAAAGAGGAGGTAGATGAGGCATTCTATGGACAACTAACAGAAGTTTCCAGATTGTCGCAGGCCCTGGTTCTTATGGGGGACTTCAATTATCCTGATGTCTGCTGGGAAGATAATACAGCAGTGCACAGGCAATCCAGGAAGTTTTGGGAGAATATTGAGGACAACTTCCTAGTACAAATGCTGGAGGAACCAACTAGGGGCCTTGCACCTCTAGACCTATTGCTCACAAACAGAGAAGAATTGATCAGGGAAGTAGAAGTAAATGGCAACCTGGGCAGCAGCAACCATAGGATGGTAGAGTTCAGGATCCTGATCAATGGAAGGAAGGAAAGAAGCAGAACACACACCCTGGACTTCAGAAAAGCAGATTTTGGCTCCCTTAGGGAGCTGATGGGCAGGGTCCCATGGGAGGCTGATCTGAAGGGGAAAGGTGTCCAAGACAGCTGGCTGTATTTTAAAGAAACCTTGTTAAAGGCACAGGAAGATAACATTCCGATGTGCAGAAAGAACAGCAAATGTGGACGGCGACCAGCGTGGCTTAGCAGGGAACTCTGCGGGGAGCTGAAACATAAAAGGGAAGCTTACAAGAAGTGGAAGCTTGGACAGATGACAAGGGAGG
>ML685802.1:15015514-15044017 GCA_007922175.1 Pelusios castaneus
TGCAGAGCCACTGGCCATTATCTTTGAGAACTCGTGGCGAACGGGGGTGGTCCCGGAGGATTGGAAAAAGGCAAATATAGTAGCTATCTTTAAGAAAGGGAATAAGGAGCATCCGGGGAACTACAGACCGGTCAGCATCACCTCAATCCCTGGGAAAATCATGGAGCAGGTCCTCAAGGAATCCATCCTGAAACACTTGGAGGAAAATAGAGTGATCAGGAACAGTCAACATGGATTCACCAAGGGCAAATCATGCCTGACCACCCTGATTTCCTTCTATGATGAGATGACTGGATTTGTGGATGCGGGAAGAGCCGTTGACGTGGTATACCTTGACTTTAGCAAGGCTTTTGATATGGTTTCCCACAGCATTCTCGTCGGCAAGTTAAGGAAGTATGGGTTGGACGAGTGGACCGTAAGGTGGATCAAAAACTGGCTAGATCAACGGGCTCAGCGGGTAGGAATCAATGGCTCGATGTCTGGTTGGCAACCAGTAACGAGTGGAGTGCCCCAGGGGTCGGTCCTGGGGCCGGTTCTATGCAACATCTTCATTAATGATCTTGATGATGGAATAGACTGCATGCTTAGTAAGTTTGCAAATGACACCAAGTTGGGGGGAATGGTAGATACTCTGGAGGGCAGGGACAGGATCCAGGGAGAGTTGGACAACTTGGAACACTGGGCCGAAAGAAACCTCATGAGGTTCAACAAAGAGAAATGCAAAGTCCTGCACTTAGGATCGAAAAATCCCATGCACTGCTACAGGCTGGGGACCGATCAGCTAAGTAGCAGCGCTGTAGAAAAGGACCTGGGGGTTATGGTGGACGGGAAGATGAATATGAGCCAACAGTGTGCCCTTGTTGCCAAAAAGGCCAATGGCATATTAGGCTGCATCAGTAGGAGTATTGCCAGCAGATCAAGGGATGTGATAATTCCCCTCTATTCAACACTGGTCAGGCCGCATCTGGAATACTGTGTCCAGTTTTGGGCTCCCCACTACAGAAAGGATGTGGACAAATTAGAAAGAGTCCAGCGGAGGGCAACAAAAATGATTAGGGGGCTGGGGCACTTGACTTATGAGGAGAGACTGAAGGAACTAGGCTTATTTAGTCTACAGAAGAGAAGACTGAGGGGAGATTTGATAGCAACCTTCAACTACTTGAAGGGTTGCTCCAAAGAGGAGGGAGCTAGGCTGTTCTCGAGGGTAACAGAGGACAGAACAAGGAGCAATGTTTTCAAATTACAGCTGAGGAGGTCAAGGTTGGATATTAGGAAAAACTTTTCTCACTAGGAGGGTGGTGAAGCATTGGAGTTGGCTATCTAGGGAGGTGGTAGAATCTCCATCTTTGGAGATTTTTAAGGCTTGGTTAGACAAAACCCTGGCTGGGGTGACTTAGGGGGAGTGGTCCTGCTTTTTAGCAGGGGGTTGGACTAGATGACCTCGTGAGATACCTTCCAACCCTATGATTCTATGATTCTATGACTTTTTATTACCTCTTTAAATATCTCAGATTACAGGTCTTAAAATAGATATCATGAAAATTAAGTGGCTGATCTTGCTCACACTGAAGTCTGAGTGCATTTTGCCATTGACACCACTAAAAGTAGGATCAGGCCTTGAGTATCGAAGTAGAACCTTCAAGACACAAACACCTTGCGAATGGCGATTATTCTGAACTCTGGAATGTTCAGAACTCTGGAATGTTCAGAACTCTGAACTAAATGAGGACCCAAGAGCGTAGCTGTGGGTGGTAAGCAAACATCACTGCACCTGCGGTACAAGCTTTGGCCCTTTAAACTGAAATTCTCCAGAGGTCAGGCACCAACTCCAGGCTGCAGCCTCTTCGCAGCATCAGCAGCTCTGGCTGCAGCAGCGTCTTTCCTGGGCTCAGAATGAGCTTACAAATTTTTTCCCTCTCATGGCTGAAGAGAGTCGGGGGTGAAAACAGCACCTTCAGCTTATATTGCTCCTGCTCTGCCTGCTTGAGCTGGCAGTGGGGCCCCAAAGCATTGCCCATGAAACTCAGCATATTCACGTCGCGAGTTGGCGTGGGGACAGGTAGCCCAGATATGCCTGCCATTAAGATGCATACAGGCAAGTTCCAAAGGGGTAGCGGCATTAGTCTAGTCCAGTAAAACAAACAAGGAGTCCGGTGGCACTTTTAAAGACTAACAAATTTATTTGTCGCATGAGCTTTCATGGGAGAAAACAGTCTGACCTGATTCTATGACTTGCACTTCCCCGCATCTATTTTGCTCCCATTCTGTAAGTTTCCCATCTTCAAGCATCTGACAAAGTGGGATTTTCTGCCACGAAAACTCATGCAAGAAATAAATTTGTTTGTCTTTAGAAGTGCCACCAGACTCCTTATTTGTTATACAGGCATGGAACAGCATTTGCTTTCTTTTTGTCTTGGCTGCTGCCCGATTCCTTACTTCCAGTTCCACTTGGTGAATGGTCAATCACTCAGTCCGTAACTGGTGTTCATTTCTTTGAGCTTGTACTGTAAATATGTGCTCTTCTTTTTTTCAAATAAAATTGTAACTAAACTACAATTGCTTCAGTGCCTTTCTCAACACTTGTACTTTAAATGCTACAGCAGCCCAGTCAACAGGAAGTCCTCTCCTGTTAGTGTAGGGAATTCACCTCACTGAGAAGCAGTAGCTAGATCACTGAAAAAATTCTTCCATCAAACTAGCCCTGCCTATACTAGCAGTTCTCAAACTGGGAAGCACGGGCACAAGAGGGATCATGTGGGGGCATCACAGGAGTTTGAGAGGAATGCCCAAACTTATGATGCTGAAGCCATCTCCCCTGCTGAGTGAGGCTCACTGTGCTAAGAGCAGTGTTGGGAGATAGTGGGGAACCCAGCATCTCACACTGGCACCCCCAGGATGGTGTTGCGGGGGACCCTTGGGAGGGGAGCGGGAGTGTGGGGGAGGCTGACGTGAGGAGCAGACTCAGCACTGCTCGCAGAGCAGGGAACAGCCCTTTGCACAGCTGCTTCTGTCTCCAGTCAGAGCGCTGCTCCCAGCAGCCACCTCCCACAGCAGCCCCCCACTGCTCCTGGGCACATTTCCTGTACTGCTGCTGCTCTGCATGCTCCCAGAGATGGTGGCTTCATCCATGCTGCTGTGCAAGGATAATCTCAATGGTGAGGTGCTATTCCCCCACCCCTCCTTCCACCACCACCATTTTCTCTGGTGGATCATATAAGACTCCAGAGCTGTGCACGAGCTGCTGCTACCACTTGAACTCCGCCCCCACCGCTGAATTAAGCATGTAAGCCCTGTTTTTTTTCCCTTTTCCTGAAAGTGGGGAGGCCTCAGGGGAATTGTTACACAAAAGTCCATGGGAAAGGAGGTCTATTTGAAAAGTGTGAGAACTGCTGGCCTATAGCGAGGTTAGCTGCATTCCTCAGTCTACACTCCTGAGCAATGCAGCTGCATCAATATAGTTTTTCAGTGTAGACCAGGCCTCATTCTCTAGTCTAAAGGGAGTCCTACTTGAATTTTTCAGCGGTCAATATTAACTTTATTTTCAGTGAGACAGAGCATAAGGACTAAATTCTGGAGCAAACCATAAAGCCTGAGTGGGCAGGGGAAATAGAAAGGAGCACTGCATCCTCACTGGGCTGAGAGTCAGCATTCACAGCTCGACAAGCTGATTCTATTCTCTCCCACTACAAAGGTTTGGAGACTGTGCTTGGACCCAAGGGGCATAATCCCATTTTAGCCACTTCCTTCTCTTTTATGTCCCCAGGAAGAGCAAGTCCCTGTCTGACCATATATACCACACTACAGATATGAGCTGCTGAAACAGAGTAGTGAGCTCTGTGGGGCTCTGTGTCACATATCTTTGATTATAGTTCAAAAGCTTTACTTTTAGATATTGTGTCCCATACTTGTCAATTTTATGACCGCAACTCAGCAAGCATCCATGAAAGATAGATTGGTTTCTATTGAAATTGTGCATGTTCAATCAATCAGCATTCCTTTCTCCAAGAATAAAAAAATTCCTTAAGTCTTTAAGATTTTTATATATATAAAGGTATGATCAGGGAGTCAGATTTACTTCAACAAGGACAGGCTTTGGTGCACGCTCCCCAGCAGTACTTGGGATACTGAGAGGTAGTGCAGCAATGCAAATGCTCTTAACCTCAGTTCTGCAGGGGTGGTCAAAAGCAGGCAGTGCTAAAACAGGATATGGCCTGGGGTTCTGCTGATACAGTGTATTCTCACAGCAAATTAAAATGTCCATTTCCTTTTCCCGTGAGATGCTCTGAGTCACAAAGAGCCTACTCATCTATTTCATCTAGTGTGCATCATTTTGCTCAGAAAAGAAAAGAAAAGAAAAGAGGAAGATGAGACAATTTTAGAGAAAAGAATAATATCAAAACATTTCTGCCAGTCCTTAAAATCCACCCCAGCTCAGAGCAGGTCCCTATGCCACTCCTATTTGACTAATTTCTTTAAAAAGTTAAGAAAGGGGGAAAATGCAGAGATATTAAATATAAGTTGAGAGAATGGCAGATCAAGATAGCAATCTAGGGGGTCTATGATCATTTCTCTGTTCTGCAGGTTGGCACTGCCAACATGCAGAACAGAGAAATGAGCATATCCTTGGCAGGGGGTGGCAATCCTTCAACTCGAGGGGGGGGAAGAAAGAGCTGCACATGTGACCCAAATTAGCCAATACACAAAGAAAGAAACTGTTATTGAATCCAGTGGAGACATCTCACTCTCTTCTTCTGGACTGAGATTCACCATGACCTCTCATCTCCTCTGAGGTGGGACAGGGAAAATCCTACTGCACAGAAATACTATAAGTGATAAAGGTCCTGCTGCACAAACTTGTTATAATCTTTAGGAAGATTATAAGGTAACTGTTGGTATAACATACTTGGACTTCTGTGTAGCTTCTTAGGTGTTTGACTGTGTACTGCAATATTCTGCTTAAAAATGTATATGACTATGAGATGAATAGGGCACATATGAAATAAATTAAAAATTGGCTGAGAGATCTCAAAATGTAATTGTTTATGGGGAACCATTGATGAGTAGAGTTTTGTAATCTGCAGGGGTCAGCTCTTAGCCCAATGGTATTCAATATATTTAATAAGAACCTGTAATAAAATAAAAAATCACTACTGATAAGGTTTGTCAATAACACAAAAATTAAAGTAATAGTGAAGAAGACAGGTCACTGATATGGAATGACCTAGATCGCTTGTTAAGGGGGCCACAAATAACTTTGTTTTTAAACACCCAAATACAAGGATATATTTAGGAACAAAGAATGCAGACCAGGCTTACAGGACATGGGATAGTATTCTAGAAAGCAGTTGTTTTGAAAAAGATTTAGGGATCATTGTAGATCATCAGTGGGAACATGAGCTCTCTATGCATTGCTGTGAAAAAAGTTCTAATGTGGTCCTTGGAGGTATAAATGGAGATCAGTGAATAGGAGCAGGGGGATGATTTTATTTCTATTTGTGGTGAGACCACCACTGGAATACTATGTCTGATTCTGACATCCACTTTTAAAAATGCTAAAAATACCTGAAAAGCAATCAGAGAAAAGCTAGAAGAATGATTTGAGGACCAGAAAATATACCTTAAAGTGAGAGACTTTATGAACTCAATCTACCTAGTTTATTCAAAAGAAGGTGAAGAGGTGACCTGATCACATCTGATGTACAGACAGAGGAAGAAGGTAGCTGATAGGAAAGGGTGAATTAATCTAGCAGACGAACACATAAGAGCCAATAGCTGGAAACTGAAGTTAGACAAATTCCGACTAGAAATAAGGTGTAGCTCTTCTGAAAATCAGACAATGTACCTAGGTGCTTAAGTGCTTAGGCACTTAAGTTTGCAAAGCTTTGCCGAAGCAGCCATATTATTGAATAGAAAGTGAGGCACAGACTGTATATTACATTTTTAACTATCTTCCTGGATGAATCACAGGACCAATTCATCCTCCCTGTGGCTAACGAGAAATTCTGTGATGGCATAGTGTGCTGTAAGGGACAAAGAGTTCTTGGAAGTCTAGGGTCCTGTCTGCACTAAAAACTTTTGTCAACGCGGGTTACTTCAGATATAAAAGTGCTCTAATGACAGTGCTTGTGCTCATCCACACAGGACTCACTATGTCACCAGAGCATGTCCACACTTGGTGCTCTAACATCAACAGTGAGAGCAATATACTGTGGACAGCTCTCCCACTGAGCAGCTCACCACCTTGTGACACTAGGAGTTGTGGAAAGGCAGAAAGAATTTCAGTGCATTGTCGGTGTGTGCTCAGTGTCCCAGGATGCATTCATTTCTCTCCCATCATTCCTTGTGTTTCCAACGTCATTTCACAGCATTTTTTCCATGCTCTCTCCCCACCCCGCCCCTGTTTCCTAAGCACCCACCATCTCTACCTGAAAAGATGGTTATGGCACTTCTCGCCACTGTCTCCATCAGGGTTCTCTGAACACATTATGGATAGTTGCGCAGTATATCATGAGCCCCAATCGGAACTGGAATCCAAGACACCAGACCTGCTGTGTGCCATGTAAACAAACAGTGCAGGGTTTCTGTTTGCATTCATGAGAGCGTCTGCCCAAGGTGCACAGCTGTTTTGGGGTGCGTGAATCAAGCAAGCATTGAGTGGTGGGATCACATCGTTAATGCAGGTCCAGGATGACAAGCCGTGACTGCAGAACTTTTGAATGGGTAAAGCCACATTCATGGAATTCTGTGCAGAGTTCATCCCTGAAGTGCAAGGACACACAAATGAGAGCTTCCTTCTCAGTGGCAATCACCATGTGGAAGCTAGGGCACGGTTTTGTGGTGAAGGGATTCCCTAACTGTGGCAGGTCAATAGATAGCACACATGTCACAATTTTGACCCCAGACCAGCATGTGACAGAGTACTTCAATAAAAAGGGGTACTTCTCTGTGGTACTACAGGTGCTGGTGGATCACCGTGGGTGTTTCGCTGAAATCAATGCAGGTTGGTCAGGGAAGGTACATGATGTACACATCTTCACAAACACTGATCTCTCCAGGAAGATACAAGCAGGGACTTCCTTTCCAGATCAAAAGATTCCAGTGAGGTATATTGAAATGCCGAGAGTGATCCTGGGAGGCTCTGCCTACCTATTAATGCCATGGCTCATGGGGTGTGTCTACACTTACAAATTAAGTTGACTTAAGCTTGCTTAAGTTGACTTAATTTAATCTGCATCTACACTACAATTTCCTTAAATCGACTTAAGATGCTGCTTAAGTCTACTTAAGGAAATTTAACATTGACTTTATAAAACCTCGTTTAAAGTCGACTTTACTGGCTAAATTGACTTTATAAAGTCGACTTAGCCAGTGTGGACACAGATTAGCCCTAAGTTGATTTAAAGTCAACTTAAAGGGCTCCAGGGCTCCCCCACTGCCCTCCCTCCCATCCTGCTCCTATGCCCTGCCAGTGTCCCTGTCCTGCTCAGCCCCCATTGTGCCCAGATAGAATGGGGCAAATGCTGAGCCCCCTGGCACTTGGCAAGGGGTGCCCCCTGCCACCATGGACCAGTCCCAGGTCCACCTAGCTCCTACAAGTCGACTTAGGCGTCCAGTGTGAATGATCTAAGTCGATTTGGCAAGATCCCCTTTAAGTCGACTTAATTTTTTAGTGTGGACATGATAAATCAACTTAACAAAGTCGACTTAGAGAAATCACTTTAATCTCCCAGGCAATTCAGTAATGGACTTATCTGTAAATATCCACAAATGTATTTACTCTACATCAAGGCTTCAAAGAGAGACTTCAGAGTTAGAATTCATATGTAAATTTGACACCATCAACTTTGGTCTGAATAAAGACTTGAACTGGCATTCCCACTACAAACATTGGACTTTAAAAGTGCCATAGGACTCCTCCTTCATTTTTCATTACTAATATCAGTGGTTCTCATCTCTCTTAACCTCACCACTTTTTGATATGTTGTGTTTGAATCTATACAACTTGTCTGATTTGCGGAAGTAATCTGACCTGATGCAGTGAAATGTAATCACAGGATTTATCTTCCCCTCCCATACTGTAAGCCTTTTTTAAGATAAGTTTTCTCCACTCTGGCATCTGATGAAGTGGGACTTCGCCCACAAAAGCTCATGCGAAAAATAAATTTATTAGTCTTTAAAAATGCCACCGACTCCTTGTTTGTTTTTCAGTTTCTAAAAGCTCAATCCAGAGCATCAGGGACGTCCCTGGAGGGGGGGGGGGGCGCGGGTGAACAGGGCGATTGACTCAGGCCCCGCGGTTACGTGGGCCCCGTGCTGTTCCGCTCGCAGCGGGGCAGTGTGGGGCTCACATGCGAAGTAGCCCCTCCTCCCATGGCTGCCCCGCTGCCTTTGGCAGCGAGCCGAAAGCAGCAGGTTGGGGCGGGGCGGGCTGGGAGGGCTATGCCCGGCCCCTGGGCGTCCCTCGCCACCCCCAGGGCAGAGCAGAAAGGCCGAGGGGCAGAGCACGTGGGGCCCGGCTCCCCCTGCAGGTCGCACGCAGCCTCCAGGGCCGAGACTGGAGCCAGCTTCCCCCCACAGGCGACCTCGGCCTCCCGGCCCCGGGGCTGCAGCTGTCTCCCACCCTCCGCCCCAGCAGGCAGCCTTGTTTCCTAGACTTTGATCTCACAAAATTTTACAACTGGAACCCAAAATTAGAATCACTCATAAAATAAATGCTTCTTCATTATGTTAAAAAAAACCTCTTTACATTGGTGAGAGATGATGATCCTTTACAGGAGCTTTATATCAAAGTGAGTACTAAGCAGTCTGTTCTCATCTCAGCACACAGGCATTTACATGGATTGCTCCCACGAGTTTTACCAGCAATGATGTATGTAAATCCCCACACATCACACTGAGATGATGCCCTGAAGAATGTTTTTATAACTGGCAAATCAACAAATACACTTATTTCACCATGATCTGCTACATTTTAGTATAGTTCTCATATTCAGTGATTTTTTTCTATCAGGAACTGAAGCATTAAAACAAATACATATTGCACAAAGTGCAATTTTGAATACAGGATTGGGCTTTTCATAAATAACCTGGTTCTGACAAAAAGAAAAAAGCTTGGAAAAGAGCCACAAAGAGGGACTGCCAGCCCTAGACGTTTACATATGTTCACTGAATGTATTCCCACATTTGTTGAGTAAACCATTTGAATATGGCAAAATAAAGAATAAAGTTAATTTTTCCATTTTAAAAAATAAGTTGGTGCAAAGATTATTTACTGTGTGGCTTGATGTGTCTGTGATTCATGTTGAACTCTTAAGATAGTGGTGCCATTCGAATTCTTATTTCCTCTTTCTGCAGCACTGGCTAGCAAAGCCAATCCCTATTGTGCTAATTGTCATGCGGGCTCTGCAGTTGTTTCCCTGTTTTGGTCCCTATCACTGTCATAGCTTGGAACTCTCAGCTACATGAATAGCTTGGCCTATGGGGACCTTTCTGTCTGGGACAGTACCATTATGTCCAGACAGGGAGAGACTGTTTTTTTTTCTCTCCAGCACAAAAAAAGAAAAAGAAAAGGAAGACCGACCTTGGTGCAGCCTTTCACTCAGGATTCCTCCTCAAGAATTCTAATTCCAGCTGCATACTCCAAAAGGGCATCTGGCAGTGATTATTCTAGGAGTAAATCATCATTCATGTTCATTCACCAGCTCAGTAGGGATATTTTTTCTTCATATATTGTACTGCAGCCTGACAGTAAATGTTCTTCCTCTGGACACATCAGTTATCTTAAAAGAAGGTTCTGTTTGTTTTCAAATTGCAACCTACACTATCAATTGTAGGAAGAATCAGAAAAAAAGTAAATGCTATATTTTAAAATCATTGCTCATTTAAAAAGTGGCTTTGAGAAATGATTGTAGCACAGCTGTCGGCAACTCTAATTATTCCTGTATTGACTGTGTACCTTTGTCTTTTAATCACACAAGGCTACATCTTATTCAGCTGTTTTATGTCCAGTCAGAGGCATTCTCCTCTGCAGTTTTATAGCTCTTTTGTAACCATCTCTGTGTGAGCAATTTTGTTTGCTACAGAGGAATCCATTTGTCCAAAAAAAAAAAAAAAAATACAGGTATGGTTTATACATGTGGAGACACAGTTTTCCCAAATTCTGGATTATCTCCCACAAAAACTCATGCAATAAATAAATTTGTTAGTCTTTGAAAGCACCACAAGACTCTTTGTTTATTTTGCTGACCTAGACTGAAACGGCTACCTCTTTGGAACTTGGATCCAGAGGTGGATCAGAACTTTGTGGTGTAGCCTTTGCTTATACCTATGCTGATTTGTATGTATATATCTTATTTTATATATATCTCTCTATATATATCTTTCTTTATAAGTTTAAGAAATCCTAATCTTATAGAGGTATACTTAGCATAAGTAGGTAAGTTAGCATAACTTTTGTGTTAGCAGCTGAAATGCAAGGGACCTACAGGCCTCATTGTAAAATTTTTATAAATTTCCAAGATGAGTCTGTATGTAACAGCTTTGCAATATGTAGGTGGATGTAAAGTTAAAAATATCAAAGAGTAGGTCTTGTTTTCCTGTGATTGGGCCATATCAGCTCTTCATATAATAAGGGTGAAAGGTAACCAACAATTTTAGTGGGGCATTTAACTTTCCAATATAACACCACAAAACCCACAAAATGAGTAAACAAGACTAGGGGAAAGGTTTCAAATTACAGCTGGGGAGGTCAAGGTTGGATATTAGGAAAAACTTTCTCACGAGGAGGGTGGTGAAGCATTGGAATGGGCTATCTAGGGAGGTGGTAGAATCTTCATCTTTGGAGATTTTTAAGGCTCGGTTAGACAAAACTCTGGCTGGGATAATTTAGGGGGAGTGGTCCTGCTTTTTAGCAGGGGGTTGGACTAGATGACCTCGTGAGGTCCCTTCCAACCCTATTATTCTATGATTCTATGATTCTATGATTCTATGAAAGGTGACATGGAATATGCTGGTAGGGAAAATACATCAATTGTATGCATAAACCCCTTAACCATTAATCTGAAAGTACCCTGACAATTTCTGGGGTAAGGGCCCATATTTGGGTAAGGAAGTACAAAATCATTTAATCTATTTTAGAGGGGTATAAAGATATAGAATCTGTAAGGTGTAAGAAAGAGGTATTTAAGTCCCTAAAATCTGATAAGCTACGAAGCTTCCATATCTTTCACACTGAGCTCAGCTTTCTTCCTTCGCTTTCTTCTTTTGCTTTTTTCTTTTCTTTTAGTTAAATTTTAGTTAAGTTATTTAAGTTTGTTTAAGATTATTAGAACCTACACTTTTCATCTGAACATCTGTATCCTAAGGGAGTGTAAGTATAAACTACTTATAAATTGCTTTATAGAATATATAGGTTTAGTGTTAAGTTGTTAACTGTACAAGGTTTGTATAAGATTCTGTTAAGTTTATTGTATTATATTTGATCATTTAATTCTTTTATTGTTTTATGCTTATGCTTTTGGTAATAAAAAGTGTTATAAAATGTATTAAGAATCCTTTGTAATCCTAATTGTTCCTTTGGGAAGTCCTTATTTGTAATTTTACCTGTGGCTGGTTTGGACTAGAACCCACTTCTGTAACGATCAGGTAAATCATTACTTCAAGTCTTCAAAATTCCAAATTTATCCCATAATCCAGTCAACAGTGTCAGGCTTCTATCTGATAATGGCCCTGAAATACAATCCCAGATCTGAAATATCCTAACCTTGGTAATGCTCTACTCCAAATCTGGATCCTGATTCCAGGTCCTCTCTCTCTATATATATATTTTTAAGCACACGGTGCTCAACTCTTTGCAAGAGACACTCAAATTTTAATTTAACCTACATTTTGTTAGGAAAGTTTATGCTTCACTTTAGCAGACTTGTAACTGTTTTTTCTTGAATTAAAATCCTTCATTTCCATAAATACCACACATATATCCTTGATGTAATGTGCTGTTCTTCGTTTGCCTATAATCAAATTTCCATAAAGTAAAACTAAAATCCTGTGATAAGCAATTCTGTAAACTGCATGTTACAAATTAAAAGCCAAAGAGCAAATAATTCTTCCACTGCAATTTATTAAAATGAAAAAGATTGCTGCATGTAGAAGAAGCTGCTCGTGTGTATGTGTACATACTGTAAGAGAAGTAATAGGTTTTCTGAGATGCAAAGTAACGCACCACATGTCTGATTAAAAAAAAATTATTGATCCTAAACCTAATTTGCACACTATAAACTAAGGACAAAGTCATGAAATGGATATTTTTCTTGTATTTATGTGAACAATTTTTTTTTAAAAGGTTAGTAAATCATTACTTCTCTGGACATATAAATTATACCATACATATGAAAAGCGTGTTACTCAGCAGTCAAAGGGAAAGCCTAACCAAAAGAAGGTTGAGGGGAGATATCAGAGGGATAAATACAAGAGAGGCAGAGGAATTATTTAAGTTCAGAGCCAATGTGGACACAAGAACAAATGGATATAAACTGGCCATCAGGAAGTATAAACTTGAAATTAGATGTAGGTTTCTAACCATCAAAGGAGTGAAATTCTGGAGTAGCATTCCAAGGGTAGCACTGGGGCAAAAAACCTAGCTGGCTTCAAAACTGAGTGGGATAATTTTATGGAGAGGAAGGTATGATGGAACAGCCTAATTCAGCAATCAACCAATCTTTGACTACTACTGTGAATATGCCAATGTCCTGGGATGGGATTGGTAGATGGGATGGGTTCTGAGTTGCTGTACTGAATTCTTTTTGGGGGATTCTGGCTGGTGAGTCTTGCCCACATGTTCAGGGATTAGCTGATCACCATATTTGGGGTCAGAAGGAGAATTTCTCCTGGAGCAGATTGGCAGGGGTCCTTGGAGAGTTTCATCTTCCCCTGGAGTGTAGGACATGAGTCTCTTGCTGGTGGTTTCCTCTGGACCTTGGCTACTTTCAAGGGCTTCCCACTCAGCTTGCTGATTTCAAACGATCCCTTTCTAAGGTATCTGACTTGGACACCTAACTCAGGGCTCTGAATTCTACCATGCAGCAAACTTGGACTCTAACTCAAAGTCACCTAGGAAGCCGATAGCAAAGCAAGGAATTGAAGTAGGTCTCCTGAATCCTACACTAGCATTCAAACCACAGTGGGAACCTTATCTTACATTATTGGTCTAAAGTCCTTTAGGGGCATGACAGCACTAGGGAAATGGCTGTAGTAGAACCTTGCTTCAGCTTGAAGGCTGGTCTCCTCTCTCCTCCTCAGACATGCCCCTCCAGACCTACTAATCCCTTTGGCTATGTCTATACTAGAAATGTTAAGTTGACGTTTGTTAAGTTGACTTTATAAGGTTGACTTTAAGTCGACTTAAAATTGACCTTGTTAAATCAACTTAACAAAGTGGCAACACATTAAATCGACTTCGTCCACTTTGTTAAATCGACCTAACTGCCCTTAGGTCGACTTAACAAAGTGGACTTATGCATCCACACTGGACTTAGGTCGACCTAAGGAAGGGTTAGGTCAACCTAAGGAGGCTTAAGTCCACCTAATGAGTGGTAGTTATTAAGTCAACTTAAGCTTTCATTAAGTCGACTTAAGGATTTTCTTAAGTCGACTTAATGAAAGCCTAGTGTGGACGTGGCTTAATTTAAGTCAACTTAAGCCTCCTTAAGTCGACTTAAATTGCCAGGGCAGACATAGCCTTTATGTTTGGCACTGCAGCTCCTGCAAAGGGGGTGGCAGAGCCATCATTGCAACCCTTACCCCAGCAGCAGGGCCGTCCTTGGGGATAGGTGTGGGAGGTTGAGCAGGGCAGGTCCTGCACTGCCTTTGGCGGTGGGGTGGCCACACAGGATGATTCGCCCTGGGCCCCAACCACTCTTAATGACACCCCCCCATGCATGTAGAATTTTTCATCTAGTTTAAGACTGTTGCTTTGGTTCCATAGCACAAAGTGAACTTAGCAGTGTGAAGAGTCCATCCCCACACTTTTGAGTTCCAATGTAAAAATTTCTCTGTGTGCAGGTATGGTATATCTATTAAAAAGCTGCTCCAGGGAAGATGTTAAAGCTGCTGAGGACCTGGACGTAACTGTAAATGACAGCTGTTACTTGCATGGCAGCCGGAACAAGTTTATCATGCTAACTTATGTAGCTATTTACTTTCCCATTCAATAAAACTGAGTAGCAATCATAATAATGGCCACTTCAGACAGAGGCACGGAGAGATGGAGCTATTCCTTTCAGAACAGCACATGCATCATCAGGCATGCCTTAATGTCTCAAAGAAAATATTAATTTAACTGACAATAGCTTTCCAGATTTCAAAGCCATATATCATACATTGACCTGTTACAGAATCTCAGGGCAAAAGTTATTTCAATATCTTTGTATTATGCAGAAATGCAAAATATCCTCATGCCCTAAACTATCAATGGAAGGGAAGGGACTTGGCAGCCCCTTTATAATTATTCTTTTGTGTGTTACAGGCATGGAGAGAGGGTGGAAGAGACAGAGGAAAAATTATTAATGCTGCTATTGAACCTCTTCTCCCTGCCCATTATTTCTCCCTTAAAACTGACCCTGTGGGTGCTCATGCCTGTGCAGTAGGGAATCTGATTGATTCACAGGATGTCTATTGTGAGGAGGAATGCCTCACCCACCCTACTCCACAGGTTTGCTAATGAGATTTGCAGTAAATTGAGTGACTCGGTTTTTTTCCACCTTTATATTCAGCAAGAGGGACTCAGGCTGGTAAAATGAAATATAGGTCAGGCAGACAAGACACAGAGATCAGCGACCTTCAGCAGCAAACACCATCAGTAGTAGAGGAGCTGAAAAATTAGGCAGAGTTAGAGCAGAAAGGACATACCCAATTGCACACACAAATGACATCTGCAGAGAGATCAGTAGTAGAACAGCAGTACATAAACCAGCCTGCTACTCACCATGGGTATGTCTACCCTTGCACCTTAAGTCGACTTAACAATGATTAAGTCGACCTACAGAATGCTGCATCCACACTGGGTGCTTCCGTAAGTCAACTTAAGCACTTCCTCAAGTCGACTTAATAATTCCACCTCTGAAGGTCGACTTAATGCCTAAGTCAACCTTATTAAGTCGACTTAAGCCAGTATGGACGGGGAGTGCCCTTAAGTCGGCCTAATTGGCCACTAGGCCCCGCTGCAATGTGGGACAGCTACCCACAGGGCACCACTCTTCGGTCGACCCAGCAACTGCCAGTGTGGACATAGGCAGTCAACTTAAGTTTTTAGTGTGGACTCGCTAAGTCAACTTAACAAAGTCAACTTTAAGTCGACTTAAAGTCAACCTTGTAAAATTGACTTAACAGAGCCTCTAGTGTAGACATAGCCCATGATCCCTCAGTAACCCAATGGCATATTATGAGTCTCCGGTGCCCAGGGGCCAAGCCTGCATTTGCATCCTCCCCAGGTCTCACCTCCCCGGGCAGGGAAGGAAGAGTCCCCAGCTCCCAAAAGATGGCACCATCCCCCCAGCTGCTCGGGGGGGGGGGGGGGGAAGGTGTCTACCTGCAGTGGGGGAACACACTGCTTACCTCTTCCTGCGTTGGGGACTTTCTGGTGCTCAGTGCAGCAGCCATTCCCCCCACAGTTACCTGCCCTACAGCATCCGCCTCTCCCACTCCAGCCTCTCAGCCTGATACCAGCTCAGGCAGGGCAGTCTCACCCCCCAGCCAAGAGGTAATGGAGGGGGAGCTCTTCTTGGTCAACCACAGCTCCCCACCCTGCCTGCTCCTGGGCTCCATCCAGCTGCCCATCAGAGCCTCCTGCACTCCCTGATCCCTGCACATCATGAAAGGTCATCCCTGTGCCCTTTTCCCCCAGACCAGGGGACTTAAAGATGACCTTATTAAGTCGACTTAACAAAGTCGACTTAACTTTTCTAGTGTAGACATAGCCCTTTGTCGACCTTATTAATTTGACTTAATGCTTTAAGTTGATTTAATAAGGTCGATTAGGTGCTAATCCCCATCCACACTGGATTTAAGTCAATTTAAGGAGTTGATTTAAGGCTTAAGTCGACCTAAAACCAGCTGTTATTAAGTCAACTTAAGCTAACGTTAAGTCGACTTAAGGAAATGCTTCAGTTGACTTAATAAAAGTGCACTGTGGGCGTGGCTTTATTTAGGTCTACTTCAGCCTCCTTAAATCAACCTAAATCGCCAGTGTAGACGCACCCACATATATCTGAATCATGCAGCTACTGCATGCCCAGTCATGTGCACTGGGGGAGACAGGAAGTGTGGCTGGACTCAGCACCTGAGAGCGAAGAGACAGACTCTCCTCCTCCAGAAGAAGCTGGGATCTGAGCAGCTAGCATTAGCAGCTGTGGTGACACATTTGGAATTTCTGGAAATTTGGCAGACCTTTCTTTTCCTCTTTATGGTTTGATTCTGGATATTTTTTCCTTCTTGCTGTTTAGTTGTTTTCGCCAACTTTCTGCCCTCACAGCCACTTTGCTGCAACTTCATACTCTCTGCCCTCCATCCTCCTATGTCTGTTTTTACCTCACTCACTTCATATTTTCCTTTCTTTTCCAACTCCTGTGCTCCTGTTAATGTCCACATCCTCCCTCTTCCCCTTGCTTACACCATGTCTCACTCTGTTTTTTAAAGGAACTGCCATGATGTTTTCCTTCACCCATGCTTTGTCTTGTCTATTTAAACTTCAAGCTCTCTGGGGCAGAAACTATATTTTATTAGGTTTCTGCACAATTCCTAGCAGAATGGGGCCCCACCCTTGATTTAAGACCCTTATATGCTACTGTAATACAAATACTACCTCAGAATAGTAAGCCTAGGTTTAGAGCTATAAAAATTATTTTCATAAAAGTTATATGATTTTTTTTAAATCAGTACAAGCCATTTGGCCTAGCTTCCATCAGATAGTTCAATTATTAATCTAACATTCTGCTAATCTAATGGTAAAGCTGTCCCAGCATTTTCACAGAGATCCCAGAAGTGCCAGAAGTTCAGTACTTAACTGATGAACATTTTTTCAGTGTGATAAATTTTGTAGGAAATATACAGGTCCATAAACCCTACAAACTGAAAACGAGGCATATTTTATTTTATATCTTATTGAATAGCTGACCCCAGGTCTAACAACTGTAACCTTCTTTCAGATCTATGCCAGTTTATATTTAACCTCCTTTATTTTGAGTTTATATGTAAATCATGTTGACAAGTTGCAAAGGGGTAGCCGTGTTAGTCTAGGTCAGCAAAACAAACAAGGGCTATGGCTACACTAGAAAAAGTTAGGTCAACTTTGTTAAGTCTACTTAATAAGGTAAGTCGACCTTATTAAGTTGACTTACCAAAGTGGTTACCATGAACGTGGACTTCGTAAGTCGACCTAACTGCCCTTAAGTCGACTTAATAAAGTCGACTTAAGGATTAATCCATGTCCACACTATGCTTAAGTCAACCTATGGAGTCGACTTAAGGGTTAGGTCGACTTAACAGGCAGTTCTTACTAAGTCGACTTAAGCTTTCATTAAGTCGACTTAAGGAATTTCTTAAGTTGACTTAATGAAAGCCCAATGTGGATGGGGAGTAATTTAGGTCAATTTAAGGCTACTTAAGTCGACCTCAATTGCCAGTGTAGACATACCCAAGGGGTCCTGTGACACTTTTAAAGACTAATAAATGTATTTATCTCATGAGCTTTCGTGGGAGAAAATCCCACCTCATGCCTGACAAAGTGGGATTTTCTCCCACGAAAGCTCATGCAATAAATAAATTTGTTAGTCTTTAAAAGTATTATAGCACTCCTTGTTTGTTTTTATTTAAATCATAGGAGGTTGTAAAGTACTGTAGGTTGACCCTGCAGTCCTTTTGCATGCAAAAATCCTATAGATTTCATTGGAAGCTAAGCATACATAAAAATTCAGTTGAGAGATCTGTCTTTTTTTTTTTTTTTTTGAATGCCTATTAATTGTAACCAGCATTATGGGAGGTTACTAACTAGTACTATTCTACAAATAATCTGAGTAAATCTTAGTTCATGGCCACATGATCAGTTTGCCAATGGGCAAACTTGTTTTCCCATCTTTACGTGCTCATGTAACCCTTCCACCTGCCGATATGAAGCCTCTTAATTCCTGAATTTTATTTGACTTCCACTGGCTAATGTGCCCCCAAATCAACATAAAATTTCAACCCCAAAGTCAAACAGTGCCACAGCATGCACATTATTGGCCTGCTTCCAGATGATGTTATCAACTATTGAACACTGAATTATGGAATAGTGTTTATTAGCAGCTCAAAAGGTATTCAGAACATGAGTACATAAAAAGGAAAATCACCTTTATATTTATGATTGAGCAATAAACTTCTAAAACCAACATTTCAACTGGAAATGCTACAATATTTTCAATAACAGCAATCAAAATGCAAATCCATAGCAAGAGACCAAGTAATATATAGTATGTCCAACTACAATATAATTCCATTCAGGGGCTAACAGAACCACCATGATATAAATTATAGAGTAAAATAGGTACAGTAAAGTGCATTTGTTGTTGATAAATATAACACCTGGTGGGATGTCATACATGTTTTTCTTTCAGCACAGGGAAAGGATTATAGTAATCTTCATTGATTTTTTTTCTTGAAGGAAGTCAAATTTTTAGAGGAAAGGCCAGGCCAGTTGTCTTTTTTTAAATTAAAAAACAACAAATCCCTCTCTCCTCCCTCTGTCCTTCAGGAAATTTGAAAATGGGGAAGCTTCAAAAAACAGGTTTATATTTGTTGGTCATGGCTATCATATGGGGAGGGGACAGTTATTGTTCTGTGATGACATCAGCACTGAATATTAATAAGATTGCAACCTGCAGGACTTTGCTATAGAATTAGGTTTCCTTGGTGCATAATGAGATTCATTATGAATAACATGCATAATTCCAATCATGTTCTTTGGCGACTCAGGCTTTGTTGCCCAGACAGCCTATTATTATGTACCGAACAAACCTCACTGAGCACAAATCAAATAATTTAAAACAAAATATTTCCTAAAGTTATTTCTTTTTTCCTACACTGATTCAGGTTATACCTTAAAAAAACAAAACAAAAAAAACTTCCAGACACATGACATGTTTCCTTAAAAAAAAATCCAGAATATCTCCTTCATAAAGAATATTCTTTCCTGAGTGAAGAAAACAGGTCTCGGGAGATAATCCTGTGAGATGATTTCATGACTGTTCTTGCCCTTTTGTAAAAGAGGAAACAATAAAAAATAATAATAATAATAAAGGTAAGAGTGAGTGTCCAGTATTCTATACTTGATAAACAGGGAGTCATGTGGCATTCTAACAAATTAATTTATAGCATGAGTTTTTGTAGGTAAAATCCCACTTCACCAGATGCATGAAATGGAAACTACAGCATGGAAGGGAATAGATAAATGCACAGAAGAGTTTGTTTTGCTGAACTAGACTAAGATGGCTACCCTTCTTATCCTTGATGAATAAGACAATAAGTATAAAGTTTTGTTTGTTCCAATCAAGGTAATTCAGGAATCTTATTTCACAGAAAGATGGCAAAATCAGGACCCTTGACTTTTTGGTTTTGTTCTTTAAAAAAAAAAGAGAGAGAAAAAAATAAAGTTAAACAAAAATATTTCTACTAATAGATGTGAAATGAGCTCACTGGCTTTCAACCAGTTCCTTTTGGACAGTTTTCCCACAACTGGAATCAGCAATAATTAATATTTTGGAGGGGAGCTTCAGCAAATGAGTGATTGAGCTTTAAAGAGTGATATTCTTTTCTCCAATAGTGGTAGTCCTTGAACATAATGAAGACAGATTAGCAGTGCATTCTGGGAACACTTTCCCTGCTGGTTTTGTGCCTCTTGATGCTTTTTTAGTTAATTAACAAAAACATCCAGCCATGGTTTAGCCCTCTTGGTGAAATTACATCAGTTAAGACCACAATTTGAAACCAACAATATTCTGCCAACAATTGAAAATCACCCCTCAAAATAATTTAAAACTAATACAAACAGTGCCCCTACAGAAAGCAAGGACAATACGCCCAACAAAGTGCCCAATTTAATTGGCTTATACATAGCTATATCCAGCCTTCTCCAATTAAAGGCCTGAGTAAAGAAACAGTCTATACAGTCTTACAGTCTATAACATTGGCTTCTGGTCAGCCAATAAGGGAAAGGAGTTCCAGGACCTCTCCCAAGAATGTCCTTTCACTAGGCCACAGATATTCAAACTGAGGAACTCTTAGCTGGAATGGCTCGGTTGATCTGAGCTGTGAAGAAAGAACACATGGAGAAAAGCAGTTTCACAGTTATCCACAAAACAGATCATTTTGGGTTTCACATTCCCAATACATTGAATTATGTTTAAAATGAACAGGCAGCCAGTGCAGCATTCCGAGCACTCGTGGAAAACGCTCAGCAATGTGCAGGCCACAAGGAAGTAGATTGTTGTGTTTTGTAGCTGATGGAGCTTCCAGGTGGTTTTCAGGGATCATATATCACAGTGCACCTTACACTGAAGTGGCATTGGTGACAGCCGCTACATGTCCTTTCCAACATAGCCTATCTTGTTCTCTTTACATTTCCATCTTCATTCTACCATTAATGGCATCCTTGGTACCATGTTTGTCCACTTCTCTTACAAGTGTTTATGTATTTGCCTGGTCTGTTTAAAGGGTAAGCACCTCAGAGCAGGGATTATGTCTTCGCACAAGTTTGTTCCGCACTTAAATATTGTGGGAACTATTGTCAATTAATAATGGTAATAATAATAATGAAGACCTAGAGAAGTATGCTGAAGGCTGCATCAAAGAGAAAAACAGACCACAAATGGAATTTGGGGGTGGAATTTTCCCACAATCTTTGCCACTGTCAAACAAACAAGGAGTCCTGTGGCATTCTTAAAGACTAACACATTTATTTATCACATGAGCTTTTATGGGAGCAAATCCCACTTTGTCAGACGTTTGAAAATGAGGAACTTAGAGAACGGAAGGAAAATAAATGCAAGGAAGTGTAAATCCTAGGATTAGGTCAGACTCTTACAGCAAATCAAAGCAGTTGTTTAGATTCAAACAGTGGAAAACAGCATATAGAGGGACATGAGGTCAAATCACCTGTAATAAGAAAAAAACCCAAGATCCCTATTTAACCCTAAGGCAATGGTGCCAAATCTGCATATGAATTCCAATTCTGCAGTTTCTCTTTGAAGCTTTGATTTGTTATCCATTTGTTTAAGCACGGTTATAGCTGCCACTGTAGTTAGTTCAAATCCTCCGCCCCCCCCCCCAATCATAAATGGAGCACTAGATTCAGAATTTCCTTTTACGTATTTAATTGAAAGAACAGACACAATCTCTGCCAGTTACAGCAGAGACTTCCCCCTACATGTTAGCACCACCTCTGGCAAATGATCTGTCTAGAATGATCTAAAGCCTACTTTCCCTCATGAAAACTTCAATCTCAGTGCAACAACAGGAAAGCAGAGATTGCACTATCCAAATTGGATAAAAAGGGAACATAAAACTGAAAGATGTCAGAATAAGGATTCCAGTGCAGCATGAACCATATCTCTGTCCCTTTGTAATTTCTCATATAAGTGAACAGGAGATTTGACAGAATAAAACTGTGCAGATCTTCACATAAAAGAGACATCACAGTGGATGAGCTTCACATCAGACTCTGGGGTGTTTTTTACAGGAGGAAACAAGACCACTAGCAAACCATTCCCTCTAGACAGTGTTTGCAGGTGAATTAAGAGCAACTTCTTACGGTCAGTGCTATCAAAGGTTACTTATAGTCAGAGTAGAGGCAAACTTTTGTCCATTGTTGGGAGCAGGAGGTCAACTAAAGAAACCAATGAAGTCTCCACAGCATACCTTTGAAAGATTGATAGGTATCTAGGAAATTAGAAGATTCCAAAGGACTGCTCAGAGGTTACCCACTTAGGGAACGTTTGAGACTGCCAATATTGTGTGACAGCTCATTTGTGAGAAACCAGTGTCTTACACTCTTTCGAGAAGGCATTGACAGTATTCATCAATAATGTATCATGAGTATTATTTTCAAAGGCACCTAAGGAAATTAGGCACCCAACTGCATTGATTTGCAGTCAAATATGGGCACCGTACTCCCTTAATTGCTTTGGAAAATTCAACTCTCAGTCCTCCTCTACCTACATATATCCATTGACTTTCATACATCATCCTAGGCATCTTGTATCCCCTACCCCCGCCCCTCTAGAAATGCTATAAGCAAAACCAGTCATATTATTTGCAGAATGAGCAACTGTCACTTAAGGAGAGTTATTCTAATTGGATAGGATTCTATCCTGGACAAGCAAGAAGGGTTGTATGCCAATGATTTCTTCACATAAAATAGAGACAAACAATAATTCATTTCCATTGCGCTAAGATTAAAAATTTATTAGGCAGAAAAGGCCAGCACCGCACCCTATATGTTTAAATCCACAGCTCAGGAAAGTTATGAAGAAGGAAAATAGGAAGGGTTTGATAAGCCTGGCACCGAAAATTAACTAGAGAATGAAAATAACCTGACTCTAGTCAATGAATGTCTAATTGCCAGTAATGCAAATTAATCAACCTCTCTGTAAAGTGACTTTCTGGTACACTGACTGCCATTAAAATTGGTGTTACTATTTGTATAAAAAGAGGGTCCCTATCGTCTGTATTAGTATGGAAATTGAAGCTCTGAAGGTAATAGCTAAGAAAGAACATTGTTGTCCTTTACTTTGCTAACGGCCATGATTAAAAGTTATGAATATATAAACTATCAAGGGAGAGAAGAAGAGACTTCAAAAAGTGAGGCCCAAAGGAGTAGCGCCTAAGGAAATTAGGCTTGTTATCCAAGAGCATAAAGGGAAGTCTTTTTTTCTTGGCTGACCACCAAGGCATCTGTTACATCCTTATTTTACTAATTCTTTATTTACAATGGAGATCAAACTGACTTGGTATAGTGAGCCTCTGCTTTTCCCTATAGTCTGTCTCCTTAAAGTCTGTACTCCCAAATCACAGCTTTCATTAAAAAAAAAAAATAGTCTCTACTTCTTGTGACTATGACAAAAGCCTTCAGAATATGAATTGGATGGAAATCGATATTTTTGTTTTAAATGGTGAAATGATCATGCTTTAAGCCATGAGGTTCAAAGTACTGCATCAGTGGGCTGTCCCTATCATCCAACTGGTGTGCAAGGAAAAGAAAGCTTATTTAAGTTCAATAAATTGTACAGAGTTAGCTGTAGCCCTAAATGAAAAATGGAATTTCTGTTCTGCAGGAAATTTGATGTTTTGAATATGTTTTTGTTCACAATCAGAACAAAAAGTTTAAATTTCTAAACTCCTTGAGGAACAGGTATTCTGAAAAATTTTAATTCAGAAACATCAAAATGTTTCATTTTGATCACGTGAAATTATTTAATTTCAATAATATAAAATAATTTGTTTTTACAATGTCAAAACATAATATAATAAATATTACACATAATATATAAACATATTAAAATTACTATATAGTATAAAGTCTAAAAATAATGAACTAAATCAATAAAGTTGAACAGATATTGTGATAGCCATGTCAGTCCCAGGATATTAGAGATACAAGGTGCATGAGGTAATATCTTTTATTGGACAAACTTTTTCTTTCATCAGCATTCCAAAGGGGTAGCCGTGTTAGTCTATTGCAGAGAAACAAACAGAGTCCTGTGGCACTTTTAAAAACCAACAGATTTATTTATCACATGAGCTTTCGTAGGAGAAAATCACACTTCATCAGACGCTTTGAAGATGGGAAACTTACAGAATGAGAGGAAATTAAATGCAGGGAAGTGTATGACATAGGATCAGGTCAGGCTGTAACAGCAAATCAAAATAAATATTAGGATTCAAACACTGGGGAACAGCATATAGAGGAACGTGAGGTCAAATCACCTGTTGTAATGAGGAAAAAGATCTCTGTTTAACCCTAAGGCAACTGAGTCGAATTTACATATAAATTTGAGATCTGCAGTTTCTTTTTGAAGTTATGATTTGTTATTCATCTGTTTCAGCACAGCTATTAACAAGTCATCAATGGAGTGAGCAGGGAGATTGATGTGTTCCCCTATTGGTTTTTTAATGTTGTGATTTCTAATGTCAGATTTGTGTCCATTTATCCTTTTGCGTAGAGACTGTCCTGTTTGTCCAATATATAAGGCAGGAGGGCATTTCCGGCACATGATGGCATAAATCACGTTGGAGGATGAGCAGGTGAATGAGCCCTTGATGGAGTAGGTGGCTTGATTTGATCCTGTGATGGTGTCTTTTGTGTAGATATGAGGGCAAAGTTGGCAGCGTGGTCTGTTGCAGGGATATGTTCCTGCTTTAATGTTTCTATTGTTTGATCTGTAGTTGCTGGTAAGTATCCGTTTAAGGTTTGGGAGCTGTCTGTAAGTGAGGAGAGGTCTGTCTCCCAAGGCTTGAGAGAGTGAGGGATGTCTTGTAGAATAGGCTGTAGATCTCTGATGATGTGTGAAGAGGTCTGACTTGGAGGTTGTAGGTGATGACCAATGGCGTTCTGTTGTTTTTTTCTTGGGCTTCTCCTGTAGTAGTTGACTTCTGGGTACCTGTATGGCTCTGTCAATCTGATTCTTCACTTCTGCGGGTGGGTACTGTAGTTTTAAGAATACTTGATAGAGATCCTGAAGCTGTCTGTCTCTATCTGAAGGACTGGAGCATATGCAGTTATATCTTAGGACTTGACTGTAGACAATGGATTGTGTGGTGTGTCTTGGATGAAAGCTTGAGGGATGTAGGTAAATATAGCAATCAGTAGGTTTTCGGTATAGGGTAGTATTTATGTGTCCATCACTAATTTGCACTGTTGTGTCCAGAAAGTGGATCTCCTGTGTGGAGTATTCCAGGCTAAGTCTGATTGTGGAGTGGAAATTGTTGAAATCTCTATTGAAATCTTCAAGGGCATCCTTACCATAGGTCCAGATGATGAAGTCACAATATAGCATAAGTAAAGTAGAGATGCTTTGGGATGAGACATGAGGAAGCATTGTTCTAAGTCAGCCATAAAAATGTTGGCATAAGATAATTTATACCTTCAAGTCAGCGGGAACTGCTATGGGTACCCACATGGCCCCACAATATGCCAAATCTAGGGCTTGTCAAAACTTTTCATTGTAACCATTTTTCATTAGACAATTATTTCTGAGAGCAAAATTTTTCTAAAAAATTATATGCTTTCGATGGAAACAGTTAATTTTTCGTCAAAAACCAAAAACTTCCAAACCAAAAACCCTTTTATGAAAACTCAAATATTTCATTTAAAAAAATACTGCATCAGTGCATCCGGGAGTTGTAATTCAGTTGCCTCATATCCCCATTCTTTGCAGGCTTCACTTCCAAGCTGGACTTCATTTCACATGATTTTCCATTTCCAGGAGATGTATGTTGCACCACTGCTTCCCTTCACTAAGACAGGAGACCAGGGTACCTCAGGGGAGAGGGAGTTTGGTGTATAGAGGAGAATGAGTGAATGAGGCATTTGGACTACAGCTCCACAGGGGCTCTGCAGTGGTATTTCTGAATTGAACCCTTTTGGGTTTGAGCCAAACTTTTGAATTTTCAGCCAAAATACTTTAAGGGTTGATTTTTCACCAAAAGTCAATATTTTCCCATTGAAAATTTCAATGAAAAATTATTTTTTAATTGAAAATTTTCTTCAGGGGAGAAAAACTACTTTCCAAACAGATGTTTACAAAGCCCTTAACAGACTGAGACTATATCACCCTTTGTGCCCATCAGCAACACACAGCAGGGAAAATGCAGACAGAGAGATTCAGACTTACGCCATGTGTACACTACATAATTTTGATACTGCAGGGAGACATGAAGTAGACCTTGGTGTATTTTTTTCACAGGGTAGAACTGAGATAGAAATAATCAACTTTAACATTGTTTGAACCTGCTTCTCATTCCCATGTGCAAATTGGAGGGGGGAGAAGGAGGGTCACTGCAGAAAAGTTGCTGATGCACACTAGGGTGTCCCAAGAATCCTCCATAGAGATCTCTAGGGGTACGTCTACACTGGAGGCTCTGTTAAGTCGACTTAGAGAGTCTCCACTGAAAACGCCAGTCAACTGCCTGCGTCCACACTGGCAGGTGCTAGGGAGTGGTGCATTATGGGTAGCTGGGAGGGGGCCTGGAGATCAATTAGGTCGATTTAAGGGCTTTCCCTGTCTACACTGTCTTAAGTCAACTTAATAAGGTTGACTTAAGCATTAAGTTGACTGTAAGAGATGGTGTTATTAAGTCGACTTAAAGAAGTGCTTAAGTCGACTTAATAAGCACCCAATGTGGATGCAGCCATCTGTAGGTAGACTTAACCGTCCTTAAGTTGACCTAAGGCTCCAACGTGGACGTATCCCTAGGAAACTTTCCTGAGAGTTTTCTGCAATCCTTTGCCGAAAATTACTTGGGGGAGCATCCTTGTTTCTTCCCCCATGGTAGGAAACTGCCATGCCAATCAGCAATTATCTCTACAAGCACCAAAGCAGCACACAGGTGAGCAGCGTGTAAACCTGATCTGCAGTTGCACGCATGCAGAAGCTGCAACCTAGCATCTCTGGTTACCCTCACATGCGAGATATCAGTTGCTATCATCCATGCCTGTGAAAAACAGTGCCAGTACTCAGAATAGTGACCCTAAGTATTTGTATTAATACCTCTCTGAAGCACTCCTTCATCCTTTCTCTTGTATTGCTCCTTCTCCCCTGTGCCGAACTCAACCATGGTTATGTCTCTCGCTGTGCAGTGCGCCAACCCTACCAAAAGAAAGTGATGTATCTAACTTGTAAGAATCAAGGCTGTGAGTGCACTCATTAGAGTGCTGCTGTCTATTGCTTTTTTAGCTTCTGCAGATGTGCCGGTGAGGGTCTCCTCCTGCACACGGGCCGAATGGCTCCACTTGAAAAAAAGATGAACTAGGAGTAGTAAGGAAGACAGATTCAGGGAGGTGCTGCATTCTTCTGATGCTGCTGATAGTGAGTAGAGAGCATGGAGAAACGCTATCAGTGAAGAGCTGAGGATGGATAGCCAGGAGAGGAAGCAGGGGCAAGAAGGGATGGTGCAGCTGCTACAGGACGAAACAGATATGCTGAGGTCCATAACTGAGCTGCAGGCAGAACACACCCATACTTGCCTCCACATGCAGCCCACACAGAACTGCCTTCCATGCCTTCCCCATGCACTCCACCCCTAAAGGTGTGTTTCGCAATGACAGCTGGACATGCACCCAGCTGTGAGCACCTCATTTCAAACAATGCTAGTCAGTGTCATGTACCATTTAGAAAATAGAAATGTTCATATAGCTGATGAATAAATACCCTTATGGAAAGAAAATGAATCTTTCTTTGTCTGCAACACCTACTGGTTGCTGCTGTGGCAATGGGAACATTAGCGAGTACAACGAAGGCACACTCAGCAATCATTACAAGGGTCATACTATGGTGCAAGAGAGCAATGCCTGGCTCAATGCATTACAGAAAGACACACTAGTGGGGCTCATTGTCAAAATGATCCTTCAAATCCTCCCCCACTGAGCACCTCTAATAGTCCTGGGAAATGGCTGCTCAAAAGCAGGACCAGGTGATTCACCTCAATGCTTCACTCCTGTGGAAACATTTCCCTTTAAGGACACAAATGCGGAGCACAGCAGGCTGCTATCACCATGGGAATATATTGCTCATTGAGGTCTAACCTGCCAAAAAAAGCAGCTTCAGGAGCCCTTTACTCTGCCAAAAGCACATTCAAAAGTCATTCTCCCCCAGTTGAGCCTGTTGTTGAAGCACTTCTTGCTGCAGTCCAGCCTTCTGGTCTAAGACTTCATGAACCAGGGGAGCAAGGGGTAGCCTGGGTCCCCCAGGATCACAGTTGGCATTTCCACATTCCCAGTTGGAATCCTCTCACCTCCGAACTGATTTGCGTGTGATAGGTAGAAATCTGTAGCTGACAGAATCCACCCAGCGATCGCCACGTGCTTCTCCACGCCGAGGTCAGCTCTCATTGTGGTTTCCCTGCGCCAGAAGGCAGGGGCAGCTCCATACACAGTTCCAGAAAGTGGTCTTATGCATCCAAAAGTTCTGTGGCACGCTGGTCCAAACACATACTCGAACAGGTAACTGTGGCTGCTGGAAAGGTGAGACTCGGCAGGCTTCGCTATGCTCCCTCTGGGCAGAGATGCTGAACTGCCAGCCTGGGCTCACTTTCCTGCTCTGGCCATCCCCTAGAACAGTGGTTCCCAACCTTTTTCGCTCAAGGGCCACGGATATAATTTTTAGAACCCTGTCTATTTAATTAAATTAGTATTAAAATTAAATTAATTAAATTAAAATAATTAATTAATTTAAAATACAAATTTTAATTAAGTAGACTAGT